>JAVGVS010000007.1:5894818-6494818 GCA_032718565.1 Distichodus sexfasciatus | reverse complement strand
GCTCTGTTTTAGAAGAGGGATGTGAGGACACAGATAATTGGCTCCCAAAGCAACCTCTTTCTGCTGGAGGCTTTGCCGGTACACTGGTGGTGTTAAGTAAAAGCTTGTTTAGTGACGGTGAAACTGCCTGGTCAAGATGAACAAAGGTAGACGAGTGGCTGGTTTTGCTAGAAGCATCCACATCCTCTTCCAATCTCTGCCTGGGTGGAAGGGTTCGGCAGCGGCCCTTAACTCTGGAACCGGGGTCCCTAGGTGGAGGCCCACCCCTGTCAAAGTCCCGGTAGCGGAAAGCAACTTCAGGTGTTACCTCTCTCAAAGGAACTGACTGATTTATGTGAGAATCTGATGCCATTTGAGTGTTAGACTTTGACTGAGGAATAGCTTCACTGGGCAAGGCAGCTTCAGCACTGGTGGAGGCTACAGGCTCATCTTCTGGAGTCTTAAGATTAGTCTCCTTGTCTGCAATTTGCAGCTTGTGAAGATCTTCATCCGTCTGGCTCTGTGGTACTATACTGCGGTCCAGCCCCATGGCATCTTCATCCTCCTCATCTGGCCCTTTAATGGTGATGTCGATGTTGACAGGAGCTTGGGATGGCTGCCGTTGCTTCTCGGCCTCTTCACTAAGGAGGAGGTCCATGAGCAGAGCTTTTTCCCGTTTCATATTCTCCTTAAGAGAACGTGGCACATCAGGGATCAGCCATGCAACCAGCATGCTGAGGAACATGGCCAGGTTCTGGAATGCAAAGATTCAGCGAAGAATACCAGCTGGTCAAAAAGTGGCATGGTATTCATAAATGAAAAAATGAATGTATGAATGAATAATTAAATGCAATTAAAAGTATTAATAAATGCTAACAGCAGTAATAAGTGAATGCACACATTAATCAGATATCATTATATTGCCCATATCTGGTTTTACAATGGATTTATTATTACTAAAAAAGAAAATATTGTTATTTGTTTATTAAGAAATGTCCTTAAAAGATCCCCTGAATAGAGAGTTATTACACAGTGTTGTGCAAAAGGACAGAATGAACACAATTTTGTGTAAAGGTTAACTTTGGTCGAGCTTATCTTATAAAAGGAGAAGAAAGATGATGAGTTTGTTGTGTTGGGGTTGTGTTGATGTTTGGGGTCACTGACCTGAAAAAAGATGACAAAGGCCAGCCGTGCAGCTAGTACAGACCAGTACTGCTTAGAGAGTTGATAAGACTCATGAGACCAGGGTGGATCCCTATAGTCTTTATACCTGTGAAAAAGAAAAACACAAGGACAGACAGAGAGAGTAAGAGAATGACAATTTTACTAACATCATCTAATATACATTTAATCAGAAGTGTGTTCATTTGTATGTGTTTGATTTTCCATGCGGACCTGCAGATACGGAGCTCCCTGTCAAAACGGGTGCTGTTGGGTGCTGTGCCTGGTTTGAAGTTGCTGGTATTAAAGTAAGCCAGTGTGTGGTTTATAAAGCCATGCATGGTGCCTGTCTCACTATACAGATACTGATACACCATCCGTGGAATGAACTCTGACGTGAAAGAAATAACAAATGCCTGAGAGAAAAAGAGAGCAAGAAAGAGAATGTAATCCCATGTTTGAAACTCTGACACACTTCACCACAGTGTACATACTATATTGTAAACAATATGTTTAACATACATTTGTGATAACAGCAAACTTGCTTATCCCACTCAGGATGTTGTACCATATTCCTAAAGAAATGTAGAACACAGTTCAAAATCACACAGTTCATTTGGTTGTGTAAATATTTGAGAAGCCTTATAACTCACACTACATCTATAAAACAGGTTCATACCGATCTCCTTCCCCCTCACAGCATCAGGCCGTCGTATTTCAGACACAAACTTTGCAGCATCCAGGCGGATCTCAATGACATTGTTGAGCAAAGCAAAGACAGGAGCCAGTGGGAAGGAGGCCACAAATAATGTAACGAATCCATACTGGATAACTGCATCAGAGAAACATAAGCAGTGTAGTCACATTTAATCAAAATTCAGTCTTAAAGCAGTCCACAAAACTATAAGCATGTATATTTTATTTCATAAAAGCTGGATAGGTTTCAGTCCTCAAATGGCAGTAAAAAGCATGACCTGACAGCTTGAGCAATGAACTCACTGAACAACTTTACATTGTGCTATCTCAGCAAAACATTTAGCAGCACAATTCTTACTCAGGTAACAGTGGCGATTTTCAGATATTTTTATGGGTGCCTAAATTTTAGCTTATCACCCCCTGAAAAATAACTACGATTTTGTGAGGTAGCCAGTTCTCAAACCTTACATCTGCCAAAATTGCCTTTTAGAGATGGAATAGACAGGCCCAAATGAACCAGTAAAGTCCTTGCACGAGTCGGATCCTCCTCTGATTGGTTGGCGCTGCTGAGGTTGCCTGATTGTTTTAATTCAAATGGGCATTTGAATGTACTGCAGACGTTACACAGCGCATTTGGGTGTCATCGTTCTCAACAGCAAAATGTAAAGTTATGGCTAATGGAGTTAGAATTGAAGAAAGAAACATTAAAATATAGGTGCAATAGTTGTGGTTCCTGTGAACAACTACAAAAATCCCATTTATTACGGAGTCCATGTTTGTGCACAACTGGACAATGTTACAGTAGGCTTATCATACCTAGCCCACCAAATGAATTTTAAGAAGGTATCTTGCTAATAGCCTTTATGGTAAGTCTATTGCCCAGCCAGCTTTTTCAGCCAAGAACCTTTGTCAGCAATGGGGGCTGAGCACCCCTAAAGATCTGATCCTAGAATTGCCTCTGTCAGGTAATACACTATGAAAAGTGTCTAGAAAAAAATCATATAGAACTACTAGACAAGTGCCAGCTGGACATGCCTCTCTTATAAAACACGGTTTCACACAATGGTCTTCAACATTTAAACTAGCATTATCATGAAAAATTGAGATATGAAGGAACACATGCTGAAGATGATTTACTTTCAGATTGATTGTTTAGCATACAGGCTCACTGAGCAAACATGACACACACTGAGACACTCACTCATTTCCATGTACTCAGGACTCAGGCCTTCAAACGGCTCCAGCTCGTAATCCAAATCCCAACGGTGTCTTGGCCGATTTGGGTCTTTGTTTTTCTTTTTCCCTCCTCCTTCCTTTTCCTCCTTATATGTCCTATACATCTTCTTCAGTTTTCTAAAGGTGAGGAGAGAGAGAGCAGAGCTGGATGTGGTTGTCTTCCATAAGTCCACATTTCTATGAGCTGATGGAACATTTTCAGAGACCTTGAAATCAACACTTGAGAAACATTGTGACTACATTTCAATAGACTACAAAACTGCATCAAGGGGGTTTTATGGAATCAGAGAAAAGCTGTAGGTCTGTAAGTCTTCAGAAGAGAACATAGAGAAGTAAGACGTGTGTGTGTGCGTGTGCGCGTGCGAGAGAATGAGTGTGCGCAAAATGTGCAAAACTCACGGAATGGCAATTTCAAACACATTATTCTGGATAAGCTGCTTCCCCAACATGATCATGCCAAGTTGAATACACACTTCGATGAGACAGCCTGCTGGAGCACACTATAACATACGCAAGCAAAATTCATTCTCAAGGTAGAAAAGCATGGAAAAAAACAGAGTGTAAGCTGAAGTGTAAATCTTACCTCTTCCATGCGAAAGTCTTTAAACACATACACATAGTCACCAGGACGACCAGCAAACCTTAACAACCAAAAAAGGATTTGTTTTAGATATATGCAAAGCAGTTACATCAAGCAAAATGCGTGCAATGCATTACATCTGACTAACCTGCCCTTAAAGAAGGCCACGTAGAAGACGGGTGCGAAAGCGTTCATGCTCTTTAGGAGAAATGCCTTCAAGATCACATGCTCCTCAAACGCTGCTTCAGTCTTCGGAATCTCTGCAGTTCCACAAGCAGGCTGTCATTAGTGCCTATGTTAATGAATCATGCTCTTATAAATGACTAATTAATTTGTAATATGATGTCTTCGATCATCTTTCTGCCCTGCTGTCCTGTTCATGAGGCAGGAATTCAGGGAAAAACTAATCAGTTGGTGAGTCAGTCAATTTCCTGCACAAATTCTGCTGCTTTAGTTTTGTATTTCAGTTGCTGTATTTGAAGTTAACACTGTTGTTTTGGAGAATTATAGGAAATGATGCTAATTTAAAGGTTTGTAATTTCAAGGTATTACTACAGAATCTAATTTCTCTTTGCTGAGTGATTACATTGAAAACAATGAGAATATTAAACATGTTAAGTCCTTCTACTGTCCAGAAATCTGCAACAAAAACTCTATATGAATTCCAGCAGTGACATCTTTTTCTGATTTTTCATTCACTCACATTCATACACACACATACACACACTGACCCAGTTCTGTGATCCAGGCTGCCACAGCACCATAGATTTCATCCAGCACCAAAACCACCAGCAGGTTGATGATGACAGCAGTGGTTGTCACTGTCACACGCACATTGGCCTTGGCCTCATGGTCAGGGTTCATAGACATCACAGCAAAAACGATGATCCGGTACAAAATGACACCAGACACGGCCGAGCACGTCACCCCCACCTGAAACACAGATGGAGAGGAGGGGAGAGAGGGAGAGAAAGGGAGAGGTGGAGGGGGGAGAGGGATAGAGAGAGACAGATCATAGAGAGATAACAGCATGAGGTAAAGCCGGTGATGAAATTACAATCACATGTGCATAAATTAGCACTGGGGTGAGAGAGGGATGAAATTGCAGGCTTTAATTAGTGCTGACAAATACAGGAGTGAGCAGTAACACCAACCATGAGAAGGATGGAGGAAATGTTGATGCAGAATCCTGGCAACCGATCTCTCCATGAAAGAGACTCCCAGGCAAGCTGCAAAATAATTTTATTATTATTATTATTATTATCAATGATAATAACAGCACATATATAGAGGATATAGAATAGATTATGTGAACTAGTTAGTAGCACTTGACTGAGGGGTGTGTTGAGGCATAAAATTCATTTACAGATGAGCATGTAATCCAGCACTTCTAGGTGCTCAACAGCATAAAACACACACAGCCAAACCCTCCCCTGCACACACACACACATACACACAGACTCATACCTGCACCTACACCCACATACATGCACATACCCAAAACCATACCTGATCACACACAAACATACACACATACACATGCCCTGCACACACCAAGCATGTGTCTTTGATTAGAGGAAGGGCACCATTTTAACTTGTGTGTTTTAATCCAGCTCTGACTCTAATCCCACATAATCTACTGTGTGGAATACCCAGCAGGGGTAATCTGCTTTCAGCGCTTTCTGTGTGTATGTGTCTGAGCGTGTATCTGAGTGCATGTGTGTGTATGCGAAGGCAGGCCCGTGTGTTCGTGTGTGTGTGTGTGTGTTGACACCACACCGACCTCCAAGGGGACAATAACAGTAATAAAAATCCACAAAATCACATCAACTGAAAGTGCTACCATATCAAATGGCTTATTTAATGCTTACAATCTCGGAGGATCAACACACAAAAACATAAACACACACACGCCCACATATGAGATCATATCTAATGGGACAGGAAGTCCAGGACAGATGAGTACAGAATAGAGTGACCACTCCACATCTGACTGACAGGTGACTGACATCCACAAGCATAATCCAGAAAGCCCCGCCTCTCTCTGATAAGTTGATTAGCTCTCTTTCTCTCACTCAGCTACTCTCTCTCCCTTTTAATCCGTTCCTCAGTGTGCCGCACAGATACATCTACCCATATACACACACAGACTTGCATTATTATCTTTACGAGAAATGTCCATTGATGTCTGTACTTTTGTTTAGCTGTAAACGATTTGCTCAAATTTTATATTAGATTTAAATTAGATTACATTTAGTCTTTAATATACAGGTGAAACTATCAAACTTGAAAACTGACAAAATGTTTCTAACATTATGATATTTGTGTCCAACAATGATCTAAACACACTTAACATGCTCAAGATTACACAGACAAAGAATCCTGTCTGCACCTCTCTTCCCCCACCCCCAGTTCTCTCACCGGTGGTTGTCCTCCTTTAGCAGACAGCAGCTTCTCTCTACCCACATCGTCAGTTCTCTCGTCCGGCTGCAAAACAGCGGAGATTAATCACACGTATCCACATGCAGACATTTTAGTCACCTTTTCTGACCCAGTATTACACAAATAGTACTGCACATGCCAACCACACTAACATTGTGTAACTCACAAACATCACTCTCTGTTACTCAGAATGGAGAGTGACATAAGACTCTGCTCTACTGCTACAAGTGCCATAAGAGTTTAAAGGTGAGTAAAGTTCAGTATTCACCACTGCCACTGCTGCCTCCTCTTTCTTTTTGTTCTTGTTTATCTTCTGTCGTTTACGATGAACGAAGTCCTCGTATGCTGGACGGAGCTCATCCTGAAAGAAAGAGTTAATGAAGAATATTATCATTTTGGATCATGTTAAATTGTTCTAGAAAAAAACATTCTGTTTGATATACAAAACTGTGCAAGACTATTGAGCCAACCCTAATTTCTTTTTTAATTTCCATGGTTATTTGTTGCAACATGTGTAAACATAAATGTAAGTGAGTGATTACTCACTTACATGAACACCGCACACAGTGCACCACAGTGCATTTGGCCCATCCGTGACGGAGCAGTGGGCAGCTAACATGGGCAACGCCCGGGGAGCAGTGGGATGGTACTTTGCTCGTGATTACCCCAGTGTTACCTTCACCGGTCCAGGTGAACCAGCGACCCTCCAGTCACGGGACCAACTCCTTAACCGTTACACTAACAACTACCCCCTTCAAGATTACATTAAAAACAAGTCAAAATATGAAGAAATGAGGTGTGGCTCAGGGCTTTTGAACGGTACTGTATTAAACATTTTACATAGTATACATTGCCAATCTAAGGAATGTTACTATCCAAACCACTTATTTTAACTAAGGCTGATTCAATCATAGGGTGGCATGTGGGCACAGTAATTAGTGCTGCCGCCTCACAGCGAGAAGGTCCTAGGTTCGATACCCGGGTCAGTCGCAGGGCTTTTCTGTGTGGAGTTTGCATGCTCTCCCTGTGTTCGTCTGTGTTTCTGCCGGGCACTCCGGTTTCCTCCCACAGTCCAAAAGCATGCTATCTATATAGGTTAATTGGCGACTCTAAACTGGCCCTGTACTGTGTAACTGTGTGAATGTAGGTGCCCTCCAGTGTGTTGGCGCCTGCCCAGGGTTGGTCCGTGCCTTGTGCCCGTAGTTCCCGGTGATGGCCTCCGGTCCCGGTTGAAATTATAATGTGAGCATTTTTTATAGAAACAGCCAGTGGATTACTAACTGGAATATTACTTATGATTGACTTGCTTATGAAAACTGTTGTTTTCACTAGCATTTTGTCAGAGAAGTCTTTAAGCATTAAGACAGATGAACAGATGTTGTGATGACTTCTAGGCACACTAACTTAAAAAGTAAAAAAGCAAATGATCAGAAATGGGAGAATATTAGCATTCTGAGGTATTTTGTACTGTGGACTGAGCTTAAATGAAGCCTTTACATCATCTGAGTTTTTGGTATATTTAATATATTATGCACATTCTCTAATATCCAATATTCAGCAATAACCTGTATCCCCAGTGTTTCAGACCTGCAAAGGCAAATAAGAAGCAAATTGAAAAAACTACAGTCTAGCAGGAATACTGCTATTGGTCGCCTCTTACTCACTGTGATTTTTCTGTAACAGAAATATTTAGCACATAGAATCAGAGTACTGGAAGGGGTGTCTGGGTCATACATGAGTCATGGTTGGAGGGGAAGTTAAAAGCCTGAAGGCTTTTTTCTGCGAAGTCAGAGCATGCTGGATAAGATCAGGGTTAATGATGTGACCCTTAGGTTAAGGATTCAGCAGTCATTGATTTAAAGGCTTCTTCAAAGTTAATCCTCAGTGAGCTTGTCTAACTTGGACTGAAGTCACATGTCTGAGCTAAAACACACTGCAGAAAACACAGAGACTAGAAAAAAAAAGCCTGAATGAGAAAAAAATATAAACTTACCTCAACTCTATCCTGCATTTATCAGCAATCAGAGAGGAAACACAAGATGCAAAATCTATTTAGTCCATATTTTAGGACTATTCTTTTAGCTCTTTTTAAACATTTCATTCCTAATATGTGTAAATAGCGTGAAGATAAAACTGTTTAAATAAGAATCACTTAAGATATCACGTTTTGCCTTTTCAACGCTTCAGCCATTTATCTCAACACTTTAAGAAGAACACAATCCCATTACCACACACGTGAAACCCACCTATTCACACAAACATAAACACACAAAGACACACACACGCCCAGTGCATTTGGCGCAGAGTTGGTCAGGCTGTTGTTTCTTGCGTAGAGTTTCTAACTGTGTTGGGTGCTAAACAGATGTTGCAAGGCTGACAGTGTGAACGTTTGTGGGTGTGTCTGTGGGTGTGTCTGTGTGTGTGCGCGTCTGTGTGTTTTGTGTGTGTGAGGAAAGTTTGTGGATTTTGTCCAACTGCATCTCACCTCCTCCTCCTCCATGCCTGTCAGATCCCAACTGTGCTGGAGACACCTCTGCCTCCTCTTCCAGTGTTCAAGGAACACAGCAGCTGCAACAAACACACACACACACACCACTAGGAAACATTTCAAGCCTATTTGTTAACTTCTCTGCTTAAAAGCATCACAGACCAGCAGGGATGTTAAGCTCCAGGATGGTGATTTGCTGGTGATTTGTTTAAGAACAGTCATGGACAGCTTTTGAACGCTTATTCCCAGCTAGTTTAGACATGGAAACCAGATTAAACATTTCAAAAACATTGTCAATCTTACACTGGAGAAAACATTTTATAAATTGGTTTATGCTGTTCTAGGGTAGGACTTTTTAAAGTAAGACACCTGATGATTTTATGCATGAACTGCCTAGAACTATATGTTCTCAGAAGCATTTACAGATTTCAAAAAGCACTGTAATGCTTACATACAGTATGCACATGCACCGTTCCTACAGAGATCCCTGTAATACACTTACCCCAGAGGGACATGAAGATGGCGAAGGCTACAGTGGCATGATTGTCAAACAGGTAGCTAGCGCGTGCAGTGCTGCACATGCTGCTCAGCTGCCAGTAATCACACACTTGATCACACAGGGGACACATGGTGAAATTCAGCCGCTCATCACACATCTCCTGACTGAAAGATAGAAAGGTGGAGGAACATGATTTTATTCTATTCTATTCCCAGTCTCGCAAACTCAGAAAGTGGAACTGGCATGATGTAATAATGAAAATTGTCTGCCAATACACATTTATTTTTCTTTCGCAGCTTCTGAGTCTTAAATGATTGGTTTTATTGATATTCTTTGCTTAAAAGTGAGCACAACGTATGGTTGTAGAATCTAAATCTGAATCAGCTTGTACAACCTGCAAGTATTGCCCAATAATTAGATGCCATGTCTCACATAACAAGAAGTAAAATAGAGAAACAGAGAGCGAGAATACCTGGGCACGTTGGTATCTACAGACAGCCAGCCATACAGGAAAACTACAATTCCCATTGCCGAGGCTGGAATCAGTAGTTGTGTATACACACCCAACCAGGCAAAATACAGACCAATCTTCTCCCCAAAGTATTTCCTTCAGAGCAGAGGTTAACAAATCACTTTAAGAACATACACACCTACACATTTACTACACACAACTACTGTATAATGAGACACACAAACACCTACACACACTTGAAACAAACAGGCTGCTACAACTGACAGGTTAACAGAAACTGTATTTAATCTTTTAACAATTAATTTTCATGGCAATACCTGATAAGGTCAACTGGTTGATATTTAAAGAAAACTCCATAATTAGCCCATTCTTCATGCAATGTCTGTGGAACACACACACACACAACACACACACAAGACTTTTCTAACATAGCAGCAACCTGTTTCACATTAAGTGCTGTCACCTTCAATTAATATCAAAGACACAAATGCACACTTAATTACACCCCCCCACACACACACACACAATTACACATCTACACACTTCTAATGACAATAAGCAGCTTACTGCAGTTTTATCAATCAAGTAAAAAGCTTATTCTAAACTCTGTCACGTGACATATGACCAGTCAGAACAGTGTGGAGACTTTACCTGTCTGTCATTTCGATGCTCTTTATCATCTGAGCTACTGAAGTCCCCCTGGTGAGATAAAACAGTTACACACAAACTTAACGTTCATACAGTCAACTATGCTATATGCGTAAACACTATTACAACTTAATCTTTTGCTTAATCCTGATCTTGCACATTCCTACGACACAGTGTAGCTATGGCCAGGGCAGGCAGAAACAACCGTTCTGGTTCTACATTACCAAAGCAATTAAAAACACGCTGAATATTGAGAAAAAAGAATATGTTCATTCTTTTCTACACTTGAAGTATCGCATAAAGTTCACATTGTGCGGGCAGCCAAACCTGCTTAGTTTAAATAAGAGCACACTACGCCTAAAATGATGAGCATATATTTGACAGTGTGTTTGTGCAGCAAATATGTTAGTACACAGCCAACAACACAACTCAGGCTGGCATCATGACGGAACTTGTCTACATGAGAAACAGATTTAAGTGCCTCTGACAAGTGAGCTACAACTTACATCATGCAGGGGAAAGGCTGAGTCATAAACACCTTTAGCCAGTAACGATGTGATGCCTGAACAATAAACACAGCAACATATATGTAGATTGCACAAGCCAATAAATCAAAAATGTTAAACCACAATATGACCAAAAATGTAAAATGAGTAATGATAAATATTTAAAACATTGGCTACATCTATCTGGATGTGCTTACCCATAGTCTGACACGTCTGTGTACACGCAGTACGTCGCAAGATTTCTGACACCTGCACACAGAGAAAGACACATATAGGTAACCCAAATTCATACAGAATTAAAATAATCTCAAATCTTTGTAATAAACCTAAAAACTCACTATTCGCCCTCGTGTTGCGTTGTCAAACAGGGTATTTTTAGACTTGATGTCAAATCTAGAAAAAGTGAAAATGATAATTCATGGAATTGAGTGTGTTTTACGTATGGGTGTGTTGGTCAAACCGAGTGTATATATGTGCGTTTTAACACTTACAGGTGTAACTTCTCTCTGTTAAATGGTAGTGAGAGGACTCGAGTGTGTGGGTTAGGAGGACCCGGAACCCCAGGCTGGAACGGCTGATTAATTTTTTCCCAAAGTTTGCAGATTGCTCCTGCAAACCCTGTCTTCTGTTTGAGCTCATAAGACTGTAACACAAAGCAGAGGAGATTATAAGGAAAAATACAGAGCACCAAGAGCTCAGATTCAGAGTTCATCACTGTTGAATGGATGAGTAACTGACTGTAGCCAGCAGGATTAGGTATAATTTCGCTTTCATCACAGATAATTAAATCTAGAACGCTTTGCTTCCAGCCATGTCACTAATCTTAAGCTAATTATACTCCAAAATGCAGTATACAACAAACTAAAGAAACATCATGGGGGTAGATCATAACAGATCCATCACATCACCATCACATTCCTCTTAGGAATTCTAAACTTTCCAGATTGTCTCCAATTTATCAAATGTTTATGTCTTGTTGGTTGACTTTTCACTCCTGGATGGACTTGGCATTAAACAGCCTTTAACAACCGTGTCAGCCCAGACCATTTACAAAGTTGCTAATGCCATCATGGATCCTAATCTCTGAAGTAAAATCAAGCCAGCGTGGCTGTGTGTCTATCCCTCTGCTTGGCATGCTGACGAGAAAAGTCCATAACAAGTCTGAAGGTCAACAGCACAAAGGAAATCCAGACTCTTGGCTACAGACAAGGTGAATCAAAAGCACTGGAGATGTTCCCCAGTACAGTGTTTATGAACGTTTATGAAACCATAACACCTACAAACAGAATCTGTTGATTTGTATCAATGTATCAATTTTAACCCAAATGGGTCAAAACCTTTGAATAGTTGTTGACTCAAGGGGATAGTGTGCATGAAAAAGTTAATATGAAACCTTATAAACTGTCTAAATTTTAAACTGGTTTTAAGTCAATTTATCAAGTGGTTTATTTTCATTAAGATATACAGAAATTAGAGAACATTAAAAACAATGTATGTTATATTAAAATGTGTTGAATACTCCTAAAATAGGACAGAAAATCTGCTAAATACCAACAGCTCTGTATTAATCATTCAACTAAATCCATTTGACTAAATGAAATCAAACTAAACTTCCCTTAAATTTGCATTAATGCATATTTATTTAATTCACTTCACAAAGTAAATTATGCTAAATGATAAGTGACATATAATGACATGGTAAAATGATAATTATCATAATGTTTACTGTGTGGATTCATTCTCATATGCCCTTCATAAATGAAGCCAAAGCTCAGGCAGACTGCTCATGAAGCCAGCACCCATCGTTTTTTGCATCTTAATACTGAAGCCTCGGCTAATGTATTCCCCTCAGGGAGTGTGACGGATTTTGCATTTAATCAGGAGAGGATGAGGGGAACTCACTTTCTTGGTGGGAACTTTGATCTTAAGAAGCTCTGCCTCACGGCTAAGCACAGCCCAGGGAACATGCAGACGCGTAAAACGAGCTGTCCTCATCTGGGGGAGAGAGAGAGAGACACAGAGAGAGAAGAACAAAGAACGAGAGAGATTGAAAGAGAGAGCAAGTGTCACTGATTTGTGAAAAGGCAAGATCATATCACTGAAATTACAAAATGCAGAGGAGTGAAAGAGCATACATTACAAAACACATTTCAAGTTATTCACACAATATTTGTGATTTGGGCCCCAAATTTCACATCTGTCTGCATGTTTTAATTGGTAATGTACCGGTGTAAAAAAATGGGGAGACTGCAGTTATTCTGTACCAGAACATACAAACAATAACAGCTCATTACTTGATCACAATAAAACAATTTGTGATCCCCAGCTACATCATCTTTACATCAATCTCCACAAATATTAAGTTCCTATCAATATCAGTACAATAGGACATTTTCTCTCCTTAACATTTGATTATCTTTAAATGAAGGTATAAATAAACTGTTTGTATTGATATTTAATACCTAATAACATCTGATATAGTATATCTAATTTAATTATATCTAATTACTAGGTATATGATCTAAGCATTAATCTAATACAATTTAATGTAGTAGATCTAAAAATCTAATTTCATTTAGCTATTATATATACAACCTAATTATTTTCACTTTACTCCTTTTTAGACATTCATACTTTTCTTATTTTCCAAAATCTGAGTCAGCCTTTTTGCTGTTTAAAAGTGCTGCCACAGCAGTTAAAGATAATATTCCACCTCTTTGTCACGTTCGATCTCCAGACCCTCCTCCTCCAGCCCTCTTTCGAACTCCTCTCTGATCAGGGCTTTTTCCCCTTCTCGAGGTCCGGATCCCAGGCCAGCCTCCAGTTCCAACTCCGCCAGGTCTGGCTGTGTGTTCCTGCGCGAGGGGGTTGGGCTGGCAGAGGGCAGGTTGCCATTGGAAACGATAGAGTGGCGGGACTGTGAATGTCGTTTCTTGCAGTGATAAACGAGAACGTAGTCCACTCTTCTACGGCCGTCTGCAAAACACACTCCTGCTCTGGGGCAAGGGGCGGGCTCGTCCTGACGAACCACAAACACAAAATCAGTGTTAATTCAAGATCTGTGTTCAACATCCTAATTTGACACTTAATATGAAGTGAAATTAAACTGGTTTCTGCATGTAGTTTAAAATACAATAGAACAAGCAGATTAAATAAAAAATGAAGAGCTGAACTATCATATATATATTTATTTTTAATGCAGTAAAATGTGTATGCTTAAAAACAATATAATGAAAGCATGACAAAGTATAGCCCATTCAATTATTATTATTAACATTAAAACATATATAATTCATTTGATAGATTTTGAGGAGAGCCAAGCCTTTAAATGAACAGTAGGTTAATTAATATATCAACATAATAATAGTAAGAAGTTGAAGAAAAGCTTGTCTATACAGTGGAAACAACACTTGATTCTGTGTCTTTTCAGACATCAAAGTTAAGTCTTGCAATGATGAAAGTCTGCGCACACTAAAAATGGCTTGTGTACCCTGTAAGTGTAACTTTTTACACATTTCCAGTCTTTATATAATTCTCAGTGACCAATGCTAATTAGTCAACCATCTGGAGTTATTTTACTAACAGTAGTGGATGTTTTTTTATTTTTAAACTCTTAAATCAACTGTATGTAAACATAGAGTATGCAAGACTAGAAATTCATCCTGGGCTTTTTTACAATGCAGGTGGCACACACTGTGTGCAAATTAACAACTCTTTTATCTCTCAAACCATAGGCCATGTTTTTTTTTCTTTACCAACCTAACAATAAACAAGTGATAACTGAGTAATAGTGCTGTAATAGCTAATTTTATAAATTTATCCTATGCAAAATTTGATTTGCAAACCCTACATAATCAGACTTGGTTGATCAAAAACACATTTGATGACATTGTCTATACATATTTTGCAGTTTCAGACATGAACAGCATGATTTGGAAGATCAGTGAAAAAAGTGATCACTGGCTGTGATTGTCTGTCTCATACCTGCCCCTCTGACTGAGAACTAGTGCAATCACTCACTAGTGTTTCTTTTTTGTGTTGTATAACAGGTTATATTGGATCCTGTAGGCATTTTCTGATTCTGGAATCTATTGAGCTAAAAATACATAGGCGACCCTCCATCCAGTGTCCATCAATATTATGTTAAAATAACAAAGGGTGCCCGACATGTGGTCCCAAGTAAGGTCTCTTCCCGTAGAGTTTAAGAGGGTAACGACATGATCAATAACATTAGTCATATCTGCAGGTTTTGCACAATGGAAGTTGACCTTGTCATGTATGAGCGATGAATAGAGAATATAACTCGTGCACGCACATTTTCCTCCGCTGCTTCTCCGGCCTCGTGCCGTCGGTTGGAGCCGTGACCGATTTCGCTGATGTCGCGCGCCAGACTGCGGAGTTTTTCGCTGTGAATGGAGGACGATTCACTCATCGCTGTGGCTACGCGCATGCGCTCAGGAGCCCCGTTCCATGTCTCTGTTCAGAAAAAAAGAAGAGGCTGTAATGAAGGGCAATATCTGCTTTTAATTACACATTTTACGCAATCAGATTTCTATGTTCTGGGGATTTTGAAATGTATACCATTTATATTTCACTTCAGAAATAGACGTTAATAAAGAGATAATATTTCTTTTATTCAGCGCATAGGATAAGGTGAATAAAATGCGTCAAAACGCTTCGCTTAAGCTTTCCCTCATTTGCATAGCCCATTCCATTACACACGCAAACACTACACATACCGAGCCGCACAGCGCGCATACACACGCGCGCGCGCAAACACACCTGTCACTTCTTAAATATGACACAAGTGGTAAACAAACGCGGATATATGGCTGCGAGAAGCAGGTTAAGCGCCTTTGCTTCACCTGATAGCGTTGATTATGGACGCAGCAGCGTCGCTGACCACCAACTCGAGGCAGAAACGCTCCACATGACACATAAAAGATGGAATGTTTTGTAATGTCGGATTACTACAGAGGGTAAATGATGATGAGCCCCTGAAGCCCTATAAACGCCCCTAGAGCTTCAAGCTGTGGTCAGCGTCGGATCGCGCCTTAAATAGCCCAGCTTACTGCTCGCTAATTATAACAAACCTCCTTCCACCAAACCAGCGCTCCTCCATAGCAATTAATCACAAGACACCCTAGCTCCCCAAAGCCATAATTCAAAATAAAAAATAAAGCAACTGGCAGTAATCCGTATATAAATTATACTACAAAGACGCTTCTTAATAAAATCCATAATTAGGGTTAAATGGGGGCAATTACTAGCTACTTACTCTGGTACCAAAATAAAAAGCGTCACCACTTCAAAGCGACCGCTATAATAATCTTCAGATTATTATAACGGCGATAGTAATAAATCAACCATCTCGTTAAAAGCAACGCGAGTGCAACAGTTGTCTGGACGCAGTAAACAAACGAGCTAATTTGAATCGTTAACGCACGTGACGACGCGGCCGCGAGACGCTCGTTTCTTTATTTTGCCTGTGAAGAAAGCCGCGCGGCGGACGGCGAGCCGCGGCGCGCGCCAAAGTTCCACTCACCGGAGCGCGAGGGCGACCTGTTTAGGGCCATGTTTTTCCTGGTGAGAGCGCGCGAGGCCGGTTAGAGGACGCGCGCGCCGCTGAGATGGTGGACAATCCGCTCGGTGCCGCGTGCAGGCTTAACTCGCGCGCTCGGCTGCTGTCGTTAATGCCGGGACGCGCGAGCCAAAGTTTGTGCGGCGGAGCGAGGCGCCGCGTGCGCAAAACGCACTCCTGTCGCAAGCGCGCGCGCGAAAATCTACCCAGGCGCGCGCGCTCACAGTAAAACACACACACTGTGCATACTTGTGTAAATACGCGAAATGGCACGACTTTCCTGATTTAACACTGATTTCTAAGACATTCCTAATCCTAACCCTAAACCTCTACAACTGACAACTAACCTCACCCATAACCTAAAACTGCGATTAACACTAAACCCATACAATTAATCCTAACCATAACTATATCCTAAACCTAATCATAATGTACTTTAAACAAGAAACCTTGGCGATAATCTGATTTTACATTTAAAGGTAACTTTAACAATACACTAAATCTAACCATAAATTAATCCTAACCCTAACGTAACTGTATTAAAAAAATAGCCAGAACCAGATTCTAATCCAAATCCTTTACCTAAGCATATTCTAATCATTGCCTTATGCCTACCAATAATATAATCATAGTCCTAAAGCTAACCTCGTCTAAACCTAACTATAAAACTGAAAATAATCCTAATCATAATAATGTAACTGTAATCGAATCCTAATCCTTAACTTAACCATAAAATAATCATAACCCTAAAATAATCATAATCTAACTCTAACCACAATCTAATCCTAACAGAAATTGTAATCATATAGTAATCTCAATCCTAAATCTAGACATAATCCTGTCCCTGAAACTAACAATTATAATCCTTACTTTAAAATAAAGATAAATCATGCTTTCCTATCATATTAAGGATCCCCTACTCCCTATGTGTGTGTGTGTGTGTGTGTGTGTACAATGTATCAATGATGACATAGCTACAGCCCACACTGAAGATCCTTAAACTTTATGGATCATCCAGGTCAAGTCATTATCATCACCTGTTCATTGAAAATAAATAATAGGTTTATCCTGAAATAAAGATTTATAACTGGTTTTCTAGTGTTCATGCGAGTCATTTTGAGAAGCACAGTCTGTTTGATCAAACACATTTCTAAAAAAAAAAAAAAGGAAACAACAATGGGGAGGAAATTGACTCAGACTTGTCAAGGGAGAGCCTTCAAAAAATCCAATCTCATGAAGACATGAACATCAGTGAACAGACACAGGGGAAGAGAGGATACACGCAAGTGTGGTCAAACAGTTATAATCAAGGTAAGTGGAAAAGGAATAATCTTTTGAGTGAGTGAGTGAGATTGTCATTGTAAACACAGCACAGTGCACCACAAAAAAATGTGACCTCTGTATTTGGCCCATCCATGAAGGAGCAGTGGGTGAAAGTTCATGCACACACATACACAAAGGACATAAAAATGTAAACTCTTGATACAAATTAGGTTTATTGGTTACAAATTCATGACAGTATAGGTTATTGCCTATTTCGGTATATAGTCGATATTTGTTGACAAACAATGGCATAAAAAGACTGGTCTGGATAAAATGGAAGACAATAATAAAAGTCCTTTTGTGTGTGCATAAGACAATCAGCAGTCAGTGTGTAGATGCATTTATTTACGTATTGTGTGTCAGTAATGCATGTGTATTTGTTTCAAATTGAGAGAGAGTGATTGCACTAGTTCTCAGTCAGAGGGGCAGGTATGAGACAGACAATCACAGCCAGTGACAGTGAGGACCTGATGGGGAGTGTGTGTGCCGTTAGGACAGCGCAGAGACACAGTCAGCGGCAGAGTGCCTGTAGCAGCACAACACACACACTGGCTCTCTACAATGTTCTTCTCCAGAGAATACACAGATTTACTGCTGCATCGGCCCTGTGAGTGTTCACAAGAGAAAAGAAATCACAGAGAGCAATTAAAAAATTTGTATGGATGAATCTGTCCTGGGGTTTAGTTTACTAGAACATGTCAACCATTAATAACCAGGAATAATCTTACTTCACAGTAGCTGAGTTCCAGTTTCTCTTCTGACTGGCAGTCATCCACTCTGATATAATTCAACAAACCCACCATCCTCCTGCACTCTGGCTCAGTACCTACACACATTGGATGTGCTGGTCATAAATAACTCAAATACATATTTTGTAACTATATGTAGCAAAAAATTTTAAGTCTTACACTAAACCTGTCTCTATCTTTAATCTTAGAAACCAAAATAAAGAAATTTTATTTGTTTCAAATTTTAAATATTTGAAAAGATTTGCTGGTCATCATAAAGTTGTTCTAATATAGACACATGCCCACCCCATAGACTGTAAAATGTGTCTTCTTAGTCAATGATTTATGTATTTATATTTAGGTGTGCGTGTTGGGTCTCCTACTCACACATCTCACAACAGCTCTCCCCAATCCGGCTTATTTTTCCCTGTGAAAAAAGATTAATTTTACTGTAAAAACATACTGTGTGATATTCCTGTACTGATATTTTTGCAAAGTTCCTGTACTTTAAAGTGTCCTTGAAGAGGCAGCAATATTCAAGAGCAAAAGCTGTGTTAAAGCAGAAATGACAGGTGTGTGTGGGCGTGAGCCTGTATACACACTCCTCGTTCCAGACAGCGGGCTTGGTCCAGAGGAGGGCAGGTGGTCACTACAGTTTCCAACACTAGTTCTTCGTTCTCATTAGCGGTGCAGGTGTGTTTAACACACCCATCTTCACGTGTAGTATTCACCTGAACACACAAACATGTATACAAAAAGGTATTCACTAAGTGATTGAGATCTTATAATTCATCTAATTGTCAATGAGAGATTGACTATTTGAATGATGTGAAAATAAAAGCATTTTATAAACTGTGCACCAGTTGGTAACTCTGCTTAGGTAACTTCCTAATCAGACATGTATTGTTGCCCCAACCCAGAAAAGCCTAATGCCTTGTGTCTGGCTATGATTTGTCTGTTGTCCTGAGTCCAATCTGTCATTGTACGTGTGTGGTTTGTGTGTGTGACTGGTAGAGAGAGAGAGAGAGAGAGAGAGAGATTCACCCGGAGACTGATTAACTTCCCATCAGGTCGCATGATGGTGCAGGCCGACGGCACACAGCGGCCACAGCAAGCACCTGGCAAAGGCTGTACAATGTATCCCTGAAACAGACACATGCAAGGTCAAACACACACAAAAAAATTCATCCACTGCTAATTCATCAATATTTATAATGATGAAAGTGATGATGGGGAAGGTGGTCACCTCTGAGCAAGGCGAGCAACTCATCTTCCTGCAGGACAGGTGATATTTCCCTCGCTCGTTTACACACTTACAATGTGTACAGGGATCCACCATGACACTTTCATCAACCTAAACACACACACATACAATGTAATACAAGGCAAATTTTAAGTGCACATATAGATACAATGTAATATGTGTACTATACACTGACAATTAAATTAAATTGTAATCAATCAATTAAATGGACCTTGGCCCATAATCCATAACTCTGGCACACGTTTGTTGATTTTTAAAGTTGCATCCAGGATTCAATTTATGATTTGTGTACACCTTTGTTTAAAACAACTTAAATGTGTAGCTATAATAACTTGACAAACATAAAGTGTATATGTGTGAAGACACTGCTTACCCCGATGAGGGTATGATTCAACAGACAGGCATCCACGGGAACTATAAAGACAAAGAGGCATTAACTCTGGTTTGTGTGAAGTAAGCACGTGTGCGTATATATATGCATGTATAAGCTTACCACACTGGCAAGTAGGACAGCAGTCGAAAACCGTGTTGCACTGCAGCTCTGTGCCTAGTGGGCAGCTGGGTGTTTCCATAGGATGGCAGGAGACATTGGAGTGCATGATGAAGACTTCCCCATTCACCTGTACACACTCACTCACCACACAGTGGTTATCAGGAGACACCCAGCGTTCTCCCACCTACACAAACACGCACACAATGGTTAAACTGGCAGAAAAACTGCAGAGATGACATTATTAACACACACACACACACACAGACAGATACACTGACCTCCCTGAAGTGGCTTCCGGTCTTTGAGTCTCCTTCCATGCAGCTGGTCTTACGACACTGACCACAGCATTGACCCTCTTGATGAGTGTATGTGGTGCCCTGTAACCCCAACGCACCCACAGATGCTTAATATTACAATAATATTTTTGAGAGCTTGAATCAAAGGCAATTTCTTAGGTTCTTGAAGATGTTTCACCTCTGATCCAAAGTTTGGTGAAACGTCTTTATGAACCAAAAAATAAGTTTAGTTTAAGAATCTCAAAAGAAGTTCAAATGTATTCAAAGCATAGAGAGACTGGCACTGGAGAAAGTGAGTGAGGGACTCACAAAAGGACAAATCTGGTTGCACACAGGATCCACACACTGTGCTATGTGCAGACCTGTCACTCTGTCCGTCTGCTGTGTGCATGTGCACGTCCTGCACTTCTCCTCCCACCTACTGCCCATCTGATAGACCACTCCTTTCACCACACACACCTAAACACATACAAATGTCTATAGTGTGCACACATTCAGACTTTTTCACACATTCACAGATATAGAAGTAAATTAACACATTAACACATGGGCTCACACTATTTACATGCAGACACACACAGATCCACACACAACTTGTGTACACACAATAACACAAAGCAGACAATTTGTGAGACATATAACACAGTCCACCTTATCAGGCAGGCATGTGATATCCACACAGCCACAGTCATTGGTCATCTCTTTGGTGATGTAACCAGGGGGACAGATCTGTGTAGAATTGTGACAGTCGCACACACATTCAAACAAATCACAGCATTCTGTCGTCCTGACTGACAGTTTTTTGTGGGCTGGGCATGACGGTTTGGTTGCAGAGCATTGCTCTTTATTACACACTGAAACAGACATAAAGAGAGAGCGAGAGAGAATTGTCAGGCTTCTGTGCAAAATAAAGCATATGTGAATGTCTATTCTCTATCTATGCATGTGGGTTTGTTCATTTCTGAAGGGCAAATTTGTTTCTGATTAAGGGGTGTATGTACATGATTGTGAGGTGTGTATTCATTTAGTTCATGTCTCTTTGCTTGTGATGGCATGTTGTGTTTTCTCACCGCACTGAAAGACTGGGGCACACTCTCCTGGGTTTGTGAGAACTGAAATGAGGCCGTTTCCACACTGTGGTGGAGCGGGCTGCTTGCAGTTTGCAGTGTCACACACTTCATACAGAATAACACACATAAACACAAGCATAAATACATTGTTTAAAAACTAGAATGAATGTCTTATGTATTCCAGCATTATTTATTTAAAGCATATTTTTCAAAACCTAATTGTTGACCTTAAAATGAATATTTCTGAGATTTTCCATTTTATTAAACTGAAATGTAAAGATAATTGTCATTATATATTATTTCTCTAACAAAATGACTACATTTGGTGCCCTTGAAATGCAAACTTGGTACACACAAACACATACACACACACAAACTCACACATGCACATGCACACATACCCACACAGATACAAGCGCACAATAAGACACACAGACACACACATAAACAAGCACGCACAAGGTACCAATCTGCATAATACTCTAAAGTACTCTATTGAGAATGTCCTTGATGGGCTGTCATCTGTGCTATGCGTCACACACTAAGCTCTTACCGCATTCATACTCCGGGCAGCATTTAGACTCCATCTTCTCCTGAAGAATCTCACACTTTCTACAAACAGGGGCTGTAACGTGGCAACAGTTACCATGACAACATGCTTAGAGCACAATTGTGAAGAGGCATTATAACAATCAGGCTGGTGGGACGTACATTATATGGAGAGGGGGGTAGAAAAGAGAGAGAGTGAGTGAGAGAGAGATGGGGGAAGATGGAAGAGGGGGCAGGGAGAGATAGTGAGAGACAGACATAAAGAGAAAGCAGCTGATGTAAGGCTGCTGTTGGAAGAACGATATTCTCACCCTTTGCATGAGTGCAGGGCAGGGCTGTGCAGTTGATCCGTTGCTGATCCAGACATACACATAGCATGCATGGGCTGTCATGAGGAGTCCAGCTCTCCAAGAACTACACACACACACACACACACACACAGAAAATACAGTGTGTATCACATCATTCTCTGATTCCTATGATTACTAGATCTAAATAATACTACAGCTACACCTAACCCTAACCATAATAGCCAATAACCAAAAGCAAATATTTTGTCATTTTAATTTCTTTACATACAGAACCTCAATTTTTTTAAAGCATTTTTTTGGTTCTCATATACATAAAACGTCTACAACAAGAAGTCTGGCAAATCTCAGGTTTTAGTGAACACACAGTCATCACTCTAGTATCAATAGTAGGCACAACAATATATCATATTACAACATATTGGGATATAACCTTGTCACGCATTCATATATTATGCATTGACTTTTAGGATTAAGTTTGTGAAAGCCTGAGTCCACGTCTGTAGTTTATTTTCTCTGTGTCTGTGTGTGTGCCAACCTGGTGAGCTTGTCCATGTTGGTCCACACACTGGCTGCAGGCCTCTCGGCTCACACATTCTCCATCCCGCAGCAGGGTGCCATGGGGGCAGAAGCATCCCTCCGTAGGCGACGTCCAGCACTGTGAGGTGTTGTGCTGCACATCACTGCTCCAGTCCACATCACCCAGGAGGCTCCGAGCTCCATGACACTGCTCCATACAGCCGGTACGACATGCAGCATACTCCATAGTGCTGGGGCAGGTCATGGCTAAAAACACACAAAAAAATAAAACAATAATATTTAATTTTATTTTCAGGAAATTAACTCGATAGAGCAAAAAATATATAATAACAATATTACTTTATAATATTACATAATATAAATACTGTACATTTGTAATATATTTTATTTGTGTAATATAAAAAAATCTCACTGATAAAAAAATAAATAGAAAAATAATAAATAGAAAACTTTATGTAATTCTTATTGTAGCTTATACAAATCGATATATTCAATATATTAATTTTGATGCTCGAATAACTGCACAGACACAAAGAAGTGAGACTCACGGCACAAGTTGGATGTCCTCCACTCGACACACACACCCTGTTGTCGACACATGCTGCTGTAGGCAGTGAGGAGGTCACACACCACGGCAGGGTGGCACGCAACTTGCCGACACATTTCCACATAGTACTGGGGAGGAACCAGATCATGGCACCGGGCAAACACTGTTGAGGATAAAAGGTCACAGCCCTCTACCACACCTGCCTCACACACAGGCGCTTCTTCTGCCAACACACACTCGCCCACAGCCCACGAACGTAGGTAAACATCGGAATTTGTAGTCACTGTGCCGTCAGGAAGGAGCAGGAGTGCCTGATCATCTGAACAGGAACCTGGTGGGAGGGAAGAAACAACATGAGACAGACAGACTATTTTGATGATACTTCATTATAATGGGTCTCATTCATCAACACTTTTTCAGAAGTAATTGTTACTTAAGACATACCTATGCACTTTTACAAAGATTCTGGTATTCACCAATTATTATTTCTTATCATGTGTACTTCTGAATAGCACTCTTGCAATTTTTTGCATGCATGTTTGTGCAGAACATTAGCATATTCTGTTTTCTTCAATTCTACAGTTGTTTAATATTATACTATTTAATTTCTCAGCTTTCTTAAGGACATATTTGGTGAATCCATGAATGAGGCTCAATGTTTAGATCTTTCCAGAACCTAAATGTCATTTCAGATTTTCAGACTAGAAGATTGAAAGCCTTTAAAAGAGTAATCGTGTGCCAGGGACAGAGTGTGTACCACAGATGCCGGTGGTTCTGGTTGTCATGGCGGGGTCCAGAGTAATGGTGAACTCATTGCTGTGGGGAGTGAAGGTCAGGGTGAACCCATGTCTCTCTGCCCGCAGTTGATGAAGAAGAGCTCCAATCTGAGTCACGGCTATTCCCTCTTTTCGGAAGGGTACCGCAGTGACCACACCATTGACAGTCACCTATGTAACACACACAAAACTTTAAGAATGTCAGTGGATCTTAATGAAATGTATTTATTACATTTACCCTCCCTTTTTCATCGCTCGTACCTTCATGTCGCCTGCCAGCACCACACTAGTTCCGCCCTCTCTCACCTCCAAGCTCTTCATGCAAATCTGATTGGAAGAGCCTTTGCAGGTACCTGTGTGTAGCACTAGCTCCGCCCCTCCTAAGCGAAGCAGCGAATAAGAGCAGGCACCTTTCAACTTTACTGCCACGCCTGCAAACGACACCACGTGACTGGTGGAACTGCCCATGCACATACCTGTGAGGGGGGAGGGAGACATAGAGGTATATTAACCTATATTTATATGTGGTTGAACGTAAGTGTGTTGAGGGTGTGTGTTTTCTCTCACAGGGGCACGCCCAGGTGCAGCCGCAGGTCTGGTTAACTTTAAGAGCTTTGAGGTTATGCCTGCAGACAGGAGGTTCCATCTTCTCACAGTTCACTCTGTGACTCTGCATGGTCACTACGCCAGATGGGTTACACAGCAGTGTGTGACAGCCATCTTCCATCAGCCATGTATCTCCAGGCTAACACCCATAGAAAAAATCCCAACACTTATATCTACTTCACATTAAACTTCATAAACATGAAATAATGGTCATGAAATGACCATATGTTATTATAATTTCAAGATAACAGATATTGGTGATGGACTATGCTCTTGGAAGTGCTGGACTGAGACTGAGACTGAGACTTTTTTAAGCAAATCCTTCAGTATCGATGACTTAGTAGCAATCTTTGATGTGAGCTGTGTTAGACGGATGATGTTTGAAGTGCTATGCACTGATAATTGTTGTTAGGCTGTAAACTCTGACTTCAGTGGAACAGAGGTTTGGAAGTCTTTAGAAAGAAAAGAATAAAATGAAAGTCGTATAGAGATGGGCTTTAGGGCATCTTAATAACACTCAGCTCACCTTCCTCTCTCTGCCAGTATCATCCACACACATTCCCGGTGGACCAGCTGGAAGACATCATCATAATTGTCATCATCATCATCATCACATGCACACAACCTCTTAACTCGCATTGGGTATATGCATGTTTGTTTATATAATCAGCCATAACATTGTGACCACTGTCAGGTAAAGTGAATAACACTGATTATCTCATTATGAAGGCACCAAAGACTTGTCAGGCAGCAATTGAACATTTTTTTTCTTGAAGTTGATGTGTTGTAAGCATAAATCATAGGCAAGTGTAAGGATTTGAGCAACTTTGACAAAGGCCAGTTCTGATGGCTAATTGATTAGGTCAGACTGGGTCCAAAACTCCAGCTCTTGTGCGATATTTCTGGTCTGCAGTGTTTAGGGCCAACCAAAAGTTTTTCAGGGAAGGCATACTGATGAACCATTGAGAGAGTCAAAGAGACAAAGTTGAGGCTCTGATCCACCAGAAAAGCTGTATATCAATTTGGTAAAAATGTTAATACTGTTTCCGACTGAAAGTGGTCAGAACACACAGTGCATCACAGTCTGTTGTGAATGGTGCTTTGTAGCTGCAGATCTACTCTATAATTAGATGGATGGTCATAATATTATGGCTGATTGCAGTATGTGTGTGTGTGTGTGTGTCTCACCCCTGCACAGCTTATCAGTAAGTGAGCCATCCAGCATAATCATGGCAAGCAGTTCGTCTGTGCTCCTCAGCTCTACAATGTTGTCCTGTGTGTTTGGGCCCGCCAGCATGCTCAGTTCAGTCCTGTCGTACAGCTCTCCTACTCCGATAGGGAACACTGAAACACCTACACAACCCACAAACACAAATAAACAATTAGAGCACTATCATATCACAGCATTATTGGAGCATGTAGTGCAAATCTGTAAATCACCCACCAGCTGTAAGAGCCTCGTTTGCAGGCTCCTGCACTGAATCCGTGGACCTGTCAACCACCAGCATCACTACAACTTTAGCCACCCCGGTCCTACCACCACTGGTGGAGGAAATGGAAGTCTGAACAGCCAATCGCAGTGCAGCACCTGCCAAACACAAAGGCCTGTCAGTCAAGCTTTGATAATGGCTTACCCATTACCCCAGTCACTGCTCCCAGGGCGCTGCCCATGTTAGTTACATTTGTGATGCACTGTGTGCTGTGCTGAGGTGTGTTCACAATGACAAATAATTGCAATACCAGAAAAATGCTCCAAATAATTACACTAGTAGTCAAAAGTTTTGCACACCACAGGTTTTTACCACTTTTCCATTTATTTCAAAAACTGTTTGTTAATCATTCTTGTTAAGTTGTTGAGTGAACAAAAATAAATGACAATTTTTCAAATAAAACAAGTTTCCCTTATAACATGCACAAGATGTGTAACAGTGCATGTATGATAGCATTGCCACATTCTAGGCTGTTAATTAACTTGTTAACTTGTTAAAAATGCACTAGTTAACTGTTTCATCATTATGGGGCATGTAGGCCTACCCAGTCTTGGTGTGCTGTCTGTCTTGCTCTGTAACTTGTCCACATGCTGAATGAGACTATTTGCCTGTTGTTCATCTCTCCAGGATAGAGCTTGCTCTGGTTTCTCTCCATATACCACCACCGCAATCTGTGTCCCATTACGACCTGAGACACACACACACACACACACAGATTTCAGCAGAAACACCTGAATACACACCATACACATATAAACTGTAGCGCTGTGCATTCTTGTCAAAACGCATTGAAAACATTATGTCTTACCAATGTCAGCACTCTTTATAAAAGCCTTCATGAATGTTTTCATGTCTTCAAACTGCTGAGCAGAAGAGGCTCTGAGTAAAAAGAGGACATCCATAGGCTTGGAGCAGGGCACTGAAACACAAGGTTAATCACTTACAGCAGGGCAGTCTGGGGAACAATAATACAGAAAATGAACAATTGAATGTTTTTGAGCAGTGGCTCTCCACCTGTGGGTCGCAATCTAAATTTGGGTTGTAAGGCAGATCTGAAAATGTGAACAAGTTTGTGTGCTGATCACAGATTTCCCAGATTCCAAATGACATTCAAACGAGGCAGATTTTTATATTTCATTATTTTTATTAAATGAATGTTTTCCCGATTAGAATGTAAGAATGGCTTATTTCATTTTCAGTTGTCAAACAGTAGAAATGTTCATTTAGACCTATAGATGATGTAGATTTTGGCATGGTAAAAATTGGGTTGTGGTGAATAAAAAGGTTGAGAGTCACTGTTTTAGAATGGAGAGGCTGTTTCCTGTTTCATCTGACCTGAAGGAGGCAGTGTAGGTCTGGGAGGAAGTGTAGGTATGACTGGTCGTCTTACAGTTCTACTGATGTTGACTAGAAGGGGGCCCAGTGAAGTTAACTGTTCAGGGTTCTTCAGCATGATGGGAGCATTTGGGAAGCTTAGAGTCTGCAGGTCCGACTCCTGCACACTAGGTCCGATCCCGATGGGGAACACGCGTGTGTGGGTGGAACTTGGCGGTCGCTGGATCACGTCAGTGGGCGGGCTCTGCGTTATGAGAAACACCATCTGGTCCGTAGAATGGCTGGGTCTCTCTGTGGTGACAGTTTCATAGAGAGAGCGAACGGCGTGTCCCGTGTTGACCTGTGCACCTCCTTTCCAACGGATCTGTCGCATTCTGCGCAGCACCAGCTCCCTGTGCTGTAGCTCCATCCGACTGATTTCTATCGTAATGGTAAGCGAGTACTGCATCACTGTGATGCGGAAACGCTTCCCGTCTTCCTCTCTGAGTGATGCCAGAACATCAACCAGCGAGTCTCTGGTGCGGTTAAAACCTTCTTCCCCGACATTATCTGATCCCTCAATCAAGAAGGTGATGTCATGCACTGTCACTGTAGAAGGAAAAGGAGTGGAGGCAGGACTGAGGATGCTGGGAAATGCAGTCAGAACAGCAGCTGTGGGAGGAAGAGTGACAGCTGCAGGTCTGATGGAATTTGTGCTGGGGATTGTGGTTGTGGAACTTGTGGTGGTGGTTGTAGTGGTGGTGGGTTTTGCTGTAGATGGTTTCTTAGGCAGTTCTGGGTCCAAACCAAGGGTGCAAAGGTAATCTATGATCTCCAAACCTTGATTCTCCAACTCCCCAACACTGCTCAGCACATAAGCTCGACTGTTGGGCGTGGCCTTGGTGATGTCATTCACCTGTGCCATATTTACTTCAGGTCCAAGGGCAATGCTGAGGACTGTGATGTCTTTCTTCCTCAGCAGACGCTGAGTGGTGCGCATGGGCCGCGGGTTAGCACTAGCCGTCAGCAAAATGGCAACTCGGCCAGCATGTTCCCGCTTGTCTTTGTCGTAAATATAGACAGACAGATACTTGAAGGCTTCGTCCATGAAGGCGACGTCTCCGCCACTGTAGCGCATGTCACGCACCATTTTTTTGAAGATCCATTTTTGGACCTGCATGTTGTAACTCTTCACCCCAGAGTGGAAGAGGAGGACCGTGGCCCGGGTGTGTGCCGAACCCATCCGGAAGCGTTCCACCACTTTCAAAATGAAGATCTTGACCAGTTCAAAGTCTTCCTCGCTGAGAGACGATGAGCCATCCACCAGGAAGGCCAGATCCATTGCCCTGTCGCAGGCATCCTCAGGCACCGGTGTGGAGAAGGGGAGCGGCGTTGGTGTTGTAAAGGCGGTAATTGGGGCTAGCGTGGAAAGGCCAGACTGAGGGCAGGGGCCACAAGTCAAACCATTGTTCTCACAGTGGCTGAAACATAAACACAAATATGCAATGCAAACCTTGTTGCAAAATTGTTTAAAAATTACCATACCCACAATCTCATAATCTTTGAGACATACCAAATCTGACAGAGATGCGGGTCATCGTGATTCAATATAATCTGTTTTCCATGAGAAATTCGTTCTCCATTGTGCAAGCACACCTGACACTGAGAGGGCTCCACACAGCGTCCCAGAACCTCGTCTAAGACTTGGCCTAAAGGAGAGAGGTATAATACAGACTGACCAAGGAAGCAGCAATATGTAAAAGGTGACAAGGTTGTTTTTTTATGTGAGGTAGTTACCTGGTGGGCAGTTGGCATGACAGCCTTCTAGACACGTGCTCGGGCAGTTTAAGGGCTCTGGGTGCTGGCAAGTAACAGGACAGGCACTACCACAGGCGTTAAACCGCCACTCACACTCCAACCCTGCATCCTTATTTAGTTTCTCACAGCTCAGAGCTGAAATACAGACATGGTATAAAATTGTTTTTCAAAACCTTATAGTAAATCTTACTATAGTTATTGCATCCTGTGTAGGTACAAAGACTCAGGCAATGTAAAAAAAAATGTAACGATTAAATTTTGGAAAAACAGGAACATTTCCTAAACTTAGAATATTTCCTGAGTTTACATATGAATTTAACTGTATTTTTACTTTATTTACTCTTAGATAAACTGAATACCTACGACCACTTAGTAATTAGGGATATAATCTCATTCTAAACTGTAGATTATGTTATGAAAGTGAGTGATTACTGAGTGGGTGAAAGTGAGTGGGTGTTGGTGTTGGTGGCCTAGTGGTAAGACACTCGCCTTTGGACCAAAAGGTTGTGGGTTCGAATCTGACCTCTGGTGTTACCAACACTGGCTCCCTGAGCAAGACCCCTAACCCTAAGTTGCTCTCAGGGGAACTGTCCCTGAAATTAGGAAATGTAAGATGCTCTGCATAAGAGCGTCTGCTAAATGCTGTAAATGTAAATGATGATTTGTCACAACAACAAAATGTGACCTCTGCATTTGACCCATCTGTGAAGGAGCAGCTAACAAAGGCAGCGGGGAGCAGTACTCATGAGTACCTCAGTGGTAACTTTGTCGGCCCTGGATTCGAACCAGCGACCTTCTGATCACAGGGCGAACACCATTACTCCACCAACTGCCCCATGTATTTACATCTTGCAACATATATGATATGATTTTTAATATATAGCTGTTTGCAGTAAGTTGGACTTACGGCATAAATCATTAGACCTCCACTCCACCGCCACCCCCTTCTGGGCGCACTCATAGGCATAGGCAGCGATGGCATCACAATAACATGCACAGTCTCCCACCGATCCACACGAGCATGTGTCATGAGTGCAGATCTCCCAGTATGGCTCCGGATCCACCTGAGAAAGAAGGCAAGGTGTTCAGTGAGGGCGAAACAGTGATTTAGAACTATGGGCCAAGGTCTGCTGATGTTTGTTGTACTCACCACACTGTTACACTCCCTAAAAGGGGCACTGTTGAGAACACGGCAGGACTGTTCCACTGTCACCAGCTTTACCATGTCAGTGCTGCACTGAGAGGGCACCTACGTAAACACAGACACAAAAACACAAATAAGTCACCTTGGAATAGCAGAAACTCTTATGTAAACAGCACTCCAATATATGAGCAGAACAGATACCGCACGGCATCACCTGCACAGCATTGGCACAACCAGGGAGAACTTTCCAGGAGTTTCCAAAGTCTGCCGCATCCACCTCCAGCTGATTGTTACTGCTCATCAAGTCGTTATTCTGGATGCTATCAAAGTTACCACACAGACCACACACTCTGCCCTGAAACAGAAGAGAAAACACAACCATATACATAATCCAATATTACAAAACTAAGGGCAAGTCTGGTACTCATCCAGAGCGACTTAAATTTTCTAATTACAGCGATAGTCTTCCTGGAGCGACTTGAGGTTAAGAGCCTCGCTCAGAGGCTTAAAGATGTTTGTCCAGTCAGTAGAGTGGAGCTGGATTTGAATCTCCAAGCTCTAGTCGAATATGCTCTAGGTGAATATGCCACCACTGTGTTGGCAAATGAGTCAAAACCACTGAATGAAATATCATCAAAAACCTCTTTCTTTCCCTGTATGAGTGTGTGTACAGGCATTACCTTGTACTGGCCGTTGATTTGAAGTATAACATGAGTGCCTGTGTCCCAGGTGAGAGAGATGCGTTTGCCCAAGAGAATGATGTAATACAGACCAGAGCGCACAATCTCCACTTCTGTCTCCTTCGTCACAGGCTTTATCATCTTCACCTAAAATTTGTTATGTAAAATTAAAATAACAGTGTTTTCTGACATTCACTTGGGCATGTGTAGCTTGTGTTATTGGTGCAAGAGTTTGTATTTACGCATTTTGTTAAGCAGTTTGCAATAAACAAACCTCTCCATGCTTCATGGTAATAAGTCCTCCCATGTAAAACACTGTGATACTCTTACTGCAGCGCTGACCTATGACTCCACAGGCTGTGTTCTCCACCAGCACGCGGAAAGTGCCGTCCAAACCATTACAATAGTCCTACACAAATGGGCACAGATTTTAGGAAAAATATAGAGAGAGATGGAGAGTGTTTGTATGTGTATGTGAAAGAGAGAAAGAGCAGTAATGCAGTACTTCACTGACCTGAGCGAGGATGTACTGGCAGGGTCCTGGGAATGAGAACTTGAGTCCATCAAAGCTGATGTAGTGTGACTCCCCCACTGTACGACAAACACCGTCACACACTCGGTCAGTACACTTCCACTGTCTATCAGCACACACACTGGGATAGGAGAGGAAAAGTCACAAAAGAAAAACATTTACCAGACTTTTATCCACAGCAACGTACATTTTCTAAGTGCATGAATAGTTTTCATGAAGCAACCTGGGGCCCCTGAGCAATGTTAGCTGTAGACTCTATTCTACCAACAGTGTTGGGTGCCTGGGCAAGACCCTTAACCCCAAATTGCTTCAGAAACCCAATGGTACTTGTGCTAAAGGTAGAATAGCATCATTTGGCCCCTTAACCACTGGAGAAAGAGTGAGTGATAATTTGTCATTGTGAACACAGCACAGCACACAGTGCACCACAACAAAATGTGACCTCTGCATTTGACCCATCCGTGAAGGAGCAGTGGGCAGCTAACAAGGGCAGCGCCCGGGGAACGGTACCTTGCTCATGAGTACCTCAGTGTTAACTTTACCGGATTTCCTGGATGCAAACCTGCGACCTTCTGATCACAGGGCGAACACCCTACCGTTACGCCACCAACTGCCCCAAAGTAGAGTAGCTATACCACCAGCACCCCTATAAGAAACAATGGTATATAGAAACAGTGTATTATTCATATTTAATATGATTTTGTGCTGATTTAATAATTACCAGGTGTTGCAGTCTATCTTAATACTCTGTCCTGGAGCATATGGGTGGTTGTTATGGAAACAGGGGCACTGTTCAGGAGTAATGCAGTCCCTCCTGTGACGAACCTACAGACAGGTAGTACAACAATTAACATCATATTTAGACCAAGCATGAGTGTTCATTCCATATCAAACTTTTCATATTTATTTAAAATGAAATTTATACCCAAACACAAACATAGACACAAAGCTGGTGCAAATGCATTGTTCCAAAATACCACCATGTCCTCTATATGAGGAATGTTTGTTAAAACTTTTATTACTAAATGTAAATAATACTACTGCTAGACCTAACTCTAATTTTACAGACAGTTTGGGTTGTAACTTTTTCTATAAAAGCATTTTGCCTTATGAGGACCTCACATACAAAAAAGTCACAAAAAAAGTTTTCCTCTCTTTCAAGGTGCAATGAGTTCCTCAGAAATAACTAAAATCCTGCCTAAACATACACTTACCATACCAGGGGGGCACACACATCCAGAGATGCAGCCTTGACTCACACAGTCCAGGTCTAAATTCTGGCAGGTTCTTGCACATTCTATCCCCACATCCGTCACACTGCTACACTGTAACCTCTGCAGTGGAGCTGGGCAGGAGACAGAGCGCCGCTCTGCAACACACACAAAAGAAAAGCCTGTGTCATTCACGAATGAAGTAAAACAATGAAGGAAAACTCAGAGTTAGACTCTGATCACTAACATTACAATATTTTAGTGTTAGTATTTTCAATGTGTAACCATAGCATGTTTCTGAGGTTCAAGTTACTTTACTTGTATTGTAGGGATATTTGATCTGCAGATAAAATGTCATAATGCATTTGACAAACAATGCTGACTGTTTTACACATAAAAGTACTCCAGATTCCAATCCTTACAAAACTGCTAATGCTAACATTTTAAAAAGTGGTTCATCCGAGTCCTGGCTACTGGAACAAAGCTTGTTTTATACCGCTTTGTTTTGTACTTTGGGACCAAGAACTTTCATCCAGAATGAAGGAGCTGAAATTCTAAGTACAAAGGGTGAGAGTTGTTAGAAACTGAAACAATTAACTGCTGGAACAGTCTGATGTGCAAGAGACTGTAAATTAAGCTGAGACACACTAAATGGTCTGCTAGGCCATTTAACAATCAGATTCAGAAAGTTTCTATTCTTTAAAGATAAGTTATGAAACCATGACACCAAAGAAAATGATAAAATTGGACAGTTCTTGAAAAGGAACGTCTTCTTAAAACCCAAGATTCTGAAGAGTATTCTTTAGGCATATTTTATTGCAGGCATGTTTGTTCAAAACATTTGGTTACTTGGTTTCCTTAAATTCTACAGTTGTATAGTACTGGCTATAATTGTTTTATTTCCTTTATGTACTCCAAATGCATTTGTTCCACACATTTGTTTTGATTGATGTTATTATGTACACTATATTACTCAGTAGCGCTACTATCACATTTCATCTTCTATTCACAACTTGCAGCAGAATCTCTATTTCAGAGCTTTTCTTTTGGATTTTGGTGCTCCACTGTCTTCTTATTACATTTAGGCATTTTCGGTTAACTGCACGTTCCAATCTGGCTGTATGCATGGCCCAGTCTCATGCCCTTTCTTATGAACTTCCTTAAGAACAAATTAAGAGAAAAAAACTTAAGCAGATATGGGTAAATACACCCCACTGATTTCAAAAAAGTTCATGATGACAGACACTATGAAAATGAGTAATAAGTAGCGTGGGTGTCTGTACCTCGGGACGGTGGAGGTTCATCAAAGAACAAATCTGACAGCACAGATTGTGGGAGCTCATTGGAGGTGCAATGCATAGCACCATTCTCACAGTTGCTACAGGGACACATTCACACACACACACACACACACACACACACACAACACATTAACACACACCAATATTATCATTAGCCATGTCATGTGTTTTTAAATGTGGGTTGCTTACTGACCAGATAGAGTAGTGGTCTGCAAACATATCGTTGGGTTGATAAATTTCTCCATGGTAGTGGCATGAGCACTGGTCCGGAGAGACACACTCTCCTGAGTCGGTCAGGTAGAGCCCACGAGGGCAGAAGCAGCCCTCCTCACACACACTGCGGCACTCTGAGTCCGGCCAGGACAGAGACCTACATGTCTGATTACACACACTTCCACACATCTCATACACCAGGTCACCTGGACAGATGAGTTCTGTTTACACACACAGAAACAAACACAGAAGCATGGTCGGTTATCCCAATCACATAGCTTCAATAAAAGGTGGACAAGAAATGTTTTCATGTGGCTGGTTTTTACTGTGAGAATGAGAGATAACAATATTATTGAGGGAAAAGGAAAAAAATTAATAAGGTTTAAAATTAGATTAAAAATGAACTAATGTTAGAGATGAAAAACATTTTTTTTATTTAAAAAAAAAGAAAAAGTTGAGAGAGAGGGCAAGAGAGTGTGTTTGCACAAGTCTTTATGCACTTTTGTGAGTGCATGTGTAGGTGAGTAAAAGCCTGTGTGTGTACATACGTACGAGTTCATATGTGTATGTATCTGTGTGTAAGTGTGTGTGTGGGTGTGTATTTGTGTGTATGTTACCACAGTTCCCCGGCCGTCTCCAATGGATGAGTACTCCTCGAGCTGCGCAGGCGGCTGCATAGTTGCTCACAGCTGCACATAAACACTCATGTCCATCCGCGCAGGAGCAAACATCATAGCGGCAGTTCTTCATGTACGGGGCGGGATTCACCTCATGGTGACATGGCTCAAACTTGGAGGACATCAACACTGAGCAGGACTCTTCTGCAAAGCGCACTGTTCACACACATGCACACACACTTTCCCTAAGTGCACTGTCACAACTAAAACGCAGAGCTCTGCTGCCATCTAGTGTTAAAAGGGAAAGCATGAAATTCATTGGCAAAATGGGGAAAATCAAGACAATGACGTCTTTCCTGCATCATATTTCATACAATTTCACAAGTTATCAGAATTATATTACACATCATCATATTACAGTTATTTTTAGCTTCTCTCCTCCTGACCCTGATGAAAGCTGCACTGATACACAAGCATGTGTGTGTACCTCTGGTTGGGTTGACACTGCACGGGTCTGTAGGTTGTTTCTGGACGTTGTCACACTCTGCATTCATCTTCCACGCATTTCCAAATCCCTCCACCCGCGTCTCCACCAGTCCACCCGCCGTCAGGAAGTCGTCTCCTTGGTTACCATTATAGTTACCACACAGTCCACACGTTTTCCCTGTGTAGACTGGGCTTAGCTGCGCACACACAGGCACATGTAAAGAAATTTTGCTTTATAGCTGCATTTTCCTTGTGAAATCGTAAACAATAACACATCATTACGTCATGGTCACTATATTTACCACTGCTGTCTTCCACAGAACCATAGGCGAATAGTTAATCTATTCCACACAGTAGTGACAGTGACATGGAACCTGATCGATATAACTGTAAAAATCACCTGGGTCTTACAGAGGCCTTGTCACCTGAAACCTGCAGTGACCCCACTGACCTTATCTAAAACAGGGATGGACAATTCCAGTCCTGGACTGCCAATATCCTGGAGATTTTCCATCCTACCTGTCTCTTCTGGGGAGTATCTACCTGAGACCTGATGTAGATGTTCTGAAGTGAAGTATGATGGAAAACCTGCTGAATGCTGTCCCTCTAGTCCTGGAAATGCCATCCAGAAGCCTTAGTAGCACTAATTCGCACACTCACATGTAAACTTTAAATGAAGGTCCGTTTTTAATTTGGGGTCAGTTAAGAAGACAATTATTGAGAGTAAATATAAATACATCCTCACGAGGACTATCTCACACCCACACACACTCACACAACACACAATTACCTTCAGTATTACCCGACCACGGCCATCCCAGTCCAGCTGGAGATCATCTTCATAATTTAGTCTTATGGAGGACAACACAGTGCTGCGGATACGCAGTGGTCCTACACAAACACACACAATATTACTAGCACTATCTGTGTGTCATTAACTTCTTCACTCCCTATTAGTTTGTGTAAATACACACCGCTGGATAATGGCAGTTGAACATCCATGCTGTCCACAGAGACCACACCCCCATGCTTCAGCCTAATGGTCTGATTCCCCAGATCATGGAACTTCAGGGTGACAGAACGTGTGCACACAGCATCCTGGTCATCCGCACACTAACATAAACATAAACACACACTAATGCATACAGCAATAATCATTAGAGTACAGGGATAATTTTACACTCATGAAACATGATAAACAAACCTGAACACTCTCTATGACAACAGAGAACCGTCCACCCTGACAGTCCTTAGCAAGCAGATACTGGCAGAGACCACTAAAGGTGAAGAACTTATCATCAAACGTCTTAAAGTGAGACTGGCCTGATACAATACACTCTCCTGCAGAAAGGGAATGGAAAAAAAGACAATGTTAGCGCTTTAGGTATTATGATTGTCCTCTAAAAGATGGAAAGATTTTTTGGGATATTTTGGTATGTGAGGCTCAGTTCTCATAGAGAAATAAGCTTTCATTAAAACGCTCTAGCATTTATTTTAAGAGCTAGAGCCTAAAGGAACAAAACAGTTACTTCAATACTGTGATCTAATAATTATAGGAGTCAATAGAAGTTCTTCAAGAAAGACATCAAGATATGACTGTTTATATATGTGTTTATGTGTTTATGTGATAGCGTGCTCCAGAGGCTTTTCCTATAAAAGTCCTTATTCATAGTTAATAATGTGTAGGTTAGACTCACCTGGACACCCCTCATTGGTGCACTCCCAAGACCCGTGACGACACACACTGGAAAAATCAACAGGATAAAATGAACAGTTGTTCATATTATCATTTAAACAGTAGACACATATAAAATAAGTGTTATAAGGCAATTACAGATAAGTTGGTATTACAGCAAATATATAATAATTAAATAAGGAAATAAAAGACCAAAGATGGATCCTTGAAATGTTATGAGCATTATCATATCTGTAGTTTTCCCAGTAAAGGCCACAATGTAAACATAATTCTTTAGGAAAAATAATATTAGCCATTTTCTGACTCAAAACAATATAAAAAATGCCACAGATAGAGCAATAATTCTACCATGTGTTGCAATTCTGTGAGATAGTGGAGCCGGGAGGGTAGTGCTTCCCTGTGTGCTGACATGAACACTGCGAGGCATCAACACAGCTATTTCCATCCAGCACCTTACCAGCTAACACATACACACACACAGAAAAACTTTTTGGTAAATGAAACATTTCTTCAGGATTATTCACAAACAACCAGAAGACCATTTGAAAGATATTAGTGTGCTGTGTACTGAGCAACCTCTCACCTGCACAAGTGCAGCCATCCACACACTCCTCCCTGCAGACTTCAGGAAAGTTGAGGCTCTGACAGGAGGTGGAACAGGCCTGAGAGCACTCATTGTACTGCATTCCTAAAGGACACTTGGGAGCTGCATACATACATATACATACATACAAATGAATATCTTTTGTATCTTCCAAAACACTTCAGTAGCTGAATTTAAATGAACCTTTCTGAATAGGTACTAGTGTGTATTTTCACATGTGTGTGCCACTCACTGCATTGGCTTTGTGTGTGCCAGTCAGGTAGCACCAGCCCGTGGCTGGCACAGGTGCGTGCATACTCCAACAATGCCTGACACATACATTCCTCTCCATCTCCACAGTGGCACACATCTGACTCACACACTGAAACAAATGCTTTTGCATCCACCAGGTGGGCACAGCGCAGGAACGCTGCAGACGTACGCATGGCCTCACAGCGTGACATCAGCACCTGCACACACAAATACAAATCAAGCAATTTTAACTCTCAAATCCTAAAGGTGTTGCATATAATCTGTTAGCTGTCACATGATGCGCTTGGTCTTGATTGATTGATCAGGCTTGTTGACTGACCCTGGCTGCATCTCCTGTGCTGTTACAGGTCTGAGAGGGCAGAGTTACACGTTTACAGGGTTCTGATGCTCCATTCAAGGACCAGGAATTGGCAAAGTCATATGGGTCCTCAGTCACAAAACCTAAACATAGATACACACAGTCAGGGGTGTAGCACCAAATTCTGGGCCCTATACACGAACAGTCTCTATGGGCCTGCTTCACAAATAAAATAAAATTCCAGACTTCTCAAGGGCCCTCCCCGCACTTGGGGCCCTGAGTCCCACTTTTCACCCCATTACGACACCCATGCACACAGTTACTCTGTGTGGTATTACAAACTGTATCCATTGCTATGTGCAATTTGTAATTGTCAGTATTATATAGACTATGGCCAAAGTTGATGAGTTGGTGATATACAGATAAAACAAATATAACAATATGTCAAAGTAACTAATGCTTACTTTGAGTGAGTTTTGTGAGTGTACTTGTACTTTTAAGAATACCCCCCTCCCCAACACACACTCAGCAGCCCTCTGACTACAATAGGTGATTTGTCAGATAACACACATTTAATCAAAGTCGATAAACAATCTTTGGAATGTCAAAAATAGTCAGTGCAAAATATTCTAAGGAAAGGAAAACACTGAGTTTCACATAAACTTTCTCGCAGGGTTCAGATAAAGTACACAGCAACTTCCTGTGCTTTAGGAGTTGTTATGGGTGTGTGCTCCACCCTGTTTCCTGTAAGTGATGATTCACCTTCTTGCGCGGTGTAGTCGTCTCCGGGCAGCATGTTGTAGTTTCCACAGAGACCACAGGTCTGGTTGCCATGGTTTTTGGTGAGGGTGAGCTGGATGTTGTGCATTGGGTCGATACGGACAGAAAAGCCAAACTCCTCGCTCCATAAACGCACACTGCCCAGCTCAAAACCCGCAAACACAGAATTCGAGGCATATGGCAGCGGGAGCCTGTGGCAAACATATACATGTTATTTTAAATATACAGTACATGCCTATCAAAGAGTTTAGGTCATACATAAACACTACTTTTATTGCTCTAAACTGCTAACTAGACCACTGCATTCATTGGCTGCAGGTAATCTGTCTCGTTCGTTATCTGTGCACTTTTCTCTAAATATTTGCTGCCATTATGTCCGTTTGCTTATCCATTATCTTTGGTATAAAGTTGTTTAGGGCCAGCATAACAGAAGTGAAGATTTGGTGTGATTTTGACGATTATTAAGGTAAGAAGAATATTCTTTATTAAAACAATTCTGTGTAGTAACCGTTTTATGCTTAATGAAAAGCCTATTTGTATGGGCAGAGACGTTTGGCTAGCTAGCTTACCTTCTGTGCTAACGTTAGAGTATGCGCCAAACGGAGGATCACGACGGTATTATTACACTAAAACAAAACAGGGTTAATGATTAATTATAACTCTTTGTTAGATGAGAAAATCTCACTCACGCCAACTGACAAAGTTGGCAACTCTGTATACGGCATTTACGTTGGAATTAAGGTTAAGCAAAACATCCACTAAGTGAGTGATTATTTTGTAGAGGCCAGAGTCCACCGTTTCCTTAAGCAAACATGGTGACAGCACTTTTCAAGTCCCTTTTATACCCAACGTTAATGACGGACGCGCCGGACACAGCCATCAATCTGAGCAGTACCGCCGGAAATCACGGGGGCAGTGTAGCCAGTAGTTCAAGAAATTCGCGAAGAATAAATGGCAGAACGTTTTGGAGAGGTTATCGATGATAAGAAGCTATACACATACTGTATATATGATGATACTTCGCTCGGGAACTGATACGAAGTCGTTAAACTTGGTACAGAATAACTGGTCGTGAATTACAATCAGTTTTACCATCAGTGGTTCTTTCATGGTAAGCATCTCAAAGAAAATGAATGAAAACCATAATCTTGGTTATTCTTTACCTTTCTGATCCCTGTGACAAGATTCCATGCACAGAAAGCTTTAACTCAAACATCTCCCCCAGGAAGAGTGTCACCCCTTTTCTTCTGCCATTTGAGAAATCACCTAAAGATACACAAGCATTAACATATATCCAATATAAGTTTTTCATATATGTATTGTAATTTGAGGTGTGTAGTAGACCCGTGAGCATTGAGAAAAGGGGATGTAGTTACCCAGTATTGAGAAGGTTCGGTGTTGGCAGTCGCCAGCTAGCATGTAGCTACATTGTCCGGGGAAGTCATAAATGACTCCATCAAAAGAGTGTATGTGCTGCCGGCCAAACAGACTACAGCGGCCGGTCTCTTCTCCTAACACAAGACCTACAAGTAAAAGTTTTTAATGGAAAACTATGAGTTATAATGTCTCTTATACTCTCTCAACACTCACTATCAAAATAACAATTTGTCCAGGCATCCTGGCTTAAACTGGTCTCTATAAATTCCCATTTTTTCTGAACCAGTGCAGGCTACATTGTAGAGATGTTTTCAGCTAACATTTAGTGCCATAAAGCAGTGGTGGCATGAAATCCTGTGTTGGTGACTGAAAGATTGTGGGATCAAATACAGAGGGAGTCTGAAACAGCACTGCCACCATTAGACTCTTGTGCAAGGCTCTTAACCCCAGGTTTAAATGCATTAAATGTAACGTATGCGTGTTGAGCTTCCGTATTTTTTCAGCAGTGTCTGATACACAATGCGAACACGTGCATGCAAACAAAAAGTATTAAATCTACTGTATGCACAAGGCTGGCACACAGGAAAGCACTTGCCTGCTAAATTAAGGAAGAAAAACCATGTGACTGCATTCCACGGTCTGAGCCGAAGCCTTTCCATCTGCTCAGTACAGAATCATGAGAAACATGCCGTGTTGATAAAACATTAGTCTTAAAGTCTCTCCATTATCAAAGTAGTCAACGTTTCCCATCAGAAACTGTCTATTAAATATCATGCAATATAAAAACAAACAGCAATATGGATGAAGGATCCACTATAAAACATTATATTTTATTTCACGTTATTGAACTACTCAAATTCTTTATACAGATTATGCACATCAACTTTGAATCCTAACCAACACAATAACATGCATGCAAAAACCAATTACATTGATTTACAGTTACTAATGCCTAGACATACAGAACAATGTACTATAGAGAACCCAATACAAAAATACCCTCACAAAATTCCCTCACAGTGCACGTACCTTAAGAGGAGAATGCAAGATATCCAGCACCCCTCTGGTTCCTTTCTGGAGTCTCAGCGTCACCTGTGTTTTTATATGTCTGAGTATCGTGCTTGAGCATCTGACAGTCTTTGGGACATAACCAGAGTTCTAAAAGAATTTTTCATTTTATAATGGAGAAAGAGAGAGAGTAAGCAAAAGAGAGATGGTGTGATTTCCTTTCTTGTTCTCATTAAGACAGAACAATTGGAGGAAGTGTGGGCACAGGAGGAACCAAAGGATTAGTCTGGTAGTGAAGACAGATAAGACAAACAGAGTACAGCAGTGCCAAACTAAATATTACAATCATACTCTCTCACGCAGACACACATATACACACTGCCTAGAAAGTAGCACTAGGCAAGCCAAAAAAACCCAAACACTTCACAGATTTCCTAAACCAGAACATGCCTTCTAAGCCTGTTTCTCTTATTACATGCTGCTAATACATACCTCGCTGTTACAATAACTTATACTGTAAACTTCCATGTTATTACATGCTGCTAATACATACCTCATATCGTTACAATAACTTACACTGTAAATGTCCATGTTCTTATATGCTGCTAATATATACCTTATACTGTTACAATAACTTATACTGTCTGACTGTGATGTAAACCTCAATTGTGATAATCACTTATACTGGTTGTCACATTTCATTGTCCATATCACATGCTCTACTCTGCTACCTACAATGCTGCAGTTGCACTTGGCACTTTAAAAAAATCATCATTGCACCTGTCTGTCCTAGCACAATTTTACAATCTCAGGTTAAAAACTCTGCATGTAACTTTATATTCCTTATTGTAAAATATAGTATATAGTTTATTTTTGTCCTGTTACCCCAACCTCCGTATTTAAGTTGTATTTATGTTTGTAAGGTTGTATTGCGCCTCTGTTTGTTTTCTTCTTGTCTATGGCACAGTTAAAAGAGCGGATCAGGATACATTTCACTGCCTGTTGTACCTGTATAACTTGCATGTGACAAATAAAGAATCTTGAATCTTGAAGATTCAAAGGTACAGAAATCACTGAGTAAATGCAGATGCAGCAGACACTGGAATGAACCTGCTCCAGACCAGGACCTGCCATCCGAAGAACCTGGAGATTTCCATTCAGAGCAGGCAAGGTCTGAGTGAAAATCATCTGCTAGGCTAAATTAGCTGTTACAGCTCATCCTGTGAAGAATTCCATTGAGAGAACCTGTCTGAAAAACAGGCTATCTCTCAAAAATGAACTGAATGTATCATGTTTAGTTTTTTTTTAGTCTCCCAGTCAAGCTCCAACATGCACTTTTAAACCCACACATAACACATACTTCTATTAACATATGGGTAATAAAAAACAAAACAAAAAAAACCCCAACCAGCTCTAAGAGGAGCACCATTCCAACCTGCTCGGTGCCAAAAATGCAGCCAACCTACACACACATACTCACACACCCAGGCATGTCTATCTTTATAAAGTTCTCACATGGTCTCCTAGCAGTCCAGCTTTCATACTCCACCTGTTTTGAAAACAAATCTCTGGTTTAATGTATTTTGTAAAGAAATAATGGGTCCCTATCAGGATCTAGATAATTTCTCATTTTGCTGTGATTCTGTCTGTTGTGTGTTTGACATGGTTTGGTTCCCTGCACAATCTTACATTAAAATCCAGCTCTTGACTGACTTCAATAGCAAATTTATCTTAATGAAAAGCTTTGAATCCTGATGCAAGGCAGCTTAATGAAACAATTTATGTGAGGAGGAACAATTTCGTGCTGTAGTCAGTTTGGTGATGCAGTCTGATGCAAAGTACATAATGAAATGTTTTAGGCCAATTACCAGTAGGAACTATTTTGGAAATGATCAGATATGTTAGTAATTATTTTAGCAGAGCTTAACCTAATTGGGGTGCAGTTCTTCAGCGACTAAAAGTGAGGCCAAACTGAACGTGTAAGGAGCTTTGCAAGCAGTGAGCCGAGCTGCAAAAAGGAATGACGTCATTTTACAGAGCAGCATTAAAACTGGAACGAGAATTCAAAACCGAATGAACAAGGAAAAGAAACAAACAACCGAGTGCTTTCCGACCACAGTCGGGATGTCACCGAGCTGAAGTCTAAATCATTTTGGAATTAAAGCGCCGATTGCGTGATATGTGTCCGGGGGGAGCGCGTGTCGGAGTTCCACGCGCACCGTTTACGTAAAGTCGGAGCGCGAGCTGGGAGCCGGGACACCGAGAGAGCTCGCGACCATTCGCGCACGTTTTCTTTCATTCTCATCTGTCTGCAGAGTGCCGAGACAATAGAGGTGATGGCGGCCCTGACCGGAGGCGAGATGTGCGTCAAGTACTTAATGTTCGCCTTTAATTTCATATTTTGGGTGAGTGCACGTGATGCTGATGTTCCCAAATAACCGAGCCGGTGTCTGGCGCGCGGGACACAGGAGAGTGTAGATATGCGGCGGTGGTCCGCGGACAAATTTATTCGGGTTCTTATGAGTGCTTTTTGAACATGTGGATGCGGGACAGTTTCAGGGGCATGAAGAGGATTCGGTTTTCGCGCAGCAACAGTGCGATGTGGGCTTTTGCAGCGCGTTTAGCTGACCTAAATCTAGGTGCACAGAAAAGATTTAAGCTCACTTCGGCGTGTGTGTGCGTCCGCGGGCAAGTGTATGTATGTCTGCTTATGTGTGTGCGTTCTTGCGTGTGCGCCTGCGTGTGTGTATTTTTTCTTTTCGTGTGCAAGCGTGTGATCTCATGCTTGTGTATGTGCATGTGAAGGCACGTACACCTGAGTGTCTTTGAACGTGTATCCGAGATACTTTATTTGCTATTCAGTTCAAATGCTCTCGCTCTCTCTCTCTCTCTCTCTCGGAGAAAAGTGGTGGGTGGGTTTGTGTGTGTCTTTTGAGTGTGCGTGTGCAAGCGTGTTTCTCCGTGTGTGTAAATGTGTGTGTGTGTGTGTGTGTGTGTGTGTGTGTGTGTGTGTGTGTACGCCTATGTGCCTTTGTACGTGTGTATAAGATACTTTCATTATTCGGTATTAAGTTCAAATGCATGCCTCCGTGTTCTTATTCTCTTTCTCGTTGGTACACGAGGAAAGTGGAGATTCGTGTGTGTGTGTGAGACAGAGAGAGAGAGAGAGGGTGAGTGCATGTGGCGGGGCGGCAGCTTCTGAATTCTGATATCGTTCTTCTAACGCTGCCCGCCGCTTCACTCACGACTTGGACGTCGGGGCCGGTTTGGGGCAGGTGTGTCCAGAGGGTTTATCCCAGTACGCATCCCGGATTGGCTTTAATCTGGGGGGTATTTATAGAATATGGTAATCCAGCGCGCAGACTCGGTGCGGGGTCAGTGTTGAGTTGGGTCAGCCCGAATGAGCGCTCTCATAAACCTCTACTGTATCTGGTGTGATATTTAATAACAACTATTAGACTATTAATGCCAACCTGAATTATTCATTAGTCAGAGCCAGGGGAGCGCCCGTGAAAGCGCGAGCACGATCCCCCTTCAAACACACACTCGCAGAGTTTCAGTTTTGTTTCCATTATGTGCTTTGCAACCTAATAACAGGCGACCTAAGTATCATAATTTACCAGTTTACCAACCTACTCTTTCATGACGCAAACAAAATAATAAACGAAACAGCGTCGTGTTTCTTTCATTATTAATTTCTTCGTATTATTCGATATTTCATCAAAAATAGAGACAGTAGGTCGTATAGCAGCAAAGACGCAACTATCGAACTTAGGGAAACAACTTCCTGAATCTTCCCCTTTCTTTGTAACACAAACGGCAAAACGTGTCGATACGGGACTGTCCGTTAAATTCACTAAACGTTCTATTTTCAGCGACGGACGTGGATATTTTAAAAGATACGTCTATTTTGACTTTCGGAGACACACCGTTTCCGTTTCCATACCGCACTTTATAAAAACAATCGAAGATCGGCGTTTTCGGGTTGTTGATTCAGGAGCAGGATGGCACTCCCAGGGGGCATAACATGTGTAAAATACATGATGTTCATCTTCAACCTTCTCTTTTGGGTACGTGCAGCGATTGTTTGACTGTGGTTTTATGTGAGAGATTTAACTCGGCGAAAATGGGAAGTAGAGATATAAACAACCTGTTTGTGTGTAGTGTGTAGGGGAGGGTGAGCAACGAGCAAAACGACTTGGAAAAGCTGATTCTTAAGTGTGTGGCTGTGTAGAAACCTATTTTGTGTTTGTGTGTGTGTTCTGAAAGCATTGGCATGGAGATGCTTAACAGGCCTGATTTTCAAATCAGGGAATTAGGTCAAAGACAGAGCAAGGGAAAGAGAGAAAAACTTGGGCTTTAAAAAGGACACTAATTAAGATTCAGATGAATGAATGTCTTCGTCTGAAAGAGTAACTAAACCTGTCTACATTAGGAAATGTGTTGCTGTATCACACATAAATCATAATGGTTAATCTTTGTTATTAGACATGTGAGGGTTAAATGTGTCAATACTTTAATGTGTATGTATGTGTGTGTGTGTGTGTGTGTGTGTGTGTGTGTGTGTGTGTGTGTGTAAAAGTTGGCAGGTACAGGTGTGTTGGCTGTTGGTCTCTGGCTGAGATTTGATCCAAAGACTAAAAACCTGTTTGAAGGAGAAGGCTCACCCTATGTGTTTTATACAGGTCAGTGTATTTGTGTTTGCGTTTGCCAATATTTGTAAAGGTTATTAATTTTGTGCATATATGAAAAGAATCACGCTGTGTGTGTGTGTGTGTTAGGAGTGTATATCCTCATAGCTGCAGGAGCCCTGATGATGGTGGTGGGGTTCTTTGGCTGCTGTGGAGCCATTCAGGAGTCGCCATGCATGCTGGGATTGGTAAAAACAAATGTTCTATCATTAGTGCCTCTTGTAACACTCCGCTCTCTTCTAGCTGCTTCTTTGGCTATAATTAGTCATTCCATGAAATCGATTGTTTCTCTCAAAAATACATAAACCTTTATGCATCAGTGGAAACTAAATTGGCTAATCTCTCTCTCTCTCTCTCGCTGTGTCTGTGTGTGTTTGTGTGTTGCCACAGTTCTTCTTCTTCCTGTTGCTTATCTTTGCAGTGGAAGTTGCAGCTGGAATTTGGGGGTTTTCCAACCAGAGTAAGGTTTGTATGGTCTCTCTCTCTCTTCCTCTGTGTTTGTCTTATTCTTATACATGCACTCAGGCGTCAATATGCTTATTTTTTTAAAATTTGAATGGTTTGCTGTCATAGGTTGTTGATGACATCACACAGTTCTACACACAAACTTACAACAACTACAAAGAGAACAAACAGGATGCCCTAAAAGAAACTCTGCGTCTGATTCAACATGGAGTGAGTTATTCCATCTCTAGCGCTCTCTCTTTCTCTGTTCCCAATGTGATAAGTTTCAAGAAAAGTGTCTTTTATGTCCCTTTAGCTGAACTGTTGTGGACCTGCAAATCAAGTTAAAGATGCCCTGGAAGACACATGTCCTAAAAAGGAGGGCTTGGATGTCCTCATCACCAAGGTTAAGAGACCCTTTTATGGCAGTGATCCCCTTTTGCTCATGGGTGTTTGTGGTAAAAAAAATGTTCGTCTGTTTCAATAGTTCCATTTCTGCTTATATCAGAGCTGCCCTGGTGCTATTGAAGAAGTCTTCAACTCTAAACTGCATATCATTGGAGCTGTTGGCATTGGTATTGGAGTCATCATGGTAAAATATTGTAGAAACATTCAATTTTTTGGCTTCCATAATATGGGATGGTCAATATGACTGGGTGAATATGCTATATTTACCATGTTTATCCATTACAAATAGATAGTATCTTCACAGCTTTCTCTAGTTTTATGCCACAGTTTTATAATGATATGTCAGAATGTTGGGTAATGTGTGAGGAATTATTTACTTTTTTTTAACAGATCTTTGGAATGGTGTTCAGCATGCTGTTGTGCTGTGCCATCAGGAAGACCCGGGAGGTTGTGTGAGTGTCTTCTTAGCCAACAAGCTGCTGGTCCGTTCATGTTGCATGATATCTGTCCAAAAGCACTCACTCATCAGCCAAGGACCAATTAGATCACACTGACAGTCACCTACTCCAGACAGTGCTGGAATGTCTTTTGTCTGATTGGTGGAATTCACCCTTTTTCTCAGTGCAGCTGTATGTTTGGTTCAGATCATGAGTAATGAGCCAATGGGTTTAATCGACTTGGTCGAGACCATTCAAAAAGCCTTCAAGTCTAACTTTTTTATATTTTTTATCGTTCATGACAGATTTTAAAGAATTATTGTTTGCTTTGTGATATCTGACGTCTTGCTCGTATTGATATTAACTGATGTAAATTTTTGAAATGTGACATTTGTGATTTTTGATTAGGGTTATATTGATGTATCATGGCACATGGCCTGAATAAATGCCAAATAACACGAGTTTTCTTTCATTTTTTCTATTTAATAAAAAAATCAATATGGACAAAAGAGAAGCAAAATGAATAATTGTTATAATGTCCATTAATTTGTGTGTTGACAAGTGAGTGTATTTGTGTGTGTGTGTGTTGTGTGTATGAGCGATCACACTGTTATTCTCACGCTGATCAGTCCCTCATTCAACAGGTCAGTAATGAGAAAGCCTTGGAAAAGCTGAAGGCCAAACATTTTATCAGATATTTCCCATAATCACAGTAATGACTCACACTAATGATGTTAACCTTGAATTTTCTCTTTGGATATTTATTTCTGGCCATTTTGTACTTGGGTCTTCCTGAAATAGCAGCAGCAGTCAAAATGTTATATATTTAATTATATTTCAATTATTGAGAGAAAAAAAGCCAGTTTTAAGGTTTAAGGTTTATAATAGATTAAGTATAAGATACAAATTATAAGATTAAATCTTAATCTTGCAATCTTAAAAATACTAATCAATTTAGACTTAACTTGAAGTAACCAAGTTTTATTTTTTAGTTGACACTGCACATTATGTGGTTGTTTTAAGTGCTGTACTTATCAAAGGGAAACCTAAAAATATGATTATACTTATTACTTTCTGCACAGTCGTCATTCTCATGTACTAACATAATATTGATCTTGAGATGTCTTTCAGCATTGGTTACCGCACATTCAACTAAGAACACAGCAAAATAACTAGCTCTTCAGTTGCTCTGAAGAAAAATAAAGTGTAATCTTAAAATAACTATTTAGAATGCTGTCTGTTGCGGAAACTGATTCCCATTTAGTGGCACTTTTGTCTTTGTCTAAATGAGGGATGATGAATATTCCTTTAAGACCATTAGTTCCCATTTTATTCTGCACAGCCGAAACCTGAAGTATCATCTTATGACTGCAGGAGCTTTAATAAAGTAAATTGAGGAAGAAGCACAATGCAGCCATTCAGACCTGTAACCCCGTGACTTTCCTCTTCAGCATACGCATAACGCGACGTGGGGGAGCCATTACGTCTTTCCTTGCCGTAACATGCACATGTGTACACAAGCCAGGAATTATTCCACATAAGCCTCGTCTTTTGCATAATACACTCTGGTCATTACTCTTTCACACGCACGTCCCCACCCACACACACCCACATTGTCCCTCACTTATCTGGCTTGATCAGTAACGCGCTGACTCACCAACAAACCCAAACAAAATGTATTAACAAAGACAAAAGAAACATCAAAGCACGCGTGTACACACACAACTCTGCTGCATCAAAGCACACATGTACACACCCAACCATTTTGTTAAGCGTCTTAACACCATACTAAATAGTAACACAGATACACACATACTGTAGCTCATAATGTCATAACACCGTCACACTGTGCATAAACACTACTGTGAGTATTTCCTCAGGTTTGCACTGTAGGACTGTCTGTTGCCCTCTTGTGGCCAAGAATATGACACATTCATTGTGTGCGTGTGTGATTGCATTTGTGAGAAGGTTGATTGGGTTAGACATGCAGGTAGCTCAGTTGAATGAGTTCCATTATGGTTTTATGTGAGAGCATGAGAGAGGGATTTAAGGTGTGCGAGAGAGAGAGAGAGAGATCTAAGTGTAGCCTACCTTGCAGATAGGCAGCACGTCTGTAAAACTAGTGAGAACATTCCTGCTAAATATAGAAACCGAGAAAAGCGAAATCAACTTCCATGCTCATGTTGTCAGATGTCTAACATCAACATCTTCATACACTTTCGACAATTAAACATACAGTCACGCAATTGACCATGCATATTAATTAAGGGAACAGGTAAAAGCTTAGACATCTCATTTGTAGTTGTGCCCTGTAGAAAAATGGCGTTTACTGTGGTTCGTTAAGGGCAAAGCGTCTGCATTCCGTCCCTGGAGTTTACCCCTGACCCGCTTGGACATCTTTAGTGAATCAGTTCGGGACGCAGCTCTGCTACAACATGCTTTATTCGGCAACTCTTATAACGCGCTCCAGCGCTGTAACGATGCGGCTGAGTCCTGCAACGACAGCGGCTATTTTAAGGGTTTGAATAAGGTCAGCTTTGGTATGCTTGATTTCAGCTCCGTGGAATTGCTGGAGGTAACTGCGTCTTTTCCTTTTCTTAAATGCTTCATGCCGGGTCAGTTCTGTCTCCTAAAACAGCAAAAGACGTGTCGATAAGAGGATTTTTTGGTGGTAAATTCTGATGAAATATGACCTTGTTGTGTGTTTTAAGTGTGTTGACTGCATTTAATATGATGGGAATGGAGCATATAGTTAAAGTAAGAGACGTTAGTAAGATATGTCTTGTATTTTGCTTGGGTCAGGTTTTTTCTCAAATGCATGGTGCATTTAATGCATGACCTAGCTATGTTGTTCTGTTACAGTCAGGTTAATCAAGTAAAGATACTGCAATTCAGTTATGTTCCTGAGAAAATTATTGTTGTGGGAGGCGTGTAAGGGATGAAGGGATGTTTGGTCTAGGTTTATATGGTGTAGATATTAATGCTGTAAATCTTTGATGGGTGTAAGAGTGACTTTGCATGTAAGATAAAAGGCAGGTAAGCAGCTGTAGGTGAGTTTGTTCAGTGTGTTGTTCAAGTTCAGTTCTGCTGCAGTTATGCCAGGTAGTTCGGAGGACCCTCTGGCACTGCTGGAGATCTTGGAGGTGCTTGGTGCATGCCGCAGCCTTGTACCATATGCAGACTTATGTGTGTATCTGAGCGGACGCTATGAGCTCCAGCCACTGTTGGAGTTGCGGAGTTTGCTGTACTCCACTGCTTGCCGTGACCCATGTTTCCCGGCCACCCTATTCCGTGAGAGGCTGCATCCTCCTTGCAGCAACCGCCTTTCCGCGGCCGCCGATGTGGTGTCACTCTTCAACCTACTCACCCACACCCGTCTGCCTCCCTCGCTCATCCGAGTTGACCAGTCGCAGACCTCCCACCTGGTTAGTGGTCATGGCTGTGCACGCTGTGATTGGCTTCAAGTGGGGGGTGGGACTATAGCTCCAGGCTGTAAATACGAGGGCCAGCTTGATGGATCGATCAGTCTTAACTCTGAGGCCTCGCATGCACACACTCCGTTACATTTGCTTGCCAAATTCTCACACACTCTCAGACGAAAGGGCATGCAGAGCACACAGTCTTTGGATCTCCCCAGTGACTGCTCAGGGAAGCAAGAGTCATCCAGCAAGCTTGCGGTGACCAATGCAGATCCGGACAACTTTCACTCATGCATTCAGAAGAGGAGTGTTTTTAGGGGGGAATTCCACAACGTGTTGCCTCTTATCCCTGTGGAGAACAACAGCCAGTCAGAACAAACTCAGGAAGGGCTCAGGGAAGGAGGTGAGGATGTCTATTCTGTTCCTTGCAAGAACCCGTACGCTGAATCATCTGCAGCACGCCTGCATGATCCACCTGCACATGACCTCCATCTTCCATCACACACATGCGACCCTACATCATACCCGCACAAGCATGAAACACACACAAATGATGCTCCTATGTACTCGCAAGGACCCATCATGCAAATATGTGACCAACCCCTCCACTCACCTGTCACAAGTACAAACCAGGCTGAACAGACTCCACACCACCAGAAACCTAAGAGTTTGGATGATCTGCAGACCTCCACCTATTTTGGACCTACCTTGACGGAGAGAAAGTACCAGAGTCCAGCCAAGAGCCACAGTCTGGACATTGACAGCAGGCAGACAGGAGAAAGGTCAGAGCATGAAGCAGCAGGACTGGATAAAACAGAATTACGGAAACCGGGCTCAGAAAAGTCTGTTTTAGATAACTCTGGATTGAGTAAACACAGATTAGCGAAAACTAGCTTTGAGGGAAGTAGCTTTGACATCCCAGGTTTCGACCCCTTCATTGTGAGGACAGTCCGAGACACTTTGAAGCGTTTAAGCGGTATGAGTTTGGATGCTTGGTATGACTGGTCACCAGATGCTGATGGCGTGGCGAACGTGGGCACACAGACAGATCCTCCTGACCGTCGCGCTTTGAGGAGCCTCATGCTCAGTGATAAGCTCTCAATCGACAACCCTGACATTGGCGAGGACGACATCAGTGCCATCTTTCGCTTCCTAGATGACATTAGCATGTGTGGCTCGATGGCGGTTTTGCCAGGTGAAGGAGGTGTAGCCCAGGAAGGAGGCGGGGCAGGGTTGCCAGAAAGACGGGAGCGTTTGGGAAAGCTCCGACGCCTCTTCCACTCCCTGGAGGGCCCAGAGGAAGGGGTGCGGTGGGGTGTTGGCCGGCTACTGCAGCGGGTCACTGAGCTGGAGCAGCGCCTGGAGCCAATATCAGAGCTTCGAGATCAGCTTGCCCTCGTCCTCACAACACTTAACCGACTTGAGCAAAGAGGACAGTTTGTTCACATACACTCAGAGCAAGAGTGTGGCCAGCCTCAGCCAGCGTCAGGACATGTTGTGCAGCAGCAGGGAGTTCCACAGCCAAATCCAGGGCCGGAGGGGGCTGACGTGGCTGCAGCTAAGCGCAGAGGCCTATTTACAAGCTGCAATTCCAGAAGTCACACCGAAAGTAGCAGCTCTGAGCATCGTGAATGGAGCGTTAGCTACAGTAAAGAGCAGCATGCTCCACTTGGACAGGTATAGCATACACACACACACACACACACATATACATATATATATGTATATATATATATATATATATGTATATATATATATATATATATATATATATATATATATATATATATATATATATCATATAGAATGAGATAGATAGATAGATAGATAGATAGATAGATAGATAGATAGATAGATACTGTACATCTGAAAACACACATCCCTCTAACAACCCTAATGGATTTTTGCTTAATCATGGCTTACTTTGAATGTTCTCTCAGACAGAGCAGCAGGGAGTGATGTGTAAGAAAGATGGCCACCATGTGCAGGAGAGAAGGAGTTCACACTTCATTCCGGAGACTCACAGAGCTCCTTTACGCAGCTCCATGCAGAGTCCTGGCACGCGCCTGACTGAACGGCCTAAAGTGTCCTGGAGCCAGGCAGAGCTTGCACCTCTCGACCTGCAGGTAAATATTAATACCAACTAGTTTTATACTGAATATCTGTATTAGTAGGGTTGTTTTTAAAATGAAAACTAGGTAATTATATAGCCATCATTTGTCTTTTAACACATGATAGCTAAGGATGTAATACTTATTTAACATTAGAAAAAGGTTGACTATGTTTTAACAGACCATCACGTATGTTATGCTTCATTAGCAATTATGTGTTTACATAAACAAAATCTTATTTTGAGTATTGGTACAACTCAAACAATATCCATTTTACCAAATATCATTTTCCCAAATTATTACCACTGAAGGATACTGCATTAAAAACTTTTAAAAATATTTATGTATGTAAATACACACTAGTTTTGTAAAGAAATGCATCTATTTAATTAGACATATAGTGCAGTTACTTGTTGTGACTGTTGTTCAGGCCCCTGAATCTCTGGACTTCTGGATGGATGATGTTTACACTCCAGCCTCAGACACACTCCTGCGACGGTCTCAGTCGCTCACACGCTGCACAAGGACTCAGACCTATCGCATTGCTGCAGTCAGCATTACTGCCACCATCATCCTCATCCTCATCATTGTCATTCCGATATGTACTGCATGATATCACTCTTTTTAATATGTACCTATGTCATGTTAATATACACATAATTAACCCAATACTCTGTCATGCTACACCGCATAATGTTTGAGTTAAGTTAGTTTTTAAGCATGACATGCAAGATAAAATCAAATGGCGCTTAACTTTTCTTAAGTTTGTACAGTTTACATGTACTGTAAATATATAAAAATACTGTATATTTCTTCACTATGCAATAAAGCTATTTATTGTTTACATTTTTGTATGTTGACTATTACTTAACTTACATTACAAAATATTTATAGAGGATTTTGTGGATATTTGACACTTTGTTTTTCCATTTTTCATTTCCGTAGAAAATTTTTATGTATAGCTATAAATCAAAAGACATTTTCCATTCCAAAAATACAACACTCAAAATTATGTTCCTCATAATTTTAAATAACATTTATTTTAATTCATGTTTCTCTCTTTGTCAAACAGATTATTGTTGGTATAAGATTTGAAGGGGTCTTTTGACACACTTGCAACATCTAGTGTTCAAGATCACATCATTTCAGTATGGTCATGCCTTATTACTGTCATCATCATGTGCTATATTCTATACAAGTAGACCAAGACCACAAAGATGGTTGTTGGTTATAATTTGACAGTTCTATGTTAAAATATTGTAATAGTAAACATAATGGCCAAACAGTATTTCTTAAAAGACAGGTCAGTATTTCTAATTACTTGATATCCATTACTCATTGCAATGCAAAAGTGTGTTTTCAGGTTTTTAGCTTACTTTCACACATGATCTCATACACACGCTGACACAACTGATTCAACCTGTTACGGTTAGCAGATGTTTCCGGTAATTTCTCTTTGCTGGAACTGCCCATTAGTCTAATCCAATTCTACAGCAATTTCAGACAGGCAAAGACGTACTTTAGATAAAAGGGGGTGTCCCCTCAGTGTAAAATAAATAAATAAATACAGATACTAAACACCCACAAAAATTAATACTGTGTTCCTCTAAAGTGTTTTGGAAGTGCTCTAAGAGCCTGTCTCTATCTCTAGTGGACTTTGGACACCTCCCAGAATCAATACTTTATTCCTAAAACATTCTGATGAGGCAATGCCCATGTATTTCCTAATTACAGGTGTTCTCCAACAACACTACCAAATGCCCTTTTGTGCTGCATGCCACATCTGAGAACAATAACAATGGGGCAGTTAGTAGCATAATGGTTAAGGCGTCTGCCCTGTGAGCGAAAGGTCACTGGTGCGAAACCCGGACGGGTAAAGGTACCACTGAGGTTCTCAACTGCCCACTACACCTTCACAGATGGGTCAAATGCAGATACATTTGACACACATTTTGTTGTGGTGCGCTGTGGTGTGTTCACAATGACAAATAATCACTCACTTTCAATAATGCCAATTTATATAGTACCAAAAATGAACAATGATTGAAACCCATCAAGGGCAGGATTAGAAAGCTCTGGTACAGACTTCTTGTATCTGGTATTGGTAAGAAACATCTTTCTTAACTATTTGATAGTAATTATCACTAGCAGTAGGCATGCAAGCCAGGCAGAGAACAAAAACACAGCAGCACAACATCTTTATCATTTACTGTTTGTTTTCCACAAGCCTAAAACTTACAGAAATGGGACCCCAGGGATCTATAATGGATGCAGAGAATCAATTGCAATAACACACACACATATGCACACACACTGCAAAGTAACATCACAGGTCCGATAATGAGCTATGATGGTCAGCTGAAGAGAGTGAGCGGGAGTGATGAGAGAGAGAGAGACTGAGGCAGAACATTTGTCCTCTTTTTCATGCTGAAGGTTGCTGAGTCCCAGTTCTGCCTGCAGCAGATGATTAATGAGCACCACCTTAAAAATGTATGAGCCCAGTCACCCAAAGAATTTGTAGGAATCACTGGGACAGCAATTTTATCGGATTTTCTTTGAGGAAAGTACCATTCTAAAAAACTAATCGAAATAGCGTCATTAGCACAAAAGTGGTTAACAAATATTACACAATCATGGATTATTTCACATCTATTGAAGAACTTTTATTAGCCATTTTACAGGGACAGTCTTCCAGCACCTTAGGGTTTAAGACCTTATTTAAGCCAAAAAGTTTAAAACTTTGTTTATGTATTATTTTGTTCTGGAATAGAGACAAAGTGACTACTGATTTAATTCCAAACCCATATATAAGCATGAGTATTTTGGCAAAACATATATTAAAGAACAATATGTTGCAAATTCAATTTAATCCTTGGTTGTTGTTGGAGTTTTTGCACAGTGAATATTTAGACTGAAGCTGAAATCGATTAGACTACATTTAGCAATATCCACAGGTTCAAATTTTTAGTTGGTGAACTCCTTGAAGTGCATAATGGCATAAAAGAAAAAGTCCATTTTGATCGGAAAGGGCTGCATAAAAATTTACCAAATGTACCAAAACATAATAAGATGTTTCTGACCAAACAATATACTCATTATAATGAAATAGTATATGAGTGAATTCAATATGAGTGAATAGCCTTGTGACCTTGGCATTTTACCAGTGTTTCAATTTATTTTTATTTACAAGAATAAAATTCATTTGCTAAGGTCAGAGGACACTTGCCAAAAAGTTGTTGCAAGTCTTGGCAAGCATAATCTGCAAATTCAAATCTGTCATGCGGTAATTAAGAGTAAGGACTACTTTCCTTCATTTTAGAATGTTTATGCTTGTTCATTCACCTTGGTGGTCATCAAAGGTGCTCAGATATATGTAATGTACTTTACAGCACTTTGATTTAAATTTGCAGGTACACCTTCACCTTCTACTATATAGAAGAGAATCTTGCTTTGCTCAGCACTCCCGCTGAGTGAATCTCTTGTGTGTAACAGGATCTCAATCACTTTACTAGACTGCAGCTTTTCTCTTCCTGTTAGAGTTTTAATATTTCAGAGCTCAGCTCTCATAAACATCTTTTATCTATTTATGGTCTGTCAGTTCCGTTATTGACGAAGAGGCACTTACCATCACTTACCATCTCTCTCTCTCTCTTTCTCTCTCACACGCACCCCCCCACACACACAAACCGCACAGTCTCTGTATTACTATCTTTGTGAGGTCTTTCCATAGGCTCCCATAATGACTAGATGTATATAGTTTTACACCTACACCTAATCCTAACCTTAACCTTAACCTCAGTAACCAAAAGCACATCTTTTACCTCTTTTAGTTTCTCAGACAAAACAAGCACATTTTCTATAGTCATTTTTCCTCATGGGGACCTCTCAAATGTCCCCACAAAACCCAAAAAACAGATAAAAGTGATTTTAGGGGACAAAAAGGTCCCCACAATGCGATAAATACATGGAATACATGGACACACTAATAATGCAGGAACATTCGAAGATGTTTTTCAGTATAAAGACAAATTAACGCAATCGTTGAAATAGTCAAAATATCTTGCAAGAAACATTAAGCAAGACATAGTTGCATTTTTCCATTATGTGTAAATGTGTGTAGTTTGACCAAAAAAAAAAAAAAGTAGTTTAACTCAAATGAGTACGTACAACTCATAAGGAGGTTAAATACCCGTATAAATACCTTGAACTACCCATCAGTTTTTTGGAACAGACAAAGCCTTTCAGATGAGAGGTAAATCGTCTTCAAGAAGCTACAGAAGAAGTTTGACAACCATGTCCTTGAGTTCAAGCTCTCAAGACAGCCATGTCCTTGGGACATACACAAGAAAGGGGAAGTAGTAAAAACTCTTTGCCTTTGGTGGAATTCTACAGACTGATTTATTTATAATGGAGACTGCAGACCAGGATTTTCAGACGATGATGGTCAGAAGTGTGTGAATATCTTACAACCGGGGCAAAAACGACTGGTGCACTGATTAAAGTCTACCCTAGAACGGACAGAGATATGCAAGCAAAAATGCCTGGTCGACTGCAATAGTGTAAAGGGAAATTAACCATGAGGACGGTAGAAATGAACACAGATAACAAAGAAGATCGTCCATTGGCTACTGCTTTACAACCCGTAACCACGGAGACGCGTCAACAGACTCACGCTCTGCTTGTGCTTGACTGTCTGTGGAGTTTGTGTAAGGTATGAATTACACACGAATCTATAAATTCAACTTAAAGATAAATAATTTGTCGACGACTTACAGAACATCGTTTTAATATTTTAAGGGCCGATGGCCAACGTGAGGACGTACAGCGCGAGAGTGCGCGTAGGAAACTGGAGGGAAGATGTGACTATGGAGGAGGTTTGCTTTAATAACACGTTTATTTTACTGCATAATAACGTTTTAATAATACATACTTTCTTGAACCGTTTTTAAAATCTCTTTAGAACACCCTCGTTCACCTTCTACTTATGCCTACGTAATTATGTAAGTTAAAATCGAATAAATGTAGTGCTGGGAGTTGATTCCAAAAAGAATCGATTCTTCCTAACTTATAAAACAGGATCTAAACCACACAGCCGTTCAGCATCTCTATAAATAAATTTTATGCCATCAGATAAAGTCAATAAATGTCTAAATTTATTTAAATGAGGCTGTAATCAACTTGAAGTAGTGTAGAAAATGAATGGTTAGAGTTCATTGGCTATTTTAGTCAATGAATTAATTTTACGTGATTGGGAGTGTGTTTCTGAATAACTACTACGCTTATGAGGAAGAAGACTTATTTTCTACTGGTAGCATGTAAAGTAAATACATTAATGTACAAAGATCTGCTAAACTGTAGTTGTTCACAGGGTCTTTGTTTTGTTTTCCTTTTTCATACTTCATCGTCTGGAATCGACTCTTGGATTCGATTGCAAAATGTTTGGAAACGAGCAGCAGTAGAGAAATGTCTCTAGTGCATAATCTGTAAAAAGTAATCCAAACGTGTGTTTTCTGCAGGACACGATGAAAGATTTTCTCCTTCGCAGAGAAAGAGGAGAGTTGATGGTACAGAAGACTTCAGTTCTGACACAAAACATGGTCAAACCAGTAAGCACAGAATTTTATAATTTAATTCCAGGTTTTGTACGCGTGACAGGAGTAAAGTATATTAAATAAAGTATATTAAGAACTAATGTACTTTTACACTGGATGATGTACAATACTCATTTCAGGCAGAGCCTGTTTTTTTTTATTAGCATCAGTATTATATACACCTTGATTTGATCTGAATTACTTAAAATTTCCATCCTCAGTCATAAATACTTGTAATTACATCTGTTGTGGTTTTATATTTAAATGCAATTTTTGAATGCTGTTAATGTTACATCATGTATAAACATCAGCTGTAGGTGCCATGTTTGCTTTTTTTCTTGTTGTGCTTCTTCACTGTAAAATCAGGTAAATGTAGGTCAGATGGCTATATAACAAAATTCACAGGTCAATCTATATAGGCATTTTGATATCAAAATACAGTAATAGCAAAATTAAGGATCCTATAAAAATAATTCTTCACTAACTGTAAATGTGCATGGATTGTTTGGATTTAACTCGGTTTAGTATAGACTGTTTCACAATCAGATAGGAAAGGGGCCACTTGTCTCACCATAGCGTCACCAACATGGCAACTGAAATGGAAAGATTCTCTAAACAGATTTGGATCCTGCTACAGAGCAAATCTTTGGAACCTATGCCCATAGTTCTGACCTCATCTGTTGTCCAGCCCTGTTCCCCATGTGCCTCCAAAAACAGATCTTCTCATACTCACCCAAATTCGGAGTTAGAATAACAGGAGGCATACCAATGTTTTGCCACTGATATCTGTTTTATTTCCCCTAACACACCTAGCTTAGCTCATTATCTAATAACTATAGATACAAAAAAGGACAGGAAACACTGAACTATGGCACTAAAAAGAATATTTTGTTTTAATTTGTAATTGGATTAACAGCCTAGGGATATGTCTAATGACATTTGCATGCAAAGTAATTTTCATTTCTCATATAGTGAATTTTAGAGGTGTAGTACTGTGTGCTTCAGTATACAGATGAGGTCAGAATATGGGCATAGGTTCCAAATTCCAAGATTCTATTGGGCAAATAAAGAATCTCAACCTTCCATCATAGGTACAAATAGTGTTCATACTGTTGTCAATTTAGGCACATAGTTATCACTATGAGAATTATGTGACTCTATCTTGGTTGACACTATTTGTTTTGCAGGTGTGTCTCTCTGTGTCTCAGGATGGATTTTTGCACTTTGGAGACACGGTGATGCTGGTAAATCCTGGAGGGATGAATGCAGACCCCTGTGATCACTGCACTCTCAGTATGAGTGCTGACCTCAGCAATATGTCACGTTCACCAGCCACCGCTGAGCCTTACCTACAGGGCCCGTGCCAGGTGGGGGGAGGCAACAGTGTGAAGCCCTGTGTGAGGAATGCCCTTGTCATAACCAGGTCATTTTCACATACATCTGCCTCATAGACTCATTTGCAATAATATAACCAAAACACACATTCACATTTTTGTAAAGTTCATTATTGATTAGATATGTATCATATGTGCAACTCAGAATTTATCGATTTGTAAATGTAAATTTAAACATCTAGTCATTTTTGTTTTCCTTGATTTATTTACATTTTTATTCACTGCTTGGTTAAGTCTTATATAGTTCAATATTATATTCCTCTAGATTATGACAGAGATGTCATATAATCTTAATTATCTTATTTTGTCATGTGCAATATGAAGAAAGATGAACAACAGTAAGTGTTAGAGTATGATGCATAAATATAACTGAAATGCAGACCTTTTTTTAACTTAAATTTGAAGAGAATGTTCAAAAAGGCTACACCAAAATTTAACCATTTAACCATATAATTATGTATTTTCAGTTTTAAGCGCTTTCACTTTTAAATGATATAGAAAATATCATTAGAATATCTAACAATCTTCTTGTGGTTTGTGGTCTAGTGTGGATGGGACTCCAGATGGGGAAATTCTCAGATATGAGCAAAGTTTTGCCCTGAAAACTACTGCAGGTTTTGCTGGAGAGGTAAACATGCAGAAATTGCAGAACTCGTCATACTATCTGAACTTGGGTTTATGAGGTAGACTTACGGGGGAAGTCCATAATTTTCCCCTCTCGGGTCCTTTCTTGCTGATGAGTAGAATTATTCGATAGTTTGGTTGTGTAGCATCAGCTGCAGTTACACGCAACATTTATGTCTCTATGAAATGGTGGGATTTTTTGTCATTTTTTCCTAGATTTTGAGTTCCTTTTAACTTGTAATGACTTTCATAGTCAGCTTGTTTATTTACTTGATTTTTATACAAAGACTCTCAGTAGAAATATCTGATTGATTATTATATTAGATTAGATGAGATTACATTTCAAATGATGAAATTGAATGTGAAATTGTAAATAATACCTAATACCTTTAATGTTTTTGTGATATTATTTCAGCTTTACCTGGCCAGCGACCGCAGTACTTTCCAGAAGTGTGCTAAGAAGTCCCGTTTACAGGAAGTTAGCTTAGTGGAACAGTGTGACTTTCTCTGTTGGTGGAGGGCCGTTTACTTTGACCCGCTGGAGCGTCTTGAGTATGAAGACTGCCCTGTACAGGTAAACACAGGGTAGAAACATGTACAAGCGAACACATATTATAGACCAGATCATTAGATCATTCAACACCTTTTTATAGTTATAAAGGGTAGAGAAGTGCTTCAGTGATCAGAGGCCTACTATTCCCAAATCACTAAAAGGTATTGCTTAGATACTTGAGCAAGGTACTGATTTCCAAAAACATTTGGCCTTCCCAGAGCAGTAAATAGCTTCCCACTGATCCTGAATGATGGGTTTGTTGTGATGCAGTTTGTGCTGTGATGTGTCTCACAATGTCAGATATTTACTAAATTGGTCTCAGGATGAAAAGTAAAGGCACCATATGAATGCATTCTCTTATAACTCCAGTGTAAAAATGTAAAAGTACTTTTTGGATTAATTGGGCAAAATTTAAATGGTGATTTGCCCCTTGAATTTTAGACACAAACAAAAACTCAATCCTGTGTGTACAGATTAAGGAAGCCAAGTGTAATGGTACATTGTGAAAGTATATATTCATCCAATCAAGTCAGGGACAATCCCATAACACGTACAATATTGGCTGTGTGTCTGCAGGTGAACTTCAAGCTACTTGTCTCCCACTGCAAAACCAACCAGTGTCTGGCAGCTTTGGCTAATCATGTTTTCTGGTAAGGATATGTTCAGTATTTTACAGGTCATATGCAGCAAACAAGAGGGCTTTCCTCAACAACAGATGAAAACAAATATTGTGTTTCTTAGGGAAAAGCTCATCACAGCTTGGTATTTTCCTGTAAACATGATTCAGCTTATTAGCTCAGAGCTGCTTAGGCCTTTGAGAGGGGAATCACCAACCTGAATTTTGTGTACAGCTCTGTCTTCATTGTGTGTGTGTGTGTGTTTTCTTCATGTTCAGGACTCCATTTGGTAAAGAGTACGAGCTCACAGCTCACACCTTCCTGGACTCTCATAAGGCAGAACGGGACAGTAACCACTGGCTCTTTGTGACAGCTGACCCAAATGACCAAGAACAGAGTTTACTGCAACGGCAGCAAACATCTGAAACCGCAAAGTCATCAGAACTCAAAGAAAGATCAGACACACCAGAGGAAGGAAGAGGTTAATGGTAAAAAGGGAGCAGAGAAAAAGAGTACAAACTTTTAAACCTTTAATCGAAATACGTGTTTGATGATCTTTTAGCATTTACCTTCATTATGGTGCACATTTGTATGCACAACAAATATAGCAAATTAAAGAATACGAGGTAAAAACTACTATAAAATGCATCTAGTAGAGGTATAAAAGGTCACTGAGGCTGTGAAAATCTGAATGTAATGTAATTTAAAAAATGGTTGCTTTAGACCCCTGCTGATCAGTGTTAGTCAACAAGAATTTGCTTTACTTTACTACTATATACTTGACACTATATGCCAAGAAAGAAACAGTGTAAAAAATAAAGTGATTTCAAGAACTGTGGTTGGTATTATTTCTGCTCCGATGAGTGCTCTTTTTCTTCCCATCCTTTGTTTTTCGGCTTCTGCCATTTTTTTTCCTTTTACCCACCTAGAAACAAAAAGAGATGTCAGGTATGTTCCTGCTTGTCTACTTGCTTTGTGTTCTGATGATGGAACTGAAAATGTTATCCATTGAGAGTTAAATGGTTCATATTTCATTGTCCTGGATTTGCAATGTGATTTATGCCTAAATCATCCAAACATATACTATATGTATATGACTGAATTTGTACATTTCAGATGAAGTGGTAACAAGATGAGTTAGTAGTTTAACTTAGTAGCTCAGATTTGTAACAGTTGCAAATTGGGTTTAAAATGTTAAAGTTTGAGAGCTTCACAGTAAAACAATGGCATTTTGTGTACCACAAATGTGGACAATAAAGAAAAAAGACAGTGTGTGAATACAAGAAGAGAGACTTTTTAATTGGACAACATAAATATATAGTTCACATAAATATAAAAGCAGATGCACACTCACATACAAACAAGAAGGAACAGCAAATGAACAAATGTTTTCTCACGGCTGTGATGGGAAATAATATTTTGTGTGTGAATGAGCAAGACTGAAAAAGACAGTGACAGAAAGAGAGAGAAATCATGTGTTTGACAGAATACAGGTAAGAATTTTAGTGAGATACATTTTGCCATGGCGTCCAGTCACTCCACTGAGACAGGAGCAGCGAGTCTCTGCATCGAACCCTCAGCTTACTGATGTCACTGGGGATGATGCCAGTGTTCAACGGGCAAGGGCTTTCCTGGAAGGAAAAAAAGTGAGAAAATTTGTATTATTTTTTTCAGTGTATGTGTTGGGAAGGGTAGCTGAGGACCTGACTGTGACCCTAAGAGATTGCAAATTCTTTTTCAGACTTCTGTGGCTTCAAGAGTACATTTTTGCATGTGAGGACAGATCCTCATGAAGACAAATTTATGATTTATGATTTGAATTTCCTGGTTTCATTACAAAAAAAGTTTTGGTTACTAATGCTGATGATACTGATGAACGGTTTGGTGTAGCTCTAGTTTAGTAATGTTTAGTAATACCGGCATCAAAAATAGAATGTGTGTATAAGAAAGAAAGACATTGAATGGTACCTTCCCATTGTCGCGATGCTGGCACTGAATGTCATATTCAAGAGGATAGTAGCTCACAGGCTTGGCCCAGGTCGCTGGTGGCCTCAAAGACACCTGATGCTTTTTTATGGAGAGCTCAGGACAACCAGGTTTAACTACAGAGAGAGAGAGAGAGAGAGAGAGAGAGAGAACAGAGAATAGCCCTTAATCAACAACATACTCTCGCATCAAAGAAAATCACCTCCCCAATGCCCACACGATCACTCGCCTGCTGCACTGTTAAACTTAACAGCATACCTTAGGGAAAGAATTAAGTTTACATTATACTTCCAAAAATTGAGGTCCCTCGTTCTAATTAATTTACCCAGCTCAAAATGAAAGTTTTGAAGTAATAACTCAATAATCTTGAGTGTCCTTTGATTTTTGAGATATTTCAAGGTGATGTGATGTAATACAATTTAGTTGTACCAACACACTTTTTAAATAAGTTTTAAAAAATATATACTCGTGAGCGCAAAATACTTATTTTTTTAGTTCATATAAACAAATGGTTTTGGTACTGTTAACTTTACTTACCATAAATACTTTCTTGTTCAAATGACTGAATGGATTGTTTAAGTTTAACTTAAGCTATTGATACTAACAGTCGCAAGCTACAAGCTACTTACGATTAAGTACATAATCTACAGTCACCTACACTCAAGTTAAAATAGCAGTTACCTACACTACAAGCTACAGAGAAAAAGTAGCTAACTATATCGAAGTATATCACGGCCATGGATTCTTGCTTCCATACATGCGAAGGTGGACTCCAATCTCCGACTCTATCTCACAGCTGCAAAGAACACTGTGATGCAATGAGCGCGCACCATGGTGACAAGGTAGCCTATTGGATGCCACTTATGCAAATTCAACACCTTCAAACAACTGTCTTTTAAATGAGGGAAAAAAAAATTCTTTTATAACAATGTAGAGTTTTGTCACACACTGTTATTAGTAAAAATGGTTATGGTTATTAAAAATGGTTTAAAAGTGTTTTTTTAATGTAGTAGCATCGATACGCTATTTAGAAAGTCGTTAAGTTAGCAGCTTCGGTACTTGTTGGTAGCCATCAGAATTAACACTGCACACACTCACTGATATCTCTGAGGTAAAAACTGTAGCTGGTTTTGAAGTAGTAGTCCGAGGACGACACGGCTTCTCCGGTCACCACCAGGCGCTGTGCCTCCTCCGCGTACGGGTTGGTAGTGTGTGTCAGGTAAAACACACCGTTATCGGAAGCCTGCACCCAGCTGCTGTTGTCACTGCCATAACACACGGTAGGTTAGGAAAGAGCACAGAGAGCTGTCTAGTTGCGTGCGTGAGAGAGAGAGAGAGAGACGGGAAGAGTGAGGAGGGAGTCCGTGAGAATGTTACCGTTCATTGCGAAGTCGGAAATCCTGGAAGTCGTCTCGGCTCCATTTGCAGGAAATGTTGTAGGTACAGTTGAATGTTTCAGCTGTGCAACTAATTCGTGGACCTACAAAGGAAAATGATAAATTTATCAGTTTAGGCAAAGTGTATATCAGTTTTTTATGCAGGTTTAATGTGTAAAGCATTTCAAAGATCTTCTCCTTTTGATTTCTGTACAGTATCTGCACTGTATTAAAACAGCGCGGCCATATGTGCACAATCTGAATTTTTTAAAACGGTATTTTTTAGATTCCACAGCTTTTGTTGTCCATTCCAAACTAAAAAAAAAAAATTAAAAAAAGAAGAAGAAGTGCAAAACATATCATTGTGGGAAAGTGTGTTATATTGACTGTGAATATGACGCTTCCATATGTTTCTGATTAAAATAAATAATTTAGAGATGGTATCATCATGTATTTTTAGAGGGTGGGCATGATGTAATTTGTTGATGGTCGATGTCTATAAGCCACAGATTCTCACCGGTGAATTCCAGAGACTTGTCAAGCAGGATGTAGGTGTGGTCTACTAGTTCACCATTACTCCAGCAGGTGTAGTTCCCTGTCTGATCTACGTCGAAGTCACTAAGGGTTAGTGTGTTGCCCTCCACCACCGCTAACGTTGAGTTATTTATCTCCATAGAGTCGTGCTCCCATATCACAGGCAGCTTAGTAGTTGGACAGCTCAGCTGTAACCTCTTTTGACCTTCTCCTACCAAAACTTCACACACAAAAGACATGCACAGAATGACATTTCAGCATTTTAACCACAAAAAAGATTAATGATGTTAGGCTAAGTATGGTCATAGTAATATCTAGATAGAGTTACACAGGCCATGGAAATTAACAACACACTAACTATACATCTCCCCCAAATAGCAAAACTATCTAAACTCTAGACATATATTCTTACATTTTTCAGGGAATGTGTCCACAGCTGACACTTCCAAAATGGTCAGGCAGAGAAAAGAGATGATGTTCAAAGCAGCCCTCATCTAGAAATTAAAATTAGTTATTAGAGGTAATGTGGCAGTGTCACAATATATTAAACACAATATCACAACATATTTTTACTGCTAACATTTTAGGCTATATGATAATAATTACAATAGGGTTTAGTTATAATGGATATGCTATTATAGTATTATACATAGTAATATTGTATATAGTATATTATTATAAAGTATGGTATTACTTAATCTACTTTGTGGTCAAAATATATATATATATATATATAATATTTTTCTCACCACAAAGTAGATTATATAATTGGGACTTCGGCAACGCTCAAATAGAGGATATATATATATAGAGTTTATATAGTATATATAATTTTATAATGAATATATTTTAATTTATAATATTATATATAATTTTATATTTTAGAAGTTGTGTATCTGCAGTGTGTGATAAGTCATACTACACTTACCTTAAGCGCGTGTACCGGCTCTGTTCGGTTTACCGCGCAGCGTGTGCGCTTTTATCAGCCGTGGAGCTACACGCGGGGGCGCGCCAGACCGGGGCAGCGCAGAGTTCCCCTACGCATGAAATAAGCGTAAAAATTCTCAGTATTTGCTTACCTTATGACTATTAGTAATATTACGCACTAGTCATACCCCACATTCTAAAGTATTAATCCTAATATAGACCATTATTTCAAATTATTACATTTTATTATTTGTTAAAACTACCCAGTCTCTAAGACTAACGTCCCTAATTCTCTCTCTCTGTCTCAGATGGAAACTCGGATTTTAAGTAATTATCGTGTTTTTCTTGGTAAAACAAATTACAACTGGTTGCATGTATTGGTTTCTATGTCTTGTTGGTGCTGATGAATGCCACCCTTCATTTGGTTCTGTGGAACAGCAGTTTCCCTCCGAGAACTGTGAGATGTATGCTTGTCATCATCCCAATAATAAATACACACCTAACACACTTACGTACACTTGCTCAAATAATAAATGCATTAATGCCCCAGCGGATGTGACAAATGAAGAAGTGAGAAAATGACAATGACATAGAAAGGCTATAGCAACATGCAGAAAGAGGATGTGGTATATAAAACCCTTAAAGACTGATATACTTCTTTTATGTTTCTATATTAGCACAAATTATTATGCAGTACTACTTTCATCATTACTAAAACCAACATATTCCGCTAACTATCTGCCTGTTTCTTCTTTTTCTATTTGCTTTCTTTGTTTTAATCTCATGAAAGATAATCTTTCCCCTGTTCACAAGGAATTCCAATTAAGTCAACTTTCTGTGGGACAGTCCGGTCAAATTGGCCCCAGCTTGCTTATCCCCCTTTTCTTTTCTATCTCTAAATAAATGCTGAACAGAAACCTAACCCAAGATGGTGAGAACTGATAAGGAAAAGATAAACTATCTGTGGTTAATACAGTGTGTGTTTCGAGCTTCTGTATTTCCGCCCTACTAACTTTGCTTTGCAAATGACCCAGGGCATTAAAAAGGGGATGGCCCAGCCCCTTTGGATTTTCCAACACAGCAGGCACTGGCGGAAAGATGCAGTAACAGCCCAATTGTGTGTGAGAGTCAACACATTTGTTAATCACACTAGATGTTGAGGTATACAAAAGGACCTTTTATAACTTCACAGATATTTTTGACAGAACCCTGTGATGTCACTGCAAAAGTGTAGTGCAAAATCACCAGCCAGGTTCATGATGAAAGGGACCTTCCATCAGTCTGGCACAATCACTTGGCTGTCAAGAAGCAAGAAATGCATCTTTCATTAGAATGAGGTGTAAAAAAGTATCTCTGAGGTCATAAAGGTACCCAGATTTGTGAAACAAATAATTGTACATCACAACATCAACTTTTAGGATGGATGCAGTTGCATATTTTCCTTTGTGTAACCATTAATTTGAACCCAAGATTTACAAGACATCAACATTTAATCTTCTTACAGCTCAACTTCCCCAAAGGCACTCAGAGAGGACTGTCATTATTAGAGAGCAGTTTAGAAATATTAGAGGAAGTTCAAGTATCTGTACTAGTGCTGTAATTCTCGAGACCAGTCTTGAGACCAATTTTTTGTGGTCTCGGTCTTGTCTTGGTCTCGACTCTATTTGGTCTCGGTCTTGTCTTGGTCTCGACTCTATTTGGTCTTGGCCTTGTCTTGGTCTCGGACATAGCGGTCTCGATGGGATGGGGAAAAAAGAGAAAACAGCGCATCCTCACAGAACAGTATCATTATTTATTACGCCCCTCAATTCAAATGCAACCAGTCAGATGCATCTATTTTAAAAACCTTACATTGTATACATTTTCTCAACGGACACTGCTAGCTCTTCACAGTCCACACACATCATACACATCGTATCATAGCGAAGTCGGCAAAGAAATGTCCGAAAATGTCCGCGAAGTCTGCAGTAATTAACTTTGGCTTTACAGAGCACAAATAGTATATTTGCAAAACGTCCCAGAAAAAGAAACATTCTGCTGTAGGCCGATTTTGCACCATGAAAGGTAAGATAACTAACTACAAGATTGTTGACTAGCCAAAAGCTAAATATATGGTTAAGAACAATAAATATACGGTTAAGAATATATATGGTTATATGATGTATTTGTGTACCTATCTGGTATTTGTTTGTGTGGGTGTATTGTTTAATTATTACAGTGGTGTTATTTGACATAATAAATCATCATTGATTTTATATAGCACCTGTCTATGGGCATTGTGTTGAGCAAGCATTGGTTTTATGCTATATGCTAAGTAATTTTAGTGATGTTGATACCGAAGTGTAAAGATTACAGTGGGACAATTCCAGTTTATCTATGAATGGATACAACATAGTCTATAGCATAGTTATAATTCAAATAAATTAGGTATTTTACATTCATTAGAAAGCACTGTCTTGGAGGTGCAAGTCAATCTGGAGGCTCATTCTCTTCAATTCAAAGCAAGGGATCATTACATAGCCATATTCATTGTGTTGGGTTTGCATTAGATTGTGCTTACCCGAGGCCCCTTTCCCTGGTATAAGAAACTTAATATGAACATCTTTCTGGTACATCCCATCTCTTTGCTTGACGAGGTCTGATAAAATGGTTATAGGAGAGGATTGCTGAAAATATTATTTTCCATCAGGCCTCGTAACTATGACAAGTCTGGGAGATTTTAAATGAGAGACATATGGACAATATAATTCAAAAGATAACATGAATTTGATTTAACGAGTAATGACACTTTACAGCAATGCCTTTTTTCTCTATAGTTGATCTGAGTAATGTGATGTCGAGTCTAGGCCTAGTCTGTTTTCGGTCTTGGTCTTGGTCTTGGTCTCGACCAGCCTTGGTCTTGGTCTCGCTTTGTGTGTCTTGGTCTTGGTCTCGGTCTTGGTACCCTCAAGTCTCGGCAGTGTCTTGGTCTTGATACTCTCCGGGCTTGGCAATGTCTTGGTCTCGGTTTAGGCGGTCTTGACTACAACACTAATCTGTACAGCCCAAGTGGGGCAGATAGGGATCAATCAGCCAAGAAATAAGACAGCCAAGAAATACCAGCACCTTTCTAACAAACCCATCAACTGGACCTGCAATGTAAACCCATATCATACTGGACTTCAGTATAGGACCACTATCAGTTTATTCAGAACCCAAGTTGAATGAAAAAAAAATATATATAAACAGTGACTGTTAAATGTAAACAATATCTACAATATGTAAACATTAACAGTGTAACAAACATCTTACTGGATGTTTTGGAAACTTTTGGAATTACAAGGAGAAGACCCGTATGTAATACAATACATGAAACATTACTGTAGTTCTTGGCACTGGTATCATTAGAAAACAAAGCGGAAACTGTAAAATTCAGACTATTTAGGCCAAAATATAAAATTATTCAAACAATTAATCCCCAGCCTAACATTTAAAGGCGATTTTAGATTTCAAGTTATATGTGAGGGAAACATTTGAGTTAAAAGGAATTTAGTTTTCAAGAAAAGTATGATTTGCCAATTTTGGCTTTGGAAAAGTTTGTGGTGTATGGTTTTGCTTCTGTGTTTCGATAAAATGGTTCATTTTCAATTCCTACTGTTTTCTTGGGACACTTAGATCATAGAAATTAAATTTCTAATCATTTTAAGGGCACTAACCGTAACCACTTTTTTTCACCCAGTAGCTCTTACCAAAAGGTGGACAGCAGCTTAAGTCACTGCATAAACAGACCCAAAACAATCTGGCACAAACTGGTATTTTTCAGCATGTCCTATATTTTAAATTCAATAATCACATTAATAAATTAAATCAGTTCTATTTATCTGAGTACAATTCTTTAAAATAACCTTTAGTGTAAGTCTGCCCTTGGTTGTTGTTTGACTTGTTCCAGTGTGGCTGAAACTGGACGCATTTTTTTACTCTAGGGTTTGTTGTGCATTACTTAAAGGTTTTTGTGTACTTTCTTGAACTGTACAAGTCAGCTTCTGGCTTCCTCTAATATTGTTATTTCTGCACTTTAGGATCACCTAGTATACAAAGTTTCACTTCCACATATTCTTCAAAACTTGGTTTTGGTGCACTGCTGACTTGCCCACAGAGAATAAGAATAGGTCTATAGTCTTTGGTTAACTTGAAGTTCATGGAATCCCAGCCACAAGTTCTTAAACAGTTCATTATTAATACAGAATGAATCAGAATGATTGATTTCAAAGATGGATTTGTTCTTGAGAAAACGGAAAGCCCCTGCTGCAGTTTCACTTGGCCCTTGCTTCATAAAGTCTGTATGAATTTTTGAATTATGTTGTCCTATCTATTACAGGACAATCAATATGCACAGATTATGCACAGATACACCAGTTTTAAATTTTTATGAATTCAAGGAACATTTTGGAACATGCACAAATTAACATCATTTTCTTAATGTAGTACTATGTGTAATGTAATGCACATGTGGTTGAAAAGGGTTGCTTTTCTAAGTCACTGTAAAAAATGCAACAAATCTAAAACTTTTGCAGTCAATAAAAATGTCTATCATGATGTGATTGGAAATTAACATTAAAGATGAAAGAAATGATCAAAATGGTCTACAATGACAAAGTGAAAACATGTTTTCAGACATTTAAAAAAATATATAAACATTTAAACATAATAGGTACGTAAGTATTCACACCCTTTGCTATGATACTCAAAATTGAGCTCAGGTGCATCCAATTTCCACTGATCATCCTCAAGATGCTTTGGTGGACACCTGTCGTAAATTCAGTTGATTGAACAGGATTTGGAAAGCCACACACTTGTCTCACAGTTGAAAGAGCATATCAGACCAAAAACAAACAATGAAGGCAAAGGAATTGTCTGTAGACCTTAGAGACCGAGTTGTGTCAAGACTCAAATCTAGGGAAGGATACAAAAAGATTTGGCAGCATTGAAGGTCTTTAAAATCACTGTGGTCTCCATTATTCAAAAATGGAAGAAGTTTGGAACCGCCAGAACCCTCCCTAGATCTGGCCGCCTGACCAAACTGAGTAATCGAGGAAGAAGGGCCTTGGTTAGAGAGGTGACCAAGAACCCACTGGTCACTAAGGTGGAGCTCCAGTGTTCCCTTGCGGAGATAGGAGAACCATCCAGAAGGTCAACTATAGGTAACGCACTCCACCAATCAGGCATTTATGGGAGAGCAGCCAGACAGAAGCCTCTCCTCATTAAAAGGCACATGGCAGCCCGCTTGAAGTTTGCCGAAAAGCACATTAAGGATTCTCAGACTGAAAGAAGCTAAATCCTCTGGTCTGATGAAACTAAAATGGAACTTGTAGGCCTGAATTCCAAGTGTCATGTCTGGAGAAAACAGGCACTACTCATCACCTAGCTAACACCATCCATACTGTAAAGCATGGTGGTGGCAGCATCACGCTGTGGGGACGTTTTTCTCCGGCAGGGACTGGGCGACTAGTCCGCATAGAGGATATAGCAGTCAAATATAGAGAGATTCTTCAAGAAAACCTGCACCAGAGTGCTTTGGTGCACAGACCAGTACCACGATTCATTTTCCAGCACGTCTATGATCCAAAGCACACAGCCAAGATAACAAAGGAGTGGCTTCAGGAGCAGTCTATGAATGTCCTTGAGTGGCCCAGCCAGTGTCCAGACTTGAATCCAATAGGAAAGACCTAAATAAGGCTGTCTACTGATGCTGCCCATCCAACCTGACTGAGCTTGAAAGGATCTGCAGGGAAGAATGGGAGAAAATCCCCCAAAACAGGTGTGCCAAGCTTGTAGAGGCATACCCAAGAAAACTTGAGGCTGTGATAGCAGCCAAGGGTGCTTCAACAAAATATTAAGCCATGGGTGTGAATACTTATGAAAAACTGGATTAACAAGTTTTTGGCAATAAAGCAATTTCTAAAAAACTTTCTAAAAAGTTGTTTTTGCCTTTTCATTATGGGGTACTGTGAGTAGATATTTGAGGGGATTATTTATTTATAGAGCACATTATCATACACAAGGGTCATTCAATGTGCTTTACAGAAACAATGTTAAAATGTTGAAATTAAAGATAAAAAGATAAAAAGAAAAAGTGATAAGAAAAGAAATTAAAATAAAGATAAAAAAGAAATAAAACAATTAAAAGTGCTCTAAAAATATTTTTAAAATCAGGCACAGTCAACAGCTCAGCACTCAAGTGTGGGAAAAGCAACAGAGAAAAGTGCCGTTTTTAGCATCCGTTTAAAACTTGTCGCGGTTGGGGCAGATCTGATATTAATGGGCAGTTGGTTCCAGCATTGGGCAGCATAGTGGCAAAACGCCATTTCACTGTGTTTAGTCTCAGTTCTTTTCACCACCAGCTGGCCTGATCCTGCAGATCTTAAGAACCTACCAGGATTGTATACATCAAACATATCAGAGATGTAACTAGGGCCCAACCCGTTTAGTGACTTGTACAGAATTAGTAGTACTTTGAAATCAATTCTGTACTGGACTGGAAGCCAATGCAGGGACCTGGGAATTGGCATGATATGATCTCTTTTCTTAGTTCTGGTTAGAACTCTGGCAGCTGCATTTTGAATGAGCTGGAGCTGTCTAATGGACTTTTTAGGGACCCCAGTGAGAAGAGCATTGCAGTAATCAACCCTGCAGGAGATAAAGGCATGTATAAGAGGTAGAGTGCAAGAGGTAGAGTTATAATAGACAGATACTGTACTTGGAAATAGTCCGGATATAGTATCTGTCTATTATAACTCTACCTCTTGCACACTCAGTGTAAATGTCAATTTCAACCTGTTAAGAATACTGCATCCTGACTTGACAAACATGTTTAGCTCTATGTCTGTCTTCCCTGTCTAGTCTAAAATGTATATTGTATATTGTCTGGTTTAAAATGTATATTGTTTAATGTATATTTTAGTATTTTTACTTATTTATTGTTTATTCCATGTGCCTAGTCGTGCCACTGCCTATTTATTCTCTGTTCTACTGTTCTTTGTTTGTTTGCACTGGAAATAACCTGGAGCCACGTCGTCTCGTCTCTCTATGTATCTGTACAGTATATAGCAGAGATGACAATAAAGTTGACTTTGACTTTGACTATAAGTTTTTCAAGGTCTTGATGGGACACAAAGTCTTTGACTTATCGACTTAATATGTTCACTGAAGTCAAGATCTCCATCCATGATTACACCAAGATTTTTAACATGCTTTGTTGTTTTAAGGGTTCTAGATTCTAAATAGGCGTTTAGATTTGATCTTCCCTCTTTGTTTCCAAACAAGATTATTTCTGTTTTGTCCTTATTTAACTGGAGAAAATTTTGATGCATCCAGTTTTGTAAAGTCTATTTTATAAGTCTGTAATGTAACATAATGTGGGAAAAGTGAGGGGTCTGAATACTTTCTGAAAGCACTGTATATTTGTGAGTGTCCATTGCCAAAACTGACTTTTTAGTGGTGAGTTTTCAGTATTGCTTTCTTGCTTGGCACATTCTCTTGCTCTTGTCAGAAATACACTTTCTTCTGACCTCATCTGGAGGAATGTCCTTATTAAGAGTTATAGACGGGTAAAGTCTAAAATCCCATTACCCCACTGCTCTGGGAAGATTCAGACATACATCTGTGCCTTTCTAGTTCATGGGTTACGTGGGGTTTGTTTGCCCAAGTACATTTCTTAACATGTATGGGGTGTTTAGTTCCTGAGAAAGGAGGCAAGAGAGGATCCAGAAACTGTTGAGGTGCTTTGAACTACACAAACTAGATGATACAGAGAGACCTGGAACTATTGATAGGCTGTGAACTAAAGGATTTTTGAGAGGTCTTGTTGTTGTAACATGAGCAATGGATGACTCACAATTATCAGTCAAAGTCAAAGTAAGTCAAAGTTAAAGTAAACTTTGTCATCTCTGCTATATACTATACAGATATACAGAGAGACGAGACAACGTGGCTCCAGTTTTAACAGTGCAACAAGAAACATGGAACAAAGAACAAACAGGGCACATAGAATAAACAATATATAAATAGAATACAAAATATACACTTTAAACTAGAAATTGAGTATGAAATATAAACTTCAAACTAGAAGTAGAAGTAGAAAGAGAGACACCCAGGATGCAGTATTAACCTACAACTATGGACTTGGAACTGACTATTGAACTGAATGTGCATGAGGTTAGTAACAGTTTCAATAGGAAAAAATTATATAACCAGTCTATTAATAAAAACAGTATCTCTTGAAAAGTATGACTAACATTTAAGTTGGATCAAGTTTGTGCAGATATTGTAGCAGCAGTGGAGAACCAGAGTCTGTGCAATACTTTCAATAATTTGTGCAGAACAGTGTAAATGAATGATAAATATATTTGTGTAGATTCTACACTCTAAGAAAACCTGGTTCTTCATTTGTGCTCTGGAAAACCTTTTCATGATGTAGAACCTTTTTATGCTGTTTAGCGTTCTTTGGAGAACTCAATGCAAAAAAGAATTCTTTAAGTAACACCTTATATGATTTTCAGTGTTTTTAATGCTTTATGTTAAAGTATGACCTTAACGACTACTGACTATATGCTTAACCTACTGATTTTTTGTGGGTGTGTGTGGAAATTATTGTTATTGTGCAATTTTTAACAGTAACAGATGATACCTGCCACTACCTTTTAGAGAAATCAGTTATTGCAATTTTATAAAGTAATTGATAAACTGACTCAGTTACATTTTACCAAACACTACATTTGAACAAATTGAAGAAATTATTACATATTATTTCATTAAAAAATTCTTCATAAATGGTTCTGCAAAGGACCAATGGGTAAATAGGTCTTTGTAGAACCAAAGAATGTTCTCCTATGGCATCACTGTGAAGAACCACTTTTGGTTCTAATATTTTTAAGAGTTTAGGCAGCAGTGGCACCTTCATACTATCAACTTTATTGCAGAAATCCAAATAAGCAAGAAAAATTCATTTATAGTGTGTTAATACAGTTTGCATTATTATAGACGCATACTGCTCCACTTTGATGCAAAATAAGCAATTAAACCCATTTATTCCTAAATGTGGAGAAGATAAACGGTGTCCTTTTTGAATTGTCAGATGAACCTGAAAGTAAGCAAACTAATTTATTAAAAATGTGATTTGATACACTGAATCCAATAATGAGCAAAACACAAATCTTAAAAATGCAATCCTAATGCAAAAAAAAACTAAACAGTTGCATCACATGATGAACTAATTAAAGTTAACTTTTTAGCCTAACTTATAGAATGAAAACCTGACTGAGTAATGCCGCTGTTGAAGCTGTGTTTTCACCACTCCGTTAAACATAGAACTGAGTCGTTCCTCGTCATGGACGTTTCCGCTAGTATGCGTCCCTGCTAGTTCGCGTTTCTCATAGTATGTATTGATGTTTGGGCACTTCTAAGTAGCATACATTTCGGGTAGTAGGTAATATTGTAGTATGCGTTTCTACTGGCTTTGTAGCAGAAGTTGTTTAAATTCAATAAAGTTTGCTCAAGAGCGGAAGTGCGTCATCCAAAATGGCGACATACTTAAGCCTGTAGAAACAACGTGAGACCAATACACGCTAAACAGAAACAAACAGAAAGCTGGAATAAAGTTGCTGGTGCTTCGTGAACACGACACTTGGTGAGATTTCTGGTGCTTTTGTTGTATGTACAAATGTACTGGAAGTGACCTTGAAATGGTAGTTAGCGGTTTACTTTGAGAGGGGAGCTCGCTGCTTCAGTGTGTCTTAACATGGGAGAGGAACTGCTCTTCTGATGCGTCTACACTCAACGATTTAACCCTCAGTTTGTTACATTTACAAGTTCAACATGCGGTGTGGTGAAATATAAAGAAAGTGAGGACGTAATTTTACATAAAAGATTTAGGCATGCAATAAAAATGTCGTTAGAAGTATGTGGAAAGCGTATTCCTAAAAATAAACGGCAACTGTTTTAACAAAGTTCATATGAGAATTTGGTCTGTGTTATTAAAAAGGTGAAAACGTGTGCTTTTTGTCCTGTTTGAGAAGTCCTAGGAATAGAAGCTCTTGCCGAGTTTCTCTGTTTTGTCAATTAATGCCATTGCCATTAAATAATTTTACAGACCGTTTTATTGCTGCATTATAACTGCTGCGTTCTGTAGTTGTGGTGTTTATTGATGAGCTACACGTTTTGTTTGTTCTGATATTCTATTACAGTGTCCATGTTAAAGATTTCTGTTATTTGACCATCTTATTTTTATGCCAATGTATTGCCCATATAGCCTAAGTAATCTTTGTCATCTCAGCTGTAGACAGTGAGGCGAGGCTGTGTGGCTCCAGTATTGAGTGTATAAAAAAAGAATTCATAGAACAGTTTTACTTGTAAATAATAAATATGAATACCAAGACTGAAATGTTACAAATAAATCTTTAATAATATAGACTATTGGTCAGTTGGTAATTTAATGGTAAGGGAGTTGGCCCTGTGATCAGAAGGTCACCAGTTCATGTTCCAGATCAGTAAAGGTAGCATTGAGGTACTCTTGAGCAAGGTATCGTCCTCAAGAACTGCTCTCTGGGCGCTGCCTATGTCAGCTACCCACTGCTTCTTCACAGATGGGTCAAATACAGAGGTCACATTTTGATGTGGTGCACTGTGTGTTGTGCTGTGGTGTGTTCACAATAACAATCACTCAATCATATTTTAATTGTTTGCACCCTTCTATATTATGTAGAACACTGGGACATTATGGCGTCCTTTAAGCCCACCAAAATCTACAGCTATCCAAAGTTGGGGGAAAAGGTGACTGAGGACACACTGTACTGGAAAAACTACAAGGTAGCAATGGCAAGCTTTTTTCTTCCATTTCATGAACTACCAATAATTTTTGATTCACTTCTGAGTTTCTAATTTGCTTTTTCTTTCAGGCTCCTGTGCAGATAAAAGAGTTTGGAGCAGTTACAAAAATTGAGTTTTCTCCTCTGCCTCCTCATAATTATGTGGTCACAGCATCTAGCAGAGTAAGTCTCTCTCTCTCTCTCTGTCCCCCCTTCTCTCTCTCTCTCTCTCTCTCTCTCTCTCTCTCTCACTCACACACACACACACAGAGGAAGTGAAATCAATGTGCTTGCCCACGATGTGATGTGATACAGTACAGTGTGCTTTAGAAAGCATGATCCACTGCTAATTTAAAACCCTCTTACTATAACAGGTACTCTTTTAGATGGAAAACATCACTGTATCTGAAGCTTTTTCAACGTGTCCTATAGCTAACATACTTCACACAGTGGGAAAGTACCATAAATCTTACACTGCTTGTGCCTCTGATACTCCTGGTTCTGAAGGGCCAATATCCAGCAGATTTTCCATCCTACTGGGTGAGCTCCCCTCTTAGTAACTACTATAACCAGACAGGTAGAGGCCAGGTAAAGCCATTATTAGAAGCAGTTAAGAAAAGAGTAAGAAAGACTAACGTGCTAAATGTAACTTGCTGGTGACAATACCATACTTTTTTAGATCCAGGTGTATGGACCTCACTCACAAGAGCCTATACGGACTTTTACACGATTCCGGGATGCAGCATACGGTGGGAGTTTCAGAAGTGACGGAAAGCTGCTGGTGGCAGGAAGTGAAGAGGGGCTTATCCGACTCTTTGACATCAGTGGACGTGTATCTCTCAGACAGTTCCGGGGACACACTAAGTATGACTGAATGTGTGTTTGTGTGTGCGCGCGCGTGAGAAAAAAGTACAAGTCGTTGTTGTACGTGTAATTTGTCTTGTGCAGGGGAGATTAGATAAGATAGTTGTTTCTGTCTCACATTCTCATACGCTCCCCCAGGGCTGTGCATGTGACGTCATTCCTCTCAGATGGCTATCGCGTGGCCTCTGCTTCAGATGACCTGTCATGTCGTGTGTGGGATGTGGCCAGCGGAGTGCAGCTGAGCTCATACACGGAACACAGTGACTACATCAGAGCTGCAGCCGCCAGCAAACTCAACCCAGACCTCTTCGTCACGGGTGTCCCATCTTTTCGTCCTCTTTTTTTAATGCATCATGATATGAGTCTATGAAGGTTCTTTTAAGAGTGATGAGAATTTTATACAGTATTATGTCAATGGGCCAGTAAGACTTAGGCTGTTCTTGTTTACAGGTTCATATGATCACACAGTAAAGGTGTTTGACGTGCGGTTAGGACGCAGTGTAATGGCCATGCAACATGGGCACCCTGTGGAAAGTGTTGTGCTTTATCCTACAGAAGCACTTTTGGTGTCTACAGGTAAATATTATATACATACTATAACACTCACAAACTGAGGCAAGGTTTTGGCCGCCATGGATGTAAACTGAATTAAAACAGTATAAAATCAAAAGCTTTTTAACTCAAAAGTGGGGGCCCCAATTATGTGGAACAAAAAATTATACATAAACCATCAATAGCTTGTTGTAGAGGAGATAATTTATTCAAAAACTATAATAGCTTGTGATAATTTTTAACAGATTAGAATAGTATGACTATGGTTTTTTACTCTTAATTAGTATTTTTACAATTTAATCTTTTTTTTAAAGTATGAGGTATAAACAAAATGTATATATTTAAAAGTAATGTTATGGAGAACATAATTTGCCTTTAATCAGTTGATTGCGGCAAGCTGATGGTAGAGCAGGACGTTAAACTTCTTGGTGATGGTACATTGTGTCCACCCATAAAGACAGTCGATATGCTGGACAGGTTACTGGAACACATCACAGACACAACACAGTGTTTTGTTGTGGCATGTTGAGAAATCACTGCCCTGTTTCTTTTCTGCTGTACACCTTAAATATCCATGGATATCTAAGATGGTAATGTATGTATTTTGTATGTGTGTTTTTTAACAGGCGGTAGATATGTGAAAGTTTGGGATTTGTTAAAAGGAGGCCAGCAGCTCGTCTCTCTTAAAAATCACCACAAAACTGTCACATGTGCATGTCTGAGCTCAACAGACAACAAACTGCTCACAGGTTCACTTGACAGGTGGGGTTTTGTTTATATTTACACTCTGTTGTACAAAAATGTGATTTTCATAGTGACTGACCTAATAGCATAACAAATTGGCAACAACTTTTAAAACAGTAATATAGTACAACATTAAACTTTTCTGCACTTTCTGTCTTCCACAGACATGTGAAGGTGTATAATTCGTCTTACAAAGTTGTTCATAACTTTGACTTTTCAGCGTCCATCCTCAGTCTGGCAGTCTCTGTAAGTTTTGTGATTTTGTATCCCATCCCAACTGCATGCTTTAAGATCATGAACACAGATGTGCCTAAAAACCAGGCATTAAGGAGGAACGTAAGGCTAAATCAATAGGTGTAGATAATGATAAATCATTCGTCACAAAGCCCCCACTTTTATGGTACTAATGGTGTGGGTGTGTGTGTGTGTGAAGCCAGATGACGCAATGGTTGCTGTTGGGATGACCAATGGCGTGTTAAGTGTCAGACACAGGAAACCCACAGAAGACAAACAGGAAGTGGTGGCCAGACGAAGGCGAGGTCCAGCTTATCGAATCTTTGTCAAGGGGAGAAACTATGTCCCTAAACAGGTAAGGACATAAGAGAAAGTGACCTCTTTATGATGTTTTCAGGCTGTAACTTCTTGTTTTCAGTTAACAGGAAATATCTTTGCCTTATTAACCTTTGAGTGCACAGTTATATGAAGTTTTTCCTATCTTCACAGGATGATTTCTTGGTCAGTAAACCGGTCAGACAGCATTTGGCAAAATATGACAAACAGTTGAAGACCTTCCACGTGTCTAAAGCTCTAGACACAGCCTTGCAGGTAAGCACGCACACAGAGGTGGGTGCCTGTAGACTGGAGTTGTGCCACGCTGACTTAAGGCCATAATAAGAAGTCAATAATGCAGTCCCTAAAACAAGGGAAAACCCAAGACTATTGAAACATGATGAGAAATGGAGCCAGTAACAGTAATAAATTCCTTTTTTATTAGTGGCTTTCAAGGCTTGTGGGCAGAAGTGTAAGATGACGTGAAAGCCTATCTACTAAATGTAATACATTTATTTTAAAGTAGAAGGGAATCCATGCATGACTAGTGATAATATTAATGATTCACAGTGAGCTTTGATGTAATGAAGTATTTTAAAAAATCATCTTTGTGCACTTGAAGAAAGGGAAGCAATTGAAAAAACCAGAGGTGACGATAGCAGTGATGATGGAACTGAACCGTAGGGGAACCCTAAAAAACGCCCTGGCGGGACGCGATGAGCAGAGTTTATCCAGAATACTTCACTTCCTTCTCAAGTATGTATAGACACACACAAATCTGAAGGCAGTGAGATGTGGAATATTAAAAATGTTAAATTGCACCACCTTATATAGTGCCATTTTTTGTTTTGTCATCATAAATTCATCAAATTGCTCTTTCAGGTACATAACAGACCCACGCTTCTCCAGCTTGCTGTTGACTGTAGCTGACATGGTCGTTGGTGAGTTTTCTTGTTCTTTCTGTAGGTATTAACAAGGCCCAGATTTTGTTCTGGACTCACTTATTTCATGTGTTTTTGTGCACAGATCTGTACCATCATGTTGTTCCACAGTCTCAGGTAGTGGAGCGGATGCTCCATAAGCTCATGGAAATGTTGGGTTGGGAAGCTGAGTATCAGCAGGAACTGATGCAGGTTTTGGGAATCCTCGACACATTGTTTGCTTCTCTAACCCCCAAGAAGGAGGTGCCTGGGCCTGTAGCTCCACCTATCATGCAAGGATCTCAACTACAGGCTGCATAACATCTACCAATGTCGTATTTTGAGTTGGTCACGGGTCTTGATAAAAGCAATTCTGGACTGATTCAGTATATTATAGGGAATGTTTTCCATCATCCAGGTCATGGGGTGAGTTTCAAAGCCACTTGCAGGGTTTGAGGCTTAATGATTAAGAACAATGTCAGTGAAGAATTGTGAAATCAGTGTTTGCTCAGTATTTTACTGATGTCACATGCACCAATTCAAGTGATGTTTTTTAATGTCCATAATAGAAATGATTTATTAAGATTTCTGCTGCCTGATGGGTTTTTTTTTATGACTGATGGCTTTATTTCACCTCACTGTACAAGTCTTTCAGTCTTGACCTTCTGAATTTTCATTTTGGCAATAATATACACATGTAGAAAAACACATTTATGGGATCAGCATTTGTGTTAGTCCAGCTTTTTACTTTGCAGAACCTAATCAGATTACACACTAGGGGTGGAACAATTATTCGACAGTCTCGACAATAAAAATAGTCGCCGACGAATTAGATTTTCGATAATTGTCGCCAGACGTATTTTTAAACGGAGTGACACGTTTTCCTTCTTTTCTACCTGTGCAGTACTACCGCTTTCCAATAGAGTGCACCAATACACCACACTGTGGTGAGATTCGCTCTTGTGCAACAGCATTCAGTGACAGCTAGAAGAATGGCCCTATGGCGTCACATCAACGCCAAAACTAGAGCGCGGAAAATAGCTTGCCGCAAAAATTTTGCGGGCGTAAATTTCAAAGTCGCGAGCGCAAATGTTAAACTCGAGAGCACAACATTAAGAAACGAGTGCGCGGTTGTGATAATATTGCGCGCAAACTGTATTTTTCCTCTCTCGAATGTCTCTTTCTTCTCGATGTCTTGAATGTCTTCGCGCACAAAGTAGATTACCGACGAGCGGCGGCTTCTTCTTCTGATGTTTTTTGGCGGTTTTGGCAAACCAACATAAAAGGTGCATTACCGCCACCTACTGATCAGGAGTGTGGAGTGTACATGGATCAGAAAGAGACGAAAGGATGGGAAGAAAAAAAAAACCTAATTACTACACCCTTATATTCTTGCCATATTACCTGTCTTTTTTAAATAACTAAACAGTTCCTCATTAATTGACGAGCGGCTTTTTTGCTCGAGTGAGATTTCTACGCGCGTGGTTTGAAAGGGGCGGGTTTGGACAGTTTCTGTCTGCGAATCCTATTGGCCGATGGCTCCTGGTTTTGTGATTGGCTTAAGAAGGTTCCTACAGAAAAACCAAAAATGTCGGAGGAAGAGGAGCTTAATAGTTAGGTCTTAATAAGCACGCAAAACGGTAAAGTAACCAACGCCCTTGTCACTCGCTCATAAATGTTATAATGGTATGTTACCATTTTCTCAGTACCATCACAAAACCAGGAGCCATCGTAAGGCTAGATAAGGCAAAGAAGAAACTTATTTATTAAAATATGTTTTTGAGTGAAGTATCTTTCTTGTCTTTATTATTTACCACAAAATTTAAATAACCTCATACTAAATGTAAAAGCTAGTAGCTAAATCGGAGCCATTTTATAATTATGCAATTTATAATCCGATTAGTGGACTAATCGTTTTAATAGTCGATGACTAGTCGACTATCAAAATAGTCGTTAGTTACAGCCGTATTATACACACAGAACATTTTCTTTAATAGCTGAACATTCTTACTTTTGTGAATTGTACATTAAAATTAATTTATTTTTCCCGTCAAGAAGAAGAAAAAAACGGAAATCATCCAAAACATAACTCCCTTCAAAACAAAATTTGTAAATCCTCTCATAATTAGTACTATACTCTTTTCACTTGGGATTTATGACTGCAGGCATTCTTTGAAGCATGGACTTAACTAAAGAAAATTAATGTTCTTCAAACTGGTTCAGCTTTCTCTAAAGGTATTCATATTTTTAAATTAATATACCAATTAAACAAAATTGTCAAAATTGTGATTTGCTATGAAGTGAAAAAACAAGGAGGTTAACAACCTCTTTGGTGACGGCCTGAGAGTTTTGCTCGTAAGCCGATCAGTTGTCTAAACAGCTTCGACAGATTTGATTTGTTTGAGTTGCAGATGAGTTTTTGCATGATGCAGGATATAACTGTAGCTTTACCTTTCACTCTCTAATATGTTTGTTACACTAAGCTTTAATACTAGCATTGTCAATAATATGAATGATATACTTCAATATTAAGTTCATTTAACTGGGTAAGCTTTAGTTGCACTTCACATTAGATTGTCTGTAATTATTTACTAGTTTTCCCAGTAGGAAAACTGCTGCTGCCCAGAGGAAGGAGACAACAGCCTGGTTTTTGATGTACGAGGAATGCTGCAGGAACTCAAATATCCACTTAGCAGTGGTAGTGATTTCAGAATGTGCAGCATAAGACCATGTAGAGTGACACTGTAGGGTCACATTTTGCCATTGTGAATCCAGACAACCAACTTGTGTTTACATAATTTTACAGTCTCTTATCTAGAGCATCTTACATTTCCTAATCGCAAGCACAGTGTCCCTGAAGGTGACTACGTGGCAGCTTGTAACCAATAGGAGAAGGCGTTCCCGGTGAAGTGGACCAATCACGGTGGGGTATGAAGCGCGTGCTCAGGACCGGCGCTGCACTAGTCGGGCGTTCTGATTGGCCCGGTGTCCAGCTCAGCACCGGAAGTGGCGCTAAAGTCCACAGTTGGCGCCTTGAACGTTGCTGCGCTTCACTGGCTTGCAAAAACGTTAGAAAATAACGGTAAGTTAAATCTGCTGCTCAGAGTTCACTTTAATATCGGCTGACTTATAAAGCGCATTTTTTGCATTACATATTAATGAAGTAAGGACGCATTTTTGCAACTGAGAAGGTGCTGTGAGCTTGTTCGGGAGATGACGGTTAATATTAGTAATGAAATTGTTGAGAAACCTTTAGTTATGTATCTAATATACATTTTGTGCTAAGACTGAATGTTTTTAACTAACTCTTTCATTCGCTCAGAAAAAAAGAAACTTGCCGAAAAAACGAAACTTCTGTAATGTTCTATAATGACACTGATGTTTTCAGTTAAAAGTATATGAAAACTTGCCGATATGTAGAAGTGTTTGTGTTTCTTCACAAAACGTTTTGACCTACTCTGCCCTCCCATTTGTTCTCCAGGTACCTCTGTGTGCTGGAAGGTGGGGAAAAAGAATGGAGCTGTGGCTGTTGCTGTTATGTGTTGGTCTTTGTGTAGTTCACACGCACTCCAAACCAATGGAGAAGAAGGACCGTGTTCACCACGACTCTCCACTCAGCGACAAGCAGCATGATGACGATGAGAATTTTGACTACGACCACGAGGCCTTCCTCGGCCAAGAGGAAGCAAAGACATTTGACCAGCTAACTCCAGAAGAGAGCAAGGAGAGACTTGGGTATGAGTGTAAATGATCTGATCAAACTGTGTGTTTATCTTGAAGCCAAGGCCGTTACTTTGGTCTTAACATTTGGCAGGTAGGATGCAACTTTAGCCATTTGCAAAAATATTTTTTTCTGTCTTTTTTTGTGTAGTGGTAGGATACTAAACAGTGAACCAAGATCTCGTCAGTGAACCTTTGGGCAGTTGGTAGTGTAATGCTTATGCATTTGGCCTTGTGATTGGAAGGTAGCTGGTTCAAATACTGTACTGTGCTATGGCGTGTTCACAATGGTTCACAAATAATCAAATAATGATGCCTAACCCCAAGTTGCACCAGGGAAACTGTCCCTATATTTAGTCAACAGATTTCACTCTGGCTAAGAGCATGTCATAAATAGCATTGACGTCTAAAGAGCAAAAGTAAAAATTCAAATACAGTTGTCACTGACTTGTCATCTGTCTGTCTGTTTGTCTATGTGTTTGCAGTATGATTGTTGATAAGATTGACGAGGATCATGATGGTTATGTCACTGCGGAGGAGATGAAGAAATGGATCAAACATGCTCAAAAGAGGTGGATCTATGAAGATGTAGACCGGCAGTGGCAGGCTCATGACCTCGATGCAGATGGATATGTGTCCTGGGAGGAGTACAAGAATGCGACTTATGGATATATCCTTGGTAAATTGTGTGTGTTATTGAGAATAACAATAGTTTGTGAGTTACTGGCTGTTGCTAACAGTGTTTATGACTGTTCCTTTACAGATGAATCAGATCCTGATGATGGTTTCAACTACAGGCAGATGATGAGCAGAGATGAGCGCCGCTTCAAAATGGCTGACAACGATGGTAACATGCAAGCCAATAAAGAGGAGTTCACAGCGTTTCTTCACCCTGAAGAGTATGATTACATGAAGGATATTGTAGTCTTGGTACGTCAGAGAGACACATATATATGGACACTGCAGCCAAGAACACATGCAATCATATTCAGTGCTGACACTTACGTATATAGATTTGAACTAGGTAGCGTAACATCTTAAATCTGCTAATTTAAATAGGTTTTGTAACCCCAATCTTTTTGGTTGGATTTTGTTGCATGCCTTAGTCTCTTCCCTGTCTTGTGATGGTGCTGCTGTTTTTTCTCTGTCTGCTCCTCAGGAAACCATGGAGGATATTGATAAAAATGGAGATGGGTTCATTGACCTCGAAGAGTACATTGGTACGTGAAAAAAACAAATATAACATGTCTATGTGAGTCCCTCAGCTGTTCTCACCTAGTTTCTATTTATGCTCTTTCTCTTCCTCTTGCTTTCCCTCGGTCAGGTGACATGTATAGTCAGAATGGAGACCCAACAGAACCGGAGTGGGTGAGAACAGAGAGAGAGCAGTTCACCGAGTTTAGGGATAAAAATAAAGATGGACGTATGGATAAAGAGGAGACGAGAGACTGGATTCTTCCTTTAGACTATGATCATGCAGAAGCTGAAGCCAAACACTTGCTCTATGAATCTGATGCTGACAAGGTGCCTGGAATCAATAACTAAAATATTGATTTTTAACAGTATTTTATAAATTGCAGATATTGATGAGTTCTGAAACAAGAAAGTAAAGAGTTCATGATAAAAGAACTAACAGATTAACACTTCTTTCATTGTTATATCTTATCATCTCTGCATATTATAAACTCAGTGCAATGTCATATGAATATCACAAAGTATATCATAAAATGAAATCAGCTTAAAAAAAGTGTTAAATTCTGAGCAAAATTGTGCTATTCCTTGCCCTTGTAGCTTGTAGGGCAATATTAAACACAAAAGTAATCGTATTCAAAAATTAAATTAATAAAAGCATCTAGAATAATAATATTGCATATTGAAGTAAAAAGTAGGTAATTGTTAAAGTTTGTCTCATAACACTTTTTCTCTGATTCTAAAACTTATTTCATTGTGTGTCTGTTTTTATTGCAGGATGGACGACTCACTAAACAGGAAATTGTGGATAAATATGACTTATTTGTTGGGAGCCAAGCAACAGATTTTGGAGAAGCTTTAGTAAGACATGATGAGTTTTAATCCTAAACTCTTGCGCATGAACAATGCGAAATGGACTCTAATTTATTTCCTTCTTCCTTGTATCCGATCCAGACATGAAAACTTCCATGAACAAGAGTTTACAATCTGTTTTCTACATTTGTAAATGGAAACAATTAAATATTGTTAAGTTAGCTTTTATGTAAGGTATTTTTAGTTTACTCCTAGACACTACGGGCCAATTTCCCAGTCGGGGATTAATCTTAGTCATAGACTTATCTTTGAGTTTGAATGGTAAATCTCCATTGATACTACAATGTAGTCCAAGACTAGGCTTAATCCACGTTCAGGAAACCAGCCCTACATGTATAACTTGTGCCCATATGCACTGAACATTAAGGGTATTCACTGTGCAGAAAATATGACACAAATTGGGGGGGTTTTCTCCAACTGTACATAACCCCTAGGATGGATACTATTAGCTGGACACCAGTATCAGCTGGATTGACACTACAGAAAACTGTGGAGATAACCACTCCCACCTTCTTTTGTAAGCAACATTTGGACCATTTGTAACCACTACATTCTTTTTAACGCCACCTTTTTGGCTTAATTCTGAATGAATGAAGTACTTGTCAGGTATGATCTCCTGTATTATTAAGAGAATTTGCTGCTCTTATTATTTTGGCCTTTGCATTATATTATTAGTCAATTAAACACGTTCAGGAGTTTATACAGTGATATTTTCCCACTCAGTAAAATTGATTGAAGTGCCTCTTTTGTCACATTTACAGCTAAAACTGCATGTGTTAAAATGATTACTTGACTTTTCTCACTAAAGGCTCTTTTAATTTCTAAAAGATGCACACTTTCCATTATGTCATGGTGATTGACCTAAAGTTTTCTTTCCATGTTTGAAAATGATGTACGTGCTTAAAGTGAACATGATTTTGTATACTTCAGATTCAAACAATGTAAATACTGTAAAATACAGGTTTGCAGTGAGGAGGCTTTTTCGCAATAAAACATGCCAAAAAGAAATTGAAGTTCCTCATTCTAGTTAGTTTGTGTTGATATACAGGTGTTTTAAATATTGCCATCTGTCAAAGATTGAATATTTTTAGTTAGAGCAAGAATTTAATATACTCTTTTACATGTATACACACACCACAGTACAGTTCTTGTCTTGACAGAATAATTCATTTGCATGAAAACCATTTAAGAAAACATCTAAATAGTCTTGGTTGAAGTTTCATTTGATCTTAAACTTAAGAGGGACTCTAAAAAGTTTTCTCCAAATGTATAAAGGTATAAGTGAACTGTTTTCACATTAATTTCATGAGGAAAAGAACATAACATTTGGTGTTCATGGTGTTCTATTTTATGGGCAAATCTGTGGTTACACTGCAGGCGATTTGAAAGTGGTACGCTGAAAAATTCTGCCCATGTTGATTGTCACAATTGACCCTCCATAGCTTTGATCTTGATTCACCCTTCTTTTTCTTCTTCTTCTTCTTCTGATAGTCCTTTTTCTCTCATTCTCTACCCAGCAGTTAAAAATTACAGCTGTTCTTTGCAGCTGTGTTAAAACTGGAAATGCAAGGCATGGAAGATTTGGTTTTATCATCAAACTAGGCCTGCTGGTTTCACCTTTATATTTGATACGTTTATCATCCACATTGGATTCATCTATTTTCTATTGTTTCTTTGTTTTTCATTCATGGCGTGCCATGATCTTGCTTGTAAATATGTAATATATAATTGCTAGTTGTATTGGTCATGTTTTTAAAATGTTTTTCACGCTACATGACTCAGATCTGAGTGGTTTATTACTTGCTTACTCAAATCTGGGTTGAATGTGGCCAAATGAATGTTCTCGTCCTGGCTCACATTATCCAGATCAGTTGAAATGTTTTCATTGTCATACTGCATGTTTACAATGCCTGGCTTTGCTTCTTCTACGTCTTTGCTTGCAATGTCTCTCTCTTCTGTTTGTGCCTTTTGCTTCGTTTTTTTGCATTGTGGTGAGTCAGGCATCACAGGGCTTACATTTGGCTTTTGTTCTTCTGACAAGCTTGCCTCTCCAATGTCTTCGTCCGCAGAGTCAGTATTTGTCTTTGGGTCTGTTACTGTCACTATTATTTTTATACCCACTTTCCCCTCTTCCTCCCCAGTGGAACCTGCTTGGAAATTGTCTACCTCGGTTCCTGAAGGGACAAGACATTTATTTGTTGCCTCGCAGATACTGTTGGCAGCATCTGGCCTTTGACTGTTGGAACATTTCACATCTGGTTTTTCTGTCTCTTGCTTTGAGACATCTGGGCTTATCACGTTGAATTTATCTGACTGAGCTTTAGAAAAGGCAGTGCTGTCTGCTGTAGTTGCAGTTGTGTTTACTGTGTTGTTTGCATCTTCAGCTGACCCACTCTTGTCTGATCTTGTTTGGTTTGCCTCACACTTGTCCCAGTCATCTTGAACAAAGACCATTTTTACTTCTAGGGGCTCTAGCATGTCTGACATTTTCTGGCCAATTTCCTTCACTGAATCTTTCTGACACGTGTTATTCTCAGGAACTGAAAGCTTTTCAGAATTTTCTACTTCGTTTTTGCTTCTGCCAACTTGCATATTTGGTGTTTCTAAATCTGTGTTGGTTCTGTTTGATTCTGTAATTAGTTTGTCAATACAGACTAATTCCAAATGAGGCACGCTCACCTCTGTTTCTGATCCATCACTTATTCCCACTAAATCAATGTTAATTTCTTCTAAGCCTGCAATATCACTTCTGTCTATGCCCTCGTCCACTTGGGAATCCGCAGCCTCTGAATCTCCTCCTCCCTCATACCCACACTCCCTCACTACTACAAAATCCTGAAATGAAACTGATTTAGTAATGGGTTTGTCCCCAGGCTTCCCATTAGACTTGAACCCAGGAAAGGCATCTTCTACTGCAGGTGAAGTTACAGCCTCTGGAAGCAAGATAACCTTGGAGGCTTGAGATTTTTCACCACAGTCAACTGGCTCACTTTGGGTGTAAATGCCCTGCTTGCCATGCAGATTGGAGGTGGAGGCATCGTACCCGCTGAAAGCTTCATTGTGGTAGGAGGCTTCCTCTGCCAGGGGCAGAGGTCTGCCTTGATTTACCTGCCAGAGAAAAGCACTAGATTATAAATAAACTTGTATGTCGTCTTACAAAACGTTTAACAGCTAAGCAAACAAGTATTGAAACCATAATCATAATTTGCTTGCCACATTATATATGTAAGATGAGATGGAAATTGGGAATAAATTAAATCTGAAAATATGTAGGTACACAGAATGAAATGCAGATATTATTTGGCTTTTCATAGTTCCAAGGCATCTGTGTGAAGAAGATAACTCCAACCAATTTTTTTTTTTTCATTTTGTGAACAGAGCTTTATCAAAGCTGGAGGATCAGGACATGACAGCTGGGATGTGTTGCTGTAGTTGCGCAAACCAATAAGACATCTATCAGGTCATTACATCTAATCTACAGAGTAAGATCTAAAGTGACTAACTTGTATTTTCATTCATAACGTCTAATCTACAAGGTAAGATCTAAAATGAATAATTTAATTGTATTTTCATTGACCTCAGGCAAGTCTCACCATTTTATATCAATGAAAATACAATGAAGTTTTCTTAATGTTTTACAGGCTTTAGGTTGAAAATTACTCACCAGCTGAAACCATCGTAGACTCTTTGCAAAATATTAATAAATGCAGACATAATTAAATTCACAGTATTTGAGGGATATTTAAATAAGACAACCAACAGATTTAGGTATGATCCATGAGGCATTTTAGACCATTTAGACAAACTTTCTGAAACACACACACCCAACAGTGCATTCAAATTAATTTGTCATATGTCTGTCTTTCTCTTACCACATTAGGGTGCTTGCCCTCTGCTACACAGGCACGTTGATTCGGGTTCTGTCTGTCTCTCCGCTTCTTGATGAAGTAAATCAGGACAAAGAGGACAATGGCCAGCAGGATCAGACATACACCTGCAATACCCCCTGCCCTGCCCACTGTCCCACTGCCATGGTGATGCTCCTCCTCCAGTGGACCCTGTGGAACTGGATGACAAGGTATAAAGTGTTTTAGCTTTTATGATCACCACTTTTTGTGTTAATATCGGGTTAGTACTTTTTGTAGAGGTACTGTACCTGGGACTCCTTTCTGTAGAACATAAATGTCAATCACAGCTTTAACAACATCTCCGGACTCCAAGTCTGTAGCAAGAACCTGAGATAGATGTCCATTTTTAAAGTTTAATTTTACATCTTCATAATGCACTGACATATCTGCGATGGTCATGGAAGTATATATAGTACATACATAATCTCCTAAATCAAAAATAGACATGTGCAAACATCAGTCCAGCCGCTTTAAAACTCAGTATGTGTAAATAATACAGAACACACCTATCTGCACTCAACATGGTCTTAGACAGATTCTATAGTCCTCTGCTGTCAACACTTTTGTTAGAGAAGCAGGGGCCCCTGGCCTAGAGATAGGATGTAGTAGTTCTGTTGTGCTTTCACCTCCAAAGAGTGGTTGTGGTTTGGCTGTAATTGTTTGGTTTTGGCGATGAGAAGGCCTTCCTGTGTGATGTAGAAAAGCTGGGATATGTTGGATTCAGAATTCATTGAATACTGCAGCTTTGGATTAAATCCCTGTAAATAGAAATGTGTAGCCATGTTAGTCCATGACAGGTCAGTTTAGACTGAAATTCTGTGATAAACATAACTGTGCCAAAGCCTTTAGCCACCCCTGAGTTCATATTTTGCTTCCAAAAAGCCAGACTTTTTTGTGTTTTTAATATTGGTTGAGAAACTAAATTCACATGTACTGTATGTTTTCACATTAAAAACAAATCACTGTATATAATGTCTCATTTTATTAGAAAAATATAAAAAAATGACTCAAAACTTTTGCACAGTACCGTATGAAATGTTGTAGTGTATCTTACATCTGCAAAGTCGCGGTCTGTGGCCTCCAGCACCAGCAGTTCACCACCGTATGTAATGACAAGAGAAGCTGGGCTGCTGCTCTCGCTGACAAAGCCTCGGTACGTGGAGCGGCCAAACTGAGGTGGGAATCTGTTCTCAGCCAGAACACGCACCAGTGCTGTAGCAACCGAGTACTTTGTGGGATCATCTTGCTGAGCAGCCTGAAGGAAAAATAGCATCTCTCTGTTTCCTCTTATTAAGTCTCTTCCTTGTCTCTCTTTCACAGAAATATACCCACAAACTCACCATAATGCGTAGCCTGAGAGTTGGTGTCAACAATCTGTTTTCCACCCGCCTGGTAAGCCTCACCTGCCCTGTCTCGCTGTCAATCACAAAGCGCCCATTATCAGCTCCTACACACAAACATCAAATCACCCAAGACAACAGTTTAAACCTATATCATCTTTGTGACACAAATTATAAATGATTTGTGTGCTACGCTCCACACCTGACAGAATTGAGAAAGTGAGGGCTGTTCTTAAACTTTCATCACCATCAATGGCGTGAATTGGTCCAGGAGAGAAATCCAAGACAATGTCCTGTCCAACAGAGAGTTTCAGAAGTTATCAGTTATATTAATTAGTTCTGTAATAATAATATAATAATAATACTGCAATAATTAAGATATTGATTTACTCAGCCCATAAACACTAGATAATGATTTGCCAATGAAAGACAATACTTGGTCCTTTTGGTTTATTGCCTGTTGTTATATACTGTATATTTCAGACAGGTTATTTCCCCCTAACTACTCTTTGTGTTTTGATTGAATCATATGTGTAAATTCATGTGGACTGCCATGATGATGATGATGATAAGAATAATAATAATAATAATAATAATAATAATAATTTATCTGGTATAAGTTATCTGGTGAATATATATTAGCTACCTATTCAATATTTTACATTACCTGGTCTTCTTCAGTAATGTTGACTGTATAGAGAGGGTTGGCACAAATCCAACTCTGATGAATGGAGAAGAGTGTGCATGGCTGGAATTGTGGGTACTGGTCATCTCCATCTGCTACATTTATGTCTAGTGTGGTTGTTGTGTTATAGTGTTCTTTTGTCATCATCTCCTATAGCAGAAGACAAATTCACAAACAGCTGTATTAATCCATATAACTGATTTTTGATAGTATTTCAATTTAGGGCAGAGCTGGATTGTGGAGTTGTGTAAGAGGGAATTACCACAGCATAGATAAGAAGCTGGAGGTGAGGTTTAGTCTCAAAATCTAGAGATTTTGTCAAAATTACACGGCCACTGTTGGGCAGATCCACTCTGAAATAAGCAGCATCAGGCTAGAGAAAACAAACACTGTAAATGGAACTGAATTGTTGAAACTAATGAACTCACAACAAACTTCAAAGACAAATGGAAGTTAACACTTCACATATGTGTCCATACCGAAGTCTCATCAATACCATACACGAGTGTGTCTCCATCTGCATCTCTTGCCTCAACTGTGAATGCTGTGGAGTTCACTGCAGTAAACTTAATATACACAAAAACTCAATGTCAAAATCCAGAAAATACAGCAATATAAGATGCAGGCTTAAGTTGTGTGTGTCTTACACATATGGGATCTGTTTTGTGGTTACCTCGCTAATCTCTACAGGACGGATTGTGCTTTGTATAAACTCTGGTTTGTTGTCATTGACATTCAGAATCTCCACTGTGATTCTGTGCTCATTCTGGAGATTAAATATTGTCATTAAATACCAAATATTCTCATGGAAATGAAAGTGTCCCCTTAGAGACAGATAACAGTGTGTAACATACCTGCATGACTCCCTCCTCATAACATGTCACAGTTGCCATTAGAACATGGCCCTGCACCTGGAAACAGACGGAGAGCTGTGAGAACTCATGTAAGACTTTGAAGACCTTCATGACAGATTTTCTAAATGTATATTTCTAATACTGATTGTGATGATGGTAGCAATGACAGTAAACCTCTCTGTCCAGAATCCTTGTATTGGAGGAATTTAGCCGAATGGTTTTCTCTTCCAGGACAAACCAGTCAGCATCATCACCAGTGAGACTCAGATTAATGTGATCGATGGAAGGATCTCCAGTTATGGTGAGATTGGCAATGAATTCTCCCATGGGGCTGTTTTCTTTGACAGTGGCAAAAACATCTTGTCCTCCGTCACAGTTGTGGGCTGCCACAAAAACATACATTTTCTTATGAAAAATATTATTATCTTTGGTGCTATATTATTTTTTGTGAACAAAGTGCACATAAGTTTGCTGATTATTCTGCATGGTTGTTCAAATCTCCTGTATTCTATTGGACTAGGATAAATGTTTTGTTGTCCAACAGTTGATCCAACTAGGTTTTTAAGTTGTAGTTTTTTTATATGAATGTGAATATGAAAGTTGGCAGATGTGGAAACAAGAATAGACAACTCTTATTTAATGGCTGTTACATTTAATCATTGATATTAATTGTACAGTAGATGTTCATATTTGTATACAGTTGTTAGTACTGTTTTTTTTTGTGTATGTATGTAGATGTTTACCTGATACTGCATATTTGACAGATGACAGAATGTGACAGAGCAGAAATGTTCCCCAGAAAATCCTGATGCTGAGCAGAAAAATATCTTTCATCTTTAATTGTGTCTGAAGGAGAGTGTAAGCACATAGCAAATGTGAATAAAATGTCAGCATTTCTGCATATGTTCAGACTGTTGTGTTAGGTTTAATTTTAAATACTAAAACATTTGACTAATGAGTGTAAATGTACTCTAGTTATATGTAGAATTGGATTTGTCATTCATAAATTAGAGATGGTTGTGACCCTGACCGTTATTTCAGGTATTTCCTCTGTACACATTGTCACTTGCAGCATAGTTCTTATGTGCTTTGGCCTTTGGCCATACGACCTTTCACAGACACTCTCGATTAAGATGCACTAATCCTTCTTAGATCCTGTTTTCCCTGGTCTACCCTTTCTAACAGGTGAGCTACCTCACATGCATACACCCAAACACACAACACATCTTAGACTCCTGTTTGTTTATGAGTACTCTCCCTCTGTCCTGCACTCTCTCACACACACATATATACAAAGTGTACACATATATTGTACATAATTACTTTGCAAACATATTTCAATTCCTCTTTTGACACTCAGCTTTGTTCCATGGTTTATTTCAGGGGCCCTCGTGACCCGTTTTGAGCAACAAAAGAGGATTATGAAAGAAAAAAATCAGTCATGTGTTTCAAGCAAATTCTCAACCAACTTAAAAATACACACTTCTCCCCTGTACAGGTAAAAATTTACTTGACTCTTTCAACAAATATCCTGTATATAAAATAGCCTCACATGGAAGACATAACAAAAAAAATCAGACAATAGTGAAAAACAGCAGAATCATTTGGCTTTAAATGTGCTTAAAAAACAAAAGGAGCGATAGAGAGCAGGATTTATGAATAGAGCTGGAAGGCAAAATCTCAAATATAAGATATTACTCACCTATTGCTCCAGAGCTTTACCTCCTGGTATACCCATTCTGCAACTCTGTTTCCATAGTGTTCAAAAGGCAGGCATGGGTAAGCCTGTGAGTGTGTGAGTGTGTGTGTGTGTGTACGTACGTGTATATGGGGTGTGTGTGTGTACGTGTATTTGTGTGTCACTCTATATAAGAAGTTAAAGTCATACTCATGTGCATCTATGTTTGTTTGTGGGAGTGTGTGTGTGTATTCAGGAGTCAAAGAATAGTTAGGGGATTATGAGCTGCTGCATTAAAGCGCAATAGCCCTGAGCCAAGACAAGCTGTCCAGCATCTGAGCTGAGGGTGTAGCCAATCAAATCAGATATTCCATTTAGCCGTTAACCAATTACAAGTCTTAGCACCTTAGTTCTGGCCAGTCAGATCCCTCACACTGTCTGTCCATCAGGCTAACCACACCCTTGCATCAATCTGCACTTATACAGGCACATGCTAAGGCAAACTCAGTGGCATCTTTGTAATGTTAAAGCAGTTTAACACAATAAAACAGCAAAGAGCAGGTCATCAACTGTAGAGATTCCGCTTATTCAAACGTCTGTACCTTTCCTGTTTAGTGTTTTTTTTAAATCCAAATTTCACATTTTGAAACGAATCCTGCAGATACTCATTGAGAAATTCAAAGGCATTTCAGAGTACAAACAGGAAGACACATACAGTGATTAACGCTGACTAGCCAGTGGAGACACTCAGTAATTAACACAGAAAGGAGATTAAGAGTCTGGAATAGAATCCTAACAGAACAGATCAGAGCACTGTTTCTTCTCTGTGACCTCTTAAAGCTAAGTCACTTAGTAACTTCAGACTTCTAACAGCAAAATTCTTCAGACAAAGCTAATCTAAATTCTAACCTATTAGAAATTAATGATGCCAGTCTCTCTTAGTTTGCGCTTTATCTCCTTATCTCACAGTTTCTACATTTACCACTAGGGGCCACAAGAGAGCTGCTGTGTACTGCAACACTTAAATACATACACCGAGGCCCCACAATCAGATGAGAAGCTGGGGTCTAGTGCTGTCTGCCCTGCTTCATTGTTGTGTGATGATATCAAATGGAAGGTGGTATCAGAACAAAGATAAGCGTGCATACCGTTGCAATCAGGTGGAATTGAATGGAGAGGTCTGTGTGATGTCTGTGTTTTGACTACACTGTTAAGTATCATCTAAGAAGAAAAACGCCTGAAGACAAGACAACGGCAGCAGATCCCAGCCTGGATTTATGTTCAGGCAGTATGTTGTGTTGGAAAGATCTGTTGAAACCATACTCACAGACAATCCACAAAGATCATTTTTCAACCATAACTACATTTATACTAAATCCTTCCAGTATATGACTCTTAAGACAGAGGCTAATTTTGATAGCTGAAGAATTTAAAAAATTTTTTTTTATTAGTTATTTTTTCACAGTAACCCGATACAAAGATATTTTCTTGTAGCTATGTATGTGTCCTCTCCAAGGTAACATGGCATTATGTCGTTTTAAAATAAACTTATTTACCCAAAAAATTAAGTACAGCTAAATTTATTAATCTTTTGATGATAAAAGAGATAAAGAAATGTGTAAAAACACAAACTCCAACACAGGCGTTGCACAACGATGACAAAATTTTAGTTGTGATAAGGGCAGTTCCAGCAGACAACTCATGTGTGTCAATATTATCATGTTAAGCAACTGATTAGCAATAGCAGATTAAGTCGATGTTTTGCGTAAGTAATGGGGCAGATGATGCAGACGGAGTTTTGGTTTTGGAGTTTGCTGCAGATGGTTGAGACTGAAACTAATGATACTTTGAGAATTAAAATATTTGATAATATGTCATCTGGGACTCATTTTCACAGAAAACTTTAGACATTTCTCACAAATGCATGGGTTTGCAATGTCAGAGAATATCTGAGTTTTTATTTTATAAATGTAGGTCTTTAAACTCGGAATTTATCACTTTCGTCAACTCTCCTCTTTCCGGTCCAGTTTTTTTTAAATTCACAATTGCGCTAATACATATAATGTATTATACATTATACATAATGTATAATACATACATATGGACCCTGCAGACAAGAGATTTTGGGTGCAGTACAAACGATGGAGCTCTGGCCTGCATCCAGTCCGGAAATCCAATCCTGGTTTTAGTGCAGATATAAAGCTTGTTGAATCCCCCAAACACAACAGAGTCTGGGGAAAGTTCATTTGGCCTCTGATGCGAGAGGGATGGTGGTTCAACGTTGAACCACAGAGTTTTATCATCAGGGGACACAAGCGCTATTCCAGTCTCGGAGGCGGAGAAGCGGGAATAACCAAAAGTGCGACTCCATCCTCCATCTGAAACAGTTAACGCTCCAGATGTTTCTTATTCCAACGAGCGCATAACATTCTGGTCAGGACAAGAGCGGTGACATGTAGATGTCCACAAGGAGCTTCATGTCGGTTCCCTTTTAAAATAGGGCACTGTTTTGGTTTGTAGTTATTTTATTTCATTTTTCACTTCTCAGAAGCAAATTATTATCAGTGTCGTTCCCGGAGATTTGTTTGGACAAATTGGGCATTGCTTTTTTGTGGAGGGATTGCTTTGTGTAATGGCTTTCCCTATGGCCAGAAGTTTTCTCCTTGTTCAGTTGTGCTTGTGTGTGTTGTTGGATGTTTGTTCTTCATCGCAACGCGAGAGCGACGCTCAGATTCGAGACAACGACGATAACGGTGAGTCTGAAGAGTGTAATCTGGTTTTCACTGCAGGTCAAACTGATTCACTCTCTTTTCGTTGTCAGTGAAAGTTAAGGAGTGGAGAATGAATGGGTGATGTGTCAAATGCAAGAGTTTATGCATATGCTCTATTATTAGTTAGTGGAATTAAGGTTTTGCTTTCCAACAGATTCCCATATACTGTGCTGCGTTTGTGTATGTGCAATTCAAGTCTTCATGTGATTCTAGGGAATAGCAGTTGTTCTGAGTACTGTGAGAAGAAGACTTGTCATCATCCCAATAATGATTAAACAGCTAACACATTCACACACACACACAACTTTACAACAAATGTACTGATGTCTCTCTCACTCCTCGTTGTACATTAGCCTTCCTGACTCAAAAACCTGTAGATGATGCTGCATTTAGTGCACAGTTCATTTCTGCGCTGGATGATGGGTAGTGAGACTTACTAATGAGGCCAGGATGCCATTAAGGGTCATGCTGCTGACTCACACTGTCTGCTCTGCAGGTCTCTTCCTCCAACTCTGTCATTAAAAATATTAACCAGTAACACTTTCTGTACTCGTTGTAGTCTGAGACAGTCTGCGGCACTTGGTTGGAGAAGATCAAATATCAGCACAGATTGCCACATTCTGTAGTCAGAGAGCATGAGAACCAGGAACAGCTGCCCTGGAAGAAGATTACATGCCCCATCACCATAACACACACATACAATGTGTGTAGAAGAATATTCGGTTTAGACTGGGATGAATGAAAAGTTCCTATGGAGAAGTTTTTGGCACTCTTAAAATATATAGAAAAAAATGTGTGTGTGTGTGTGTGTGTGTGGGTAATTCGTTTTACACCCACACTTTTAGTTGCACTTAACGTGACTGGGAAGAAGGAATCTCACACTAACACACGCACACTCAGTCTGACCGTATGTCCTGTGTCATTTGGAGATATGAAGTGCTGAAAGGCAGCAGGGGTTGTTAAAGCATTAAATCAACTTTCTGCACTTCTCATCACGAACTTTCCCAAGAGAAAATCTGTTTATGCCAGTGGACAGCATGAGCGCATACAGTTTCTGTCAGAACAAGAGCTGAGACTTCTAGATGTACACGAGGACCCTCAAAGTTGTTTTTAAAAAGCAGCTTTGTTTCTGATGAACAGATAAAACTTATCACTATAAGTTATTAATGTTTCATGTTTATCTTTCATGTGCAAGGGTTTTTTATGATAGTTTTGGTGTGATGTTGAATTTGGCTGAGTTCCTGAACTATTTCATTGTAGTGAATCATTGAACTGTTCTTCTTAGTTATTGATGTTTATTGCAGAATTATAATTTTCCCCTTTTAGTCATCAACATTCTGGAGGCTTTGAACGTCACCCGTTCCATTCGTGGGGTCACAAAGGCCAAAGGTCACAACACTGGGACATGGGCTTGGCGTTTTCGCTCCCGCACGCCCCACCTGACCCTGTCTCGGGATTTCTCCCTCTACCTACTGAGTTCATTACAGGGCTCGCTTGGTCTGCACCTAGTGGGTCAGCAGGCAAGGGGCTCAGAGGCCACTCTGTTGTCTCTCACCTCTCCGGCTACTCTGCAGGAGCCCTTGCTGCGCTTTACCTCCAGCACTCAGGAAAATTGGTTGCGGTTGGAGTTCCGTGGTGGGCCGAGCCTGAAGCCGGAAGTACTCATGCTTCCGGGCGGAAACCCCTTCTCTGGAGGTGACTGGGTGAGGATGGCGCTGAGTGTAGAACCGGGGCAGGTACAGCTGTTCGTCGAGTGCCAGGAGGCTGTGGTGGTCAAACTGAAGGAAGAGTCCAGAATGGTGAACCTGGATTTTCCTCTTGACTTGGAGATCACATTCTCCAGCACTGCGGGAGACAAGACCAGCAAATTTAGTGTGAGAGATTAAAACTTACCCTAAAGGCATTCATCTCTAAATTAAGGCTCTGTGTTTTTAAGGTCATGGACAGGTTTGCGTAGTTTGGTTTCTGCATGTCTTGCATGTAGCATGCATTTTCGTGTATCTGTGTATACACAAACAAAATTGTTGCTCAGGGAGGAAAGATTAAGCTATCAGATGGAACTCATGTAAAAACAACACCAAAACAAACAAGTTTTATCACTGCACTCATCTGTAAGTGATCATGTGTTTTGTGCACAAACGTCTGAAGTAATTTTAAAGTGATTTAATTTCTATAATTTTTGTAGAAATTCCTAAATATAAAAAAGAAAGAATATCTTATTTTAAGTGCAAACAATATATATTCTTAGGTTTGAAGATACTGATTTAGAAAAGATTTGAATAGTTTTTGTGGGTTTACATTTTTTCAACCATGTTTCCAGGGCTACTGGCAAACCGCAGAGCTTTCCACAAGACCGTACGAGAGGCGTCCGTGGTTCTGTGAAAACACAACAGGTAAATTAATATACAGACTATGAGCCTGTTACATGGATCCAGACGGCCATTTAAAAGTGGATAGGCGTGGGGGCTGTATTCTCCTGTTCAGAATACAAGCCCACACATGTCTTTTTGTGAATTGTGTCTCACTTTCTCAGATGTCTGTTTTTACTCTGTCTCCCACTCGGAGTGATATTTTCCTAAGCTGTGTGTATCTGCAGGGCCTAGACAGTGAGGATAAAATCAGCAACGTCATCACACAGTTTTGCAGGTTTATGGGAATTTATATTCATAGTTTATGGTATAGTTAGGTGTAGTTGTTATGTGGTGGAAAACTTCTTTCCACATTTAGATATCTATCAGTAAGACAATAAGAGGTCAGAGTCAGGTTTGCACAGTTCAGCAATTTATTCCCTTTGCAGCAAAGGAGAAACAGTCTCATGCGCTCATCTGAGAGGAGAGTCCGTCCGGAAACTCACAGAATATATAATAAATCATAAGCAACCCCACCTACATTCTAGAACATCCTGTTCTTTCCCTCATGTATGATGGGACGTAGACAACTTCTACTTAATCTTCTAGGAAACCAGTTCCTGCCGCCCTTCGAGAATCCCTTGTGATTGCATACCTTAATTATAGAAAACATCTTCTCAACATCTTCTCCACTTTATCTAGTTTACTGTATGACTGAGTTAACACAAGTGAAATAAAATATACAGTATTAGAATGTTATATTTGAAAAAAACGATCCCATCTGGATTTTTTGAAAGTTGAAATGTTTACTGAACAGTGTTCCTGGACATTAGACTGCTTTCTCGTTAATAGCTTTATACAGTGTGATTGTATCTGGTTATGCTGTGTGTGTGCTTCCTCTGCCCTGTCTCACAGTAAGTTCCGCTACTCCCCACCAATCTCTGGACTCGGAGGCAGGTTTAATCCAGGACCAACCAGAGCGTGGGACAGTGCTGGGGCCCCCAGGATCCCCAAGGGGGAGGGTGCCACCCAGTGACCAAGCCCAGGCCTTTAGCCGTCTGGAGGACCCAATACAGCGTCTTAGTACAATGCTAAACATGCTCAAAGCTCAGGTAGGCATACAGGGATGTTGCTGCTGCTTTTGTGTTTTATGTTTTTATGGTTGTCTATACTGTCCCCCTTTTAGAATTCATTTACACTCTGGAGGAAAGTAGGCGCTTTAATGATCAAGATATAATTCATACTTCACTCTTTTGTATTACTAATTGTTACTTGCAATACGTAATCTAATATTCCCTTTCATATTACGAGTTATGCAATGCAGCTACAAAACTACTTTTTTTTAGTAGCGTATCAGTGGCAAAGCTATTTATAATTTTTTTAAAAGTCAATTTGCAAAAGTACCTATCGTACCTATCAGGGTCACAGTACACTTTTGTATACTGTCGTACTGTACATATACTTTCGTAACAGTACGCTGTTGGCTGTGAAATAGCTATATCTTGTAGTGTACTTAACTACAATATTAAAACAGAACTTATGATTGAATACAGTACTTCTGAATCATAAGTAGCTTGTATCCTGAAAAGGTACAGTTTAAAAATAACATCTCCAACACTGGTTATTTGTTTATCATTTTTATTAATTGTATTATATTAAAAATGCACATTGATTCTACCTTCAGATATGTTTGTTATTTTGCTAATCTGTTAAGGCATAGTCAAAAATGCAAGATAGAAAGATGAAAAAGCTCGTCAGAGAACCTGAGACATTTTTTATGTTGACCGTAGTTCATTGGAGAAATCATTACGGTTTTGGCCTCCATTGCTTGTACTCTTGTCTCTGTGTTGTGTGTTTAGAATGACGATTTGCTGGCCCGTGTGCAGTATTTGGAGACATGTGAGTGTGTGCGGCGGACCTGCACGTGGGAGGGCCGCGACGTGGAGGAAGGTTCTCGCTGGGTCGACAGACACACTGTGTGCTCATGCACCTCAGGAAAAGTTAATTGTGTTCCTTCAAATGGTGAGTAAGGGTTCATTGAGTCCTCCTGAATAGTAAATTATACCACAAAGCTGCATGTACACAAAGATTTGAAATCTTGTTTCTAGAAAGTCACCTTTACAGCACAACCACAAGAGTCTACCCCACACTGGGACCCCACAGCAGAAAATTCTGCTTCACTGTTTATTTTGATTTGTAGCAATCAGATTTTTGTGCCAGCTTGTCAGATTTCTCTCAGTAGTTGATGGTAATTTTCCAAAGGGAAGGTGGCAGTGTGCGTGCTGAGTGTGTGTGTGTGTGTACACCATTGTTATATGCATTGTGGGGACCTTTTGGGGGGGTTTTGTCCCGTAAAATCACTTTCATTTGTTTTTTAAAAAATGTGCATTTGGTTACTGAGGTTAAGGTTAGGGTTAGGATTAGGAATAGCTGTAGAATGATATACATCCAATCGTTATGGGAGTCTTTGTGTCCCCACAAAGATAGTTTGTGGGTGTGTGTATGTCTGTGTGTGTTTGTACATGTGTGGTTTTCATGTTGTTTCTTCAATAACATACCCAGTTTCACATTTAGTTTTTTTAAATAACGACTAAGGATCATTAAAGGAGTTTTCTGTTATTCATATTATCTGAATTTTCCTCTCTCAGTCTCAGAGGAATTAACAGGCCTCTCAATGTAGGGCGGGAAAACACTCACACACTCATTTCACACTTCAAAAATTCATCAAAATATTTAATTTTCTCTGGTTAGACTTCATATAATTAACGGTGAATGGGCTCCTCCAATAATCCTGCAGATCCATGTGACTCTTCACCTTGTCAGAATGGTGGCCTCTGCCAACCCATGACCTCTGATCCTTGGTTCAGCTGCTCTTGTCCTCCTAACACAGTGGGAAGACTGTGTGAGGCGAAGTCCTTTCAGGTATCGCAGTGTGAAGTAGTGTAGTGTCGACTAGAATGAATTAGAATAGTCTGCAGTCTAAGTGGCTTTATAGACTAGAGCTTTACAATGATTGCTTTTGATTAATGTTGGCTATGATTAAAGCACTAAAATGAGCTTAAAATTGCTTATTCAAAATGAGTTTTTCTGTTTGCAACATCATGGCAATAAAACATCTGGTGTAAACATGTTGTGTAGTTAGTCACCAAACACTTGTGACTAAATAAGTGTGTATCAATAAAGGTAAAATCCATATTTGTAGGCATTTTGAAAGTTGTGTAATGTTCACTGTTCTTTAGGGGTGATTGGGGTGATGATAAAATTAGAAATACATGATTTATAGGGGCAACCTTTGGGGATGCTGTTGTGCAATTACTATAGATGCTAAATGTCAAGTGGAAAGGCTGTGTTAATTAGACTCTTCAGCAAACTATTGAATAGCCACACAACTAGACTAATTTGGGCTAATTTAGGTTTTTAGCTTCTGTAGTTCTCTTCTTACTTTATGATAGTGTTTGGAGTTTTGTCATGCATGTTTGCATTTGTAGGCCTGTTTCATGCCAAAACTCGAGGGTTCATGTCATGGAACATTTACATCTGTTCAACGTTGGTTCTACGATTCCACCTCTGCTTTGTGCAAGCGGTTCCTGTTTAGTGGCTGCAATGGAAATGCTAACAATTTCCACAGTCGCCATGCTTGCCAGGAGCAGTGCATTCTGGGAGCTTGCTGCTACCGCCACTCCAAGCTCCCAGACTCTTCTGTTAGCAGTGATGGTTACCTCCATTTTGGATACAATAAGACTAAAGGAGGCGTTGCCATTCAGCAGACTGGGGAAGAGCCATGGTTTTGGGTGGAGCAAGATCCTAAAACCAAGAAGTACAAGTCGGATTGCAGATTTTTCAGATGCTAGCAACAGTACAATCAGGTCAGGATTGAATAGTGGACGTGAGGGAGAGGGCTGTACCACTGTAGAGTTTGGTCAGCAGGAGGCAGTGTTTAAAATGTATAGTTGCCAGTATATATCTGTGACTCAGTGCCAACTCATGGCTCGAAGTGGCACTGCAGAAGGACTGGAGGTGTTGAGTTTCTCTCCAGGCCAGCGTTGTGGCAAAGTGTGCTTTTCTAAAAGCTGTGGCTGCTGGTTTAATGGGAGGATATATCAACCAGGTGAGGCCTTTGAGTTGGCCTGCGAGGCCTGTGTGTGCACATACAGAGGCGTGGTTGAATGCACTTGCCAACAGCTCACCCAGCGTAAGGAGGTGAGGGACATGAGTCGTTCGGAGATAAAGGAATATCACAGTGCAATTCGAGAAATCTACTATAAATCAGGTACATATCACACTCTCTCCATTTCTGTTTAATTTCCCCCTCTTTGCATGTTTCTTTCTAACTACATGTCCTGTATGTCTGTGTTGCAATCAGACCTGTGGGAAGGTTTAGTCAGGATGCGGGCAGAGTTCCTCCCACAGGCCAACAAGGCTGACCACTTCCTTCCCTGGCACCGTTACTTCTTGTGGACGGTTGAGCGTGAACTTCGGAGGATGTCGTCTTCATGCACTGTGTCAATTCCCTATCTGGAGTGGACAGTGGATGCCGGGGCTCAGGACACATCTGCTGCTTGGCAGGCCAACATATTCGGTGGAGATGGGGACCCCAGCAGTGAATGTGTAAGCGTCCACCCTTTCCAGCTTGCCTCCGAACCATGGATGCCGTGCCTTCGGCGTCGCTTCAACCCAGCCGTGTCCCTGCCTGACGCGGTGACTCTCCAGGTCCTTCTTGCCGAACCTGACTTCCTATCCTTCTCTCGGCAGCTGCAAGTTGCTGGAAACTTGTTTCAGCGCTGGGTGGGGGGTCACATGGCCTCGCCGCTCTGTTTCTATGACCCTGTCTTCCTCTCTCACTGTGCTTTTCTGGACCAACTGTGGGCTGAGTGGCAGGAGCGGCATCCATACTCGCCTTCCTGGTTCCTACCGGAGCAACAATATGTCAAGATGGAACCGTTCAGCGTGTCACCTGAGGACGTGAAGCAGTCAAGGGAGCATCTCTGCACTGTGTACATACCCATAACCCTCGGTTCACCCTGTAACGCCACCGTCTCACATCATAGAAGGCAGACAGCTGACCGGAGACAAATGTGTGACTGTAGTTCTTTGGAGGAAGATGGAGTTCCAGAGACAGAGAGAAAGTCAGAATGCGAGTTTGATATACAAGGTTTTAATGCACGGGGATACGACTGCAGTGGCTTTGACCAGATGGGTTGGGACCGCAATGGATTCGGTAGGGACAGTTTCAACCGCGACCACTTTGACAGGGACGGCTATGACATTTTTGGCCACAATCGTTACGGCTTCAATCGGGCCAACTTGACATCTTTCAGCATGAGAGGAGATGGAATGCTAATATCGTCCAGTACTGAGGAGCTTGTGAACCAGCTTTTTCCAGGTGGCTACAACAAATATGGCTTCAGTCCTCATGGTTTGGACAAGGCGGGATTTGACATGTTTGGTTTCAGAACCAGTGGCTATGATAAGGACAGCTGTAATTTTTTCTTCCATGGACCGCACTATCTGCGCTTCTATTTCTATGTTCAGCAACAGATAAGTGTGGCTGAGGCACAGTTTCTGTCCACTGTCAGGCGCATTTGCCCACCAATCAGCCGATTGCCCTCACGCTGGGCAAGAAGGCACTGGATTGGTCTGGATTCCGAAAAGGGCCGCTATGTGACTGGTCAGTTTGAGCATCAATGGGAGGAGCAACGGCCATTTGAAAAGGACTACATCCCCCATGATTCTTCCATCAGGGCCATGGGCCTCTGGCTGCCAGTTATGCCTGACCTCAGGTAACAACTTTTTCATTTAGGGGCAAAAAAGTGTGGGAAAAAGTACTGATCCACTTACCACCCTTATTCTTTGACATGTTTTGGTTATTGCAGGTTCTGTTTTGAGCTGCCATGGTTTTCTGGATGCCCTGTGGGAGTGGTTCACATGGATTGTCCAGATTTGTGCCGGGCTGCCATTTGCCCAGGGCAACCAGATGTCCAATGCCATGTCCGCACATGTGGCTCCTGTTTTACTGAATGGACACGTGGGGACACAGGCGAAGTTGTGGCATGTCAGGAGCAGTGACACTAAACTAATGTCAGGCACTTTACCGCTGAAGTGATACTAGGTGGCAGTCAAAAGTGATCCATTCAGTGCTACACAAACTGTACTTCCAACAGAGGATCAGGAATCCAAGGTCTTAGGCCTGAGCAGGCAAAACATGATTTTGTAGTGAAATACTGATGTGATGTATAACTTAAAGCAAATTCAGCTACGCCAGCCTCACACCCTAAATTGAATCTGTAATTATTCAAAAGAACATCATCCATTTAATGTTCTTTTCTGTCCAACTATAAATATAGATGTGCAGGGAAACACAATTAGATAAGCTGTTTTTTTAATTCTGTGTTTTTGTGTATAATTGTAACCTTATTATAATTCCCTCCTTGTACATTTCCATTTCCAAACATTGAGTTGTCTTTCTTTTTTAACTACCGTTCTTCTGAAAGTCCCTGTGTGCTGAAAAGCTTAACTGTCATTTTTAATGATGATATGTTTTATAATTCTTGTTATGCCTTTCATTATTACGCAGAGTGAGAGGAAGTGAAACAGGGGTTTGTTTTAATTTGGAATGCAACTCTTCTCTTCCGCTGTCATGGTTCTCCCCCGCTCTAATTGTTTCTGTATGTCTTTCCAGGGGTACTTCCCTGGAGCTTGCTTTTAACTCTTTGTGTGATTTAGTGGACTCCTCAGAGGCAAACCCAAAATCTGTAAATGGAAATGACTTCTAGTACTTAGTGGAAAAACATTACACACAAGCATTTGACATTTTTGTAGCATTTTCTCTCTTTCTTGTTCCCTTTTTTAGATCAATATATTTTGTTCTTTTCTCTGTTAAACTGTAGACACTATAAGTAAGTTAAATGCCATTTTGCTGTTTAGCATCTCTGATTCCCAAATTGTATCATCTGTCCTTAACGAAATGGTATTTCTACACAATACAGAGAACCTTTAGTACTTCTTTAAATTAATGTACTGATCTTTCTAGGAAAAAATGTTTTATGTGGTTAAGGTCAGACTTAACGTGAGTCACCCTAGACCTTAGAAACTACTGCAGTACAGTAATTCTGAAAGAGTTTCACAAGTACACCATTCCAGATTTAGGTCAGAAGTGAAAACCCAGTTTCGCTCACACTCACAATCCTTACTGCCTGTTTCAAATAAGCTTGCTGCCAGAACAAATCAGGATTTGATGCCATTAGAACGTTTCCCTTTGCTTAGTTGTGTAGAAATGACCGCTAGGCTATATTCTATTTAGCATATATTTAGTGCTTTATATGTCCTAGTACATTTTAATATGTTAAGAGTGAAAAAGAGCAAAATGAGTGTTAATTAATGAGCCATACTGATGAGCCATTTGTCCTTAAAAAAATACCTGGCCATGATATACAGTAATGGTTTCATTATGGAGGACTAATTTAACACATTACATTTGGATCAGTATGTCATTATGTTGAGATTTTGCCTTGAAATGTACATCGATCAGATATCATTATAACCACTAACAGCTGACGTGAATACCTTATTCTAATGGCACAAGCTGTGAGTGGGATAGATTAGGCAGCAAGAGAATTTATGGTTACTTAAACCATACTGTGATGGGTAGTCAGAACGGCACCAAAACTGCAGCTCTAGTGGGATGTTGCCAGTCTGCAGTGGTCAGGAGCTACTAAAAGTAATCCAAAGAAGGATAACTGGTGAATCAGCCAAGACTCATTGATACACCCGAGGAGCGAATGCTGGCCTGTGTTGGCTGATCTGATAGAAGAGCTAATGTAGCTCAGATTGCTGAAAATGTTAATACTGGTTCTGATAAAAAGGAGTCAGAAGAAACAGTCCTTTGCAGTGCATAGCGTCAGACCTCCTCAGTATTAAATGGGTGGTTATAATGTTATGGTTTGCCGATGTGATCATGACATGATTTAGTTCCTATATGTGTTTATGTTATGGCACAGTGATATTTATTTGACACCCATAAACAGATCAGAAAGGCTTCAGAGCTAGCTGATGCACCAACAGCAATCTCCTTTGTTTGCCTGTGTAATGTTGTCTGTCTCTTATTGCACACACATTCGAATATATGTGAAACTGTCAGACGCTATTGTTTTCCTTAATTTCTCACCAGTATTTTTCATTTGATCTGTTTGTATGCTTTAGTTCTTACAACTGTTTGTGCTTACAGAATGCCACTATGAGGGCAGAATTTACAGCAACTATGAAGCCTTCAGCCCGAATCCCTGCTCACAGTGTGTGTGTGAGGTATGAACGTCATGGTTTAAAATTTAATTCATTCATTCATTCATTCATTCATTCGTCCACCTGTTTCTCACTTATGTGTTTGATACCTGAACTTTTTCCTTTCAGAACGGGAATATGAGATGTGGGAAAACACAGTGTCAGGCTCTGCATTGTTTAAACACATTTGTACCTGAAGGAGAGTGTTGCCCTGTGTGTCAACCAGGTACCCATACACACTCAAACACCACAACCTACACAACACATGTAGTTTAATGTCTTTGATGAAATAAAAGCTGCTTTGCCTTACTGAAGCAGTTTATTAGGTCCAATGAATGATTTGTGACTTGCTTAAACTGACCAACTTTAAATAGGTTTTGGTGCGGATAGCTTAACCAGCATGACGGGCATCAAGCCAGCACCATCGTGGCACTTATGTATCTTTATTTTTTACATCTTCATATGACTTTGTTCTTGTCCTTGTTAAAGTTTTGGGTTTTATCATGATCTTGTGCAGGATGTGAGCATGAGGGTGAGATCTATTCCAATGGAGAAGTGTTTGTGTCCAGATCAAACCCCTGTCTCAAGTGCTCCTGCTCTGTGAGGCTTTTCTTTCACTGCTGATCTTCATCTTACATATTAATAAGATTGTTGTTGATTAACACGTTTGTGGAACATAATACAATTCTGAAATTGTATGACTTCTAGAACAATTTGCTGGAATGTAGTTCATTGCCCTGCCCACCTACGTTGTGTGCCAACCCCGTTAAAGGGCCTGGGGCGTGCTGCCCGACTTGCTCAGGTAACGCGCGCACGCACACACACACACACACCATCATCACTACCACCACCACCACCTCCTCTGCTCCCGCAGCACTGCAGGCCCACTGTAGTTATGCACTTTGATGTAATCTCACAGTAGACCTAATCATAAATAGATCTGCCCTGACACCCATCTTTATTCATTCAAAAATGAGGTTTTCCAAAAGAAAGCTCTATGCAAAGAGATCACACATTTACACACAGAGAATATGATGTAGACATAGTTTGTTTTAAAATCAGTTTAAAATGATGTTGCCTCATTTATAAATGGGAGGCACTATGCCTAAATAATGAACGGATGACCTTTTGTCCTGTGTAGCCTGTGACCTGGATGGCCAACCCTACACTGGCCCCTTCAGTACCGTAGACGGCTGCCAGACCTGCACATGCCGGGTGTGTAGCTCATTTTACATGTGCTCATTTCTATAACATACAACCTGTTGCAGTATTCACTACTTGCAGATATGTGTTATGTGAAAATGAGAGAATGAAAATGTTTACATTAAGTTACTTTTTAAGGTATTAGATATTTTGGTAACTTTATTTCTAACTTAATAATTGTGTTTCATTTGGAAAAAGATTATATAATATATTTTGATATAAGTTTGTGTAATGTTATATGTAATTATGGCCAGACATTATGATCTTAGATAGAATGATGAGTGTGTTGCATGGTGTTTCTCTCCAGGATGGTGATGTGTCGTGTGTTGACATGCATCGCTGTCCTCAGTTGTGTCGTGATGGTGTGAAGCCTCCTCCTGGCTCCTGCTGTAAGGACTGCTCCCGCTGTGATTTTCATGGGCAGATCGTTCTTGATGGAGTCTCCTTCCCTGACCCCCGTGATCACTGCAAACACTGTACCTGCAATGTATGAATGCAGTTTTCAGCATTTTAGCCAGTAACTTCTCTAATCTGCACTGCTGAAATCTTGACTGACTTTAGCATTACATTTTCTTGATTTGGGGAGGCAGAGTGTGTGTCTCTGGTATTGTTGCTGGTGTATTGTGTTTATTCATCATTGATGTGCACATTTTGAACATTTTTTGTTTGTATAAAACTGGGTCAGTCATGCTGACTGGACAGAGACACTAATGAGTAGTCCTAGAATAAATGAGAATGAGGCAATGAACTGTTTGACCCTCACCCTACAAATGCATCCACTTTCTCGTTATCACACACATACACGTAATTATACACTAATACAAGTGCATAGACACACACACGTACACCCTGTTCGGTTGCTGAATAAACACAAAACTTTAGCCACAGTTTACTGTATTCTTGTGCTACTGCGTGTATGTAAGTACACATATGTGTGTATATAAAATTCTCCAGCCTTTTCTCTGTTTATACATATATTTAGAAGGGTGATGTAGTGTGCAGCAGTTTGCCTTGCCCCATGCTTGACTGCACTTTGTTGGAAACCGTTGGGGGAGAATGTTGTCCCAGGTGTCGAAGTAAGTGTGTGTCCATATGTGTGCTTGCATGCCTCTGTATTTTGATTTTGCAGATGTGCTTTACTTTGCTCTGTCAGAGTTAAGATCATGTCTGTGTCATGTAGGCTGTGTCCATGCGGGTGTACGCCACCAATATGGCGCTCTATGGCAAGAGGCAGGAAACCCCTGCAGTATGTGTAAATGCCTTGTGAGTAACACTTCACATCAGTGCATATGTTGGAGTCTTTCTACTGTATGGTTTATGTTTGCTTAATCTCTCTTTCCCCCTTCCTCTCTCTTTCTCCTGTTCTTTACATCTCTCTCTGTGTGCTCGTGTGCTCACTCTCTAACAGGACGGTCACGTTGTGTGTAATATGGTAGATTGTAACCTTCCATGTACGAACCCAGCCAGCCCGCCCCCAGGAACCTGCTGTCCAGTTTGCGATGGTAAGTTGATTATTTGGGTAGTAGTAGTAGTGTTATGGTTATGGACCAACATTGGTCTCTTCAGATACAGTAATAATGATGCTACATTTTGCCAAAATGAGCCTCCAGTCATTTTTTCATATTTTGCTTCCAAAAAGACAGACTTTCTTCTGTCTTGAGGAATTTACATGCGTGCTTGCACACAATATACAGTACTGTGCAAAAGTTTTAGGCAGGTGTGAAAAAATGCTGTAAACAAAGAATGCTTTCAAAAATGAAAGTGTTCATCATTTATTTTCATCAGTCAACAAAATGCAGTGAATGAATAAAAGAGAAATTTATTTGTTTGGTGTGACTACCCTTTGCCTTCAAAACACCATCAATTCTTCTAGGTACACTTGCACACAGTTTTTGAAGGATCTTGGCTGGTAGGTTGTTCCAAATATCTTGGAGAACTAACCACAGATCTTCTGTGCATGTAGGCTTCCTCACATCCTTCTGTCTCTTCATGTAATCCCAGACGCACGCGATGATGTTGAGATCAGGGCTCTGTGGTGGCCATACCATCACTGCCAGGACTTCTTGTTCATCTTTACGCTGAAGATAGTTCTTAATGACTTTGGCTGTATGTTTGGGGTCGTTGTCCTGCTGCAGAATAAATTTGGGGCCAATCATACACCTCCCTGATGGTATTGCATGATGGATAAGTATCTGCCTGTATTTCTCAGCATTGAGAACACCGTTAATCCTGACCAAAGCTCCAACTCCATTTGCAGCAATGCAGCCCCAAATGTTCAAGGGACCTCCACCATGCTTCACTGTTGCCTGCAGACACTCATTATTGTACCGCTCTCCAGCCCTTCTACGAACAAACTGCCTTCTGCTACAGCCAAATATTTCAAATTTTGACTCATCAGTCCAGAGCACCTGCTTCCATTTTTCTGCACCCCAGTTCCTATGTTTTCGTGCATACTTGAGTCGCTTGGCCTTATTTCCACGTCGGAGGTATGGCTTTTTGGCTGCAACTCTTCCATGAAGACCACTTCTGGCCAGGCTTCTCTGGACAGTAGATGGGTGTACCTGGGTCCCACTGGTTTCTGCCAGTTCTGAGCCGATGGCACTGCTGGACATCTTCCAGTTTCGAAGGGTAATAAGCTTGATGTGTCTTTCATCTGCTGTACTAAGTTTCCTTGGCTGACCGCTGCTTCTACGATCCTCAACGTTGCCCGTTTCTTTGTGCTTCTTCAAAAGAGCTTGAACAGCACATCTTGAAACCCCAGTCTGCTTTGAAATCTTTGTCTGGGAGAGACCTTGCTGATGCAGTATAACTACCTTGTGTCTTGTTGCTGTGCTCAATCTTGCCATGACATGAAACTGTCTTCCACAACCTCACCTTGGTAGCAGAGTTAGGCTGTTCCTCACCCAGTTTTAAGCCTCCTTCACAGCTGTTTCTGTTTCAGTTAATGACTGTGTTTCAACCTACGTGTGACATTGATGATCTTTATCACCTGTTTGGTATAATTGGTTGATCATACACCTGACTATAATCCTACAAAATCCCTGACTTTGTGCAAGTGTACCTATAAGAATTGATGCTGGTTTGAAGGCAAAAGGTAGTAACACCAAATATTGATTTGATTTAGATTTTTCTATTGTTCGCTCACTTTGCATTTTGTAAATTGATAAAAATAAACAATAATTATTTATATTTCTGTTTACAGCATTTTTTCCACACCTGCCTAAAACCTGCCTATACTGTCTTTGTAGGCTGTAATGTGAATGGAAAGGACTTCCTAAATGGGGATAGAGTTCCAAGCGTTAATGGATGTGAGCAGTGTGTATGTGCGGTGAGTCAGTATCTGCAACTATTATACACAATGTTTCACAATAACCGAAACCTTATTTAAAGAGCTGTATTTACTGAATACTGACTCATAGTAGTCTGGATGTGTTTATTTGATAAATTTCTATATGTATTAGTTAGAGATCAACCGATATTGGTTTTTCAGGAGCAATATAACGATTATTGCTAGTTAACAGGGCTGATAATCAATATTAACCGATATGCAAGAAAATGAAAATCTGTCAAAATGTTGAATTTTACAAACACCAAGCTCAGCTGAAACTCTCCTGTCTTCTCCTTCTCGGAGCTTCACACTGCGCTTGTGTGTGAGTGTGGTGTGAGTGACAGTAAGCTTTGAGAGTTGATGGCCTACAATTCGTGTGGCATTTAACCAATCAGAGACTGTTGTGGGCGGGACATTAAATGAAGCAGCGAGTCGAGAGCAAATGGCACAGAGAGAAGAGACGGCAGTGGAGCCACAGTAGCTCACCTTGTAATTACTTAATATCGCTGATGGTAAAAATTAAACACTGAGACCGATAATCGGCAAAATGCCTAATATTGGCCCCTGATAATCGACCCAACCGATACTCTTAGTATTAGTACCTTGATAATAGGTCTGAATTTATGTGAAGCATTTTGGGGGTGCATGCTATTTCATTATTTTATCTTCACTATAAATTTACTGTTTGTCCATCTCAGAATGGGAATGTTCAATGTCAGCCTCTTCCCTGCCCTGCCACATCTTGCCCTCATCCAATCAGAAGAGCAGGAGACTGTTGCCCACGGTGACTATCGTTCACTTCTGGCTCTTTGCTTAGGAGAGAGTAAGACCATTATCCCACACTGACTGACTCCTTTTGTTTATCTTTGTATGTGCGTAGGTGTGAGCAATGTAATTATGAGTCTGATCTGTATTTACATGGACAAAGGTTTACCTCCAAAAAGAACCCCTGCTTGAGCTGCCAGTGCTTGGTATGTGTGTTTTCTCTCAGTCTTGTATATGTTTGTGTATAGTTTTTTCCCCTCATTACAGTATGACTAGGTTTGGGGAATATTTTTGAGTGTATGTGCTTGTGTGTATGTGTGTGAACAGACTGGGGAGGTTGTGTGTGAGAACACAGAGTCTTCATGTCCTCCTCTGTCATGCACACACCCAGCTACACGGCCTGGCGAGTGCTGCGCCACTTGTGACCGTGAGTAAAACACACACACCTTATCCAGCTCTAATAAACTTTTCACACTAGATTCAATGCTCAAGTGGTGGGGATGGAGGTCTAATCTGTGTTTTCATTGTGTGTGCAGTGTGTAAGTATGAGAGGAGAGTGTATGTTGATGGCAACGTGTTCAGCCCACCAGGAGATGGACCCTGCCTCAGATGTAGCTGTGATGTAAGATAAAAATTACATTAACAGTAATCAAAGGCTCACAGTCTTAGAAAATGTGCTGTTTTACTGCATGGTGTGGTACACTACAACTTTAGGGTCTGTGTCCACCAAACACATTTTTTCCACTAGTAGTGCCTATTTTTAATGCAAATCCTAGAAGCTTCACAGTTCAGAGTGCTAAGCACCTTCAGCAGAAAAAAATGTCCAGTGGGGATGGGTTTTTATGCACCCAGTCTCGTCTCGAAGACATGAGATTTCAAACGCCACCTCTGATGCTAAGATGCGATTTCTCTCCATCTTGTCGGCTAAACTAGCGAGCAGAACCTGAAGTTGAACCCAAACTATTGATTTGTCAGATTTAATTTGTGTGTCATTTCTTTGTTTTGGTCACTTTTATTGAATATTGATAGTTTGATCGTTTTGGTTGTTTTATTAAATAAATTATGGTTCGTACTTTAGAAATTCAAATTTTAAAATATAAATAATTTGTCTTCTTTGTCCAGTACAACTGCGCCATTGTAAAATGATCTTGTCAGTGACCCGGTCACTGCATCAAACCTGGCTACTTTTATAGTGCCTTTTTAGGAATAAACAGCAGCATACAGAACTCTTTTCATGCGTACCATGAGGACCTATACCAAGCCAGCAGGGAGCAAGATATTCAGATATGGTGGAGCTGTCCTATTTTCACAGAGTGCCCTATAAAAGTGTGTATGTGTGCAGCACGGTAGTGTAAGATGCCACCAGCAGAGATGCCCCGCTGTGCAGTGTGCCAATCCTGTCAGAGACCCCCTTGCCTGCTGCCCTGTCTGCAAAGGTTACACACAAAACACACATCTGCTTTAATCTTCCTTTAGTCTGTCCAAGAGCACTGAAACACACCTTATATGTGCAGAGTTGTAACATCTGCCTAACACTTTTCATATTTGGGTCCTTGTTTGTACAGCCTGTGTGTTGAATGGTGTGGAGTATGATGAGGGGCAAGTGTGGACTTCTGATGTTGATCCGTGTGAGACGTGCTCCTGTGTGGGGGGTGAGGCAGTGTGTCGACCCAGAGAGTGTGCTCCTGTAGGCTGCCTCCACCCCAACAGAGAGCCAGGTGAGAGAGAGACAGACAGAAATAGAGGCACATAATTAAGAATGAAATATAGAAATCTTCCTAATTACCTTGTGTCCCCTTATTTCAGGAGAGTGCTGTGTGTCCTGTTTTCACTGTTTCTATAAGCAGCGCATTTATGAAAACGGTCAAACGTTCTCTGATCCAGACGAAGCCTGTCAGAGATGTCACTGTCAGGTAAAATTTAACACATTAAAATTTTAAAATGAAGAAAATGTCAGTGTTGTTTTTGAAATACATCACTGGTGCGGTGGCGGTGGCACAGTAGTCTGAGTAGTCTACTTTTAAATAGCCAAGCTTCAAGCTACTAATGGTTAAAAGTTACTAATTTAGAGCCATAGTACTGTTTAATGTAGAAGTTAGCTTAATTTCAAGCCACAGAGGAAAAAGTCACTAACTACTACATTAAACAGTAGCTTGGCTCTAGCAAGCTACAAGCCAAATTTGCTAAGCTACTGTACAACCAAGCTACTCTTTAATGTAGTAGTTATCTACATTACAAGTCACAGAGAAAAAGTAGCTAACTACATCAATGCTATTTCATCCAGTTATACTTAATATTTGTGCTGTAGGATACTCTTAAAGCATATCTCAGCATATATTGACATGTTGTAGGCTTCATTTTTCAGCTTGCATAAGTTGCACTCAAATGAGTAAACTCTATCCGTTTCACTTTTCTGAGTCATACATTTAGATAAATATGACTACAGATTCTTGCTTCCCTGTTCGTCAAGGTGGACTTGATCTTCGACTGTGGCATTTTCCATGCTATATTGCTATTTGTAAAAATTGTTCCTGGAAAAGCGTTTTAAAAGTAGCTGCTACAGATAATACATGATAATGCTGATAAAAATAGTTAAGTTAGTAGTCTTGTTATGTTTAGTTTGCTGCCCCCAACGCTGTCCATAACTTCTAAGCCAAATTGTTGATTAAAAAAATTTAAATGTGTGTGTGTCTGTAGGATGGCTCAGTACAGTGCTCTGTAGTTCACTGCCCATCAACCACTTGTTCCAACCCTTACACTCCACCTGGACAATGCTGTTCCCAGTGTCCAGGTAATCACATGCGCCGGTGTGTGTTTGTGTGTGCGTCCTGCCAGCACATTCTTTTTTTACTGTATTAAATGCTTCATTTTACTCCTCGGCCCTTTGCTGTCTGCAGACTGTGAGTTTGACAAACGTGTGTTCATTAATGGTGAGACCTTCCCGAACCCTGTGAACCAGTGTGAAGAGTGTGTGTGTGCTGGAGGCCGTGTGGACTGCCACCAGGAATGCCCCAGACCCAACTGCCATAATCCTGTCTCTGGGACCTGCTGCCAAAATAACTGCAATGGTAACAGACACACTCATGCATGCAAACATATTTATTTCTATAATATGTATGTAATACATCTGCAGTGTAATACACTGTCACCTCGCTGCGAGAAGGTCCAGGGTTTGATCCCTGGATTTGCTCTACTGTAGGGCCTTTCTGTGTGCAGTTTCTGTATGGATGCTCTCACTGTGTTCATGTGGGTTTCCTCGGGTTCCTCCCACACTCCAAAAGCATGCACTATAGGGTAATTGGTTAACCTAAGTTGGCCCCTTAAGGTATGAGTGTGTTTGTATGAGTGTGTGTGCGCCTTGTGATGTGTTGGCACCCGCCTGTGGTTGGTTCCTGCTGTCCGTCCGTAGCCCTGGTCCTGATAGGAATTAAATGAATGAATTAACATCTGCATATAAACACACCAAAAATGGTTTTATTTATAAATGATCTCTCACCAACCCAGTGTCACTTTACATAAGTTTAGATCAAATCAGAAATCAGAATTTTATGGGTGACAGCACTAAATGATCTGCCATCTGTAGTAGTACGTCTGGTATGAGGAACAGTAAGTAAATAAATGAACTGAGAGATAAGGGAGGAGAATAAGGAGTGAACAAATCACTGGGGGATAAAGGTGAGATCATGAAATGCTTTGACAAAATAAGCAATAGAAAGTAATGAGTATTGTGTGTGTGTATATGCTTGTTTACCATGTTAATTAATCTTGCTGAATAATCATATATATGTTACTTTTTAACATGGTAAACAATCATATACTCATACAATAATTAAATACACTGATACATCCACCCACACAAACTTGCGGGTTCACGTGAGCTTGCTTCCTCTTTTCTTCACAGGCTGTAACTATGCGGGTAGAGATTATCCAAATGGTATGGACTTTCCTCACCCAACAGACAAGTGCAGAGAATGTCGCTGTATTGTACGTATGACACAAACACAACCCTCTTATGAGCTCTGTGCTAAATGCTCTGAGAAATGTCACTTTATCTCTCTCGTTAGAACGGTAATGTGCAGTGTCTGATGAAGAGATGCCCTCCTTTACACTGCAGTGATCCATTCCTGATATCAGGAGAGTGCTGTCCGCAGTGTCCAGGTTAAGAAGCAAATTCTGTTATTATGCTCTTTTTCATGTATTTATCTGCTTTCACATCTTTCTCTACCTTATGCATCAGTCTTGGTCTTTACCGCCAGTCTCAACTTGTTTACCTGTGCTACAGTTCCCCCTGCTGACTGTTTTTATGAGGGACACACTTACAGACATACGCAGAGCTTCTTCCATCCCTCTGACAGCTGCCAGACCTGCACCTGCACCAAGGGCGCAGTGAACTGCCACCGTAAACCTTGCCCTGTTGCCCTCTGTGCCAACCCCATCCAGCAGGACTGCTGCCGCACCTGTGATGGTAGGAGATGTCATTCATATTACATCTGCTGGGTAATGTTCTTGCTTATTTTGTATAAAGTAACGAACTTCGAACTTCAGGGTTGTGTCTAACTCTTCGGTCACTATTCTGCAGGCTGTATGTATGACGGCACAGAACATGTGAGTGGCGCTTCATTTCCTGATGCCTCAGACCCGTGTCGGATGTGTTTCTGTCGTCAGGGAACTGTGACGTGTGAGAGGAGACCCTGTCCACATATCACATGCCCTTTCCCCATACAAGAACAGTGCTGTCAGAGTTGTGGGGGTATGTTTTATGCCATGTGTGTGTCCTGCTGCTGTGATGTGGAATTTACACATTGTGGTTCTTTATGTTTGGAGGCACTAATATTTCTAATTTCTGTATGGATAAAAATAAGGATACGTGTGTGTATTGGGGGGAGGTGTGTACTGTATACACCAAAGCTCCAGGTTTCTTTTTTTCACTCCCAGTATATATTTGCTTATGTGGAAGTAAGTTTACGTGTATGTATGTATAATTTTTCTCTGTCCTCCAGGTTGTAAGTATGCTGGAGTGGAGTATCTCTCTGGACAGGAGTTTCCAGACCCAGCGGATCGGTGTAACTACTGTGTGTGTACGAGTGGTCATGTGACATGCAGTCGTAAGCCCTGCTATAACCCGGGCTGCACAAACCCAGCGCTCAGACCTGGACACTGCTGCCCTGTGTGTGATGGTGAGAGACACTACACCACATAAGGTTACTGCCAATTCATATCATATTGTTCATATTGTGGAACTTGATGTATTGCTCAGGCCTTGCTGAAAATTCAAAGAAATCTTTCAGCAACGCCAGGGCAATATATCAAGTGCCACGATAGGAACAATATTTTTTTACGAAAAAAGTATCAGCATGTTAATTTAATAAGGTTTAGAAAACACATTTTGATGTGTTATTTCCGCAGTTTAAGCACCTACTCCCACACAACTTAAATGTAGACGTCCAGCAAGCTTTTATGCTTTAGTTGTTACAGTGTCACATGAAGTTGTTACATAATTACTTGTATTTAGGTGCAGTAAAATATCAATTGATTATAAGAGCAATTTACTCCTTTTAGAGTAAAATTGGCTTGGAAAAAGATCTACGCATTGACATTTGGTCGAAAATGTTGTAATTTGAGTCATATTGCCCAGAATTTTCATTGTTTATGAAAAAGTGAATGAAGTTGAAAAGTGTATAAAGTTTCACCAATGGCACTAGTGATGAGGGTCTTTTCATCTCCTCTTTGCATTGCAGAGTGTGAAAGTGTTTAAGCTTTAAAAATGGCAAACCTCCTATTTGGTAAACAGGAAATCTGCAGTGTTGTCATGCATGACTTTAGATACACATTCTCACAGGAAAGTTCTTAGAAAATAATTAACTCCCTGCACAGTTCCTGATTTCCTAAGTAATTTCTTAAGCAGATCTTCTGATTTCTGTGGAGGGTTTTACACCATCAGATTCCCCAAATGGTTGTTGCAAGACATCTGAGGTTTTCTGCTGAGTGCCATAAATGTTTTACCCATGTTTTTGTTTGGCCATTTTGAGCAATCACTACTTTGCTTGAAGTAATTAAGATGGAGTCTGATTAAACCTTAGGTGTTCATGGCATTATTTCTGTTTCCAGGCTGTCTGTATGACAATGTGGTGCTGATTAATGGACAGACAGTCCCAGACAGAACTGATTCTTGTTCAGAGTGCACATGCAGGGTAAGTGTGTGCTTCTGTGTGTCATTATCCATATTTATCAAAATGGAAACTCTTCATAGCAGTGTGTGTTTTAACAGGACGGCTCAATCCAGTGTGTAAGAAGAGTGTGTGGTAGTGCTCCATGTGCTTATCCTGTCAGTGGACCCTGTGGTTGCCCCGTCTGTGAAGGTGTGGTTTCACGCACTCTCTCTCTCCCTCTCTCACACACACACACACACCACGCTTCCACATATCAATAAGGAAAAAAATGTCAACACATAAAGGTGCATCCAAACTGTGTATATGCAGAATCCACACAGTATTAAGACTAGAGGGGTAGAAATGCTTTTCTTCTCAGCTAGTAGAGATATTTTGAATTCTAAATGTGTTATACCTTTAACTAAGTCAGGTTTCTTTTCCTAAGTACATAGTCTTTTAATTTTTGCCATTATTTATATCATGATGAGAAATTATTATTTTGCATATTGGACTTAATACACAGTAAATGCTCAAAGAAGCTTTTCTCATACTCAGCCTGTGTATGTAGATTATGTGTGCAGTGCTTTTCTTTGTGTGTGTAATACTCAGCTTGTGTGAGCAGGTTGCCAGTTTGAGGGAAGAATTTACAGGGATGGCGAGACTTTTTCGTCTTCTAAAGGAGAATGTGAAGACTGCAAATGTGTTGTAAGTACAAAGACACTTTTATTATGAGCCTTAAATAATTTTCCAGTTAAATATTCAATGTGTGTGTGTGTGTGTGTGTGTTTGGAGCAGAAAGGTCGAGTGGGATGTTTTGCTAAGTCCTGCCCCAAGGCGAAATGTCCTCACCCTGCAGCGGATCAGTGTGGATGTTTGGTCTGTGATGGCTGCAGGTTTCATGACCGAGACTTTGTGAACGGGGAAGGATTTCCTGACCCGTATGACCACTGCCAGCGCTGCACCTGCCTGGTACACACCGCCACAAACTCCACATTTCCACCAGAGTACACAGCACCTTACTTTTTTAAACTGCAATAACTGATTTCAGTTTAAATTATGTTTTTCATTTTGTTTTTGCTGGTTATATAAGCATTTACAAAGTAACACAATAAGAGGCAAAGTACAACCTTGTGGGCGAGTTCTTTTTTCCTACCTCTTCTTTTATCAGCTGCTCCTGTTGGGGGTCGCCACAGCGGATCATTGTTGTCTGACTCATTGATTTGGTAAAAGTTTAATACCAGATGCCCTTTCTGAAGTGTTCCACACGATGTATCCCAACTTGGAGAGTACACTGGCTTAAACATACCCAGTGGCTGGGTTATCAACCTTGTAATTAACTGTGTTTTTAAAATAACTGTTGAAAAATAACTGCAGCTGTAACAAGCCAGTAGATGGAACTGTTTGTGCTGATGTGTGTGTTTGTGTGTGTGTGTGTAGAACGGTGGTGTGTCATGTGTACCTGAACCATGTCCCGCAGTGTCGTGCAGGCGGCCGGTGAGGCCTCCAGGTCAGTGCTGTCCTGTGTGTACAGGTGTGTGTCAGCATGAAGGACGGGAGTATGAGAGTGCTTCCACTTTCACACCAGCCAGTGATCGCTGCTTATCCTGCACATGTCTGGTGAGTGTGTTTATGTGTGGATTTGTGAAAAGGTTGTACAAAACCCTGTTAGAAAAAAGTCACAATATGGGTCAGTGTGAGGATTTTACATTTAACATCCTGCATAACTTCAAAACTGCTTATCTACACAGTTGTGTGTGTATGTTTTCGCAGAATGAAGTGGTCTCCTGTCAGAGATTGGCCTGCACTCAGCAGTGCTCACATCCCGTTCCGTCTACAGGTTGTTGTCCTGTGTGTGATCTGTGCTTGTATGAGGGAGTGCAGTACAGACACACACAGCCTTTCACACCACGCTCTGATCCATGTCAGAGATGTGTGTGTGTAAGCGGTAGTGTCACTTGCACTCAAGTCACCTGCCCTTTGGTTCGCTGTCTCAACCCAGTCACCCCTCCAGGACAGTGCTGCCCCCAGTGCAGAGGTTAGTGTGTGCATGTGTATATATGTAGGTATATACGTGTGTGTGTGTGTGTGTGTGTGTGAAGACGCATGTATCTTTGAATGTGATCCAGTGTTTTTTAAATTAAGAGTTTAGTTTTATAATGCTGATTGTAATCTTTGACCCCTCAGTGTGTGTCCAGGACGGAATAGAATATAGAGAGGGGCAGACGTGGAGGCCAGTTGGTGCCCCCTGCTCCCAGTGTACCTGTGAGGTAACACACACACCTACACACTTATACTGTGTACAGATTAAGGCCGATTAAGAATATTGACCTGGCAGATTATTGATATTGGTCATTTTTCAAACTGATTTGCCAGTGAAGAAAATTCATCAAAAACTGCGCCCTGGTTTTGTTGTGGTCATGTCTCTCAATTTGAAGTCACAAGTTTTTAAAAGAACTTTATACACTTTTTTAGAAGAACATTATGAAAAAAATCTCGGAATTAAATATATGCTGAAAGACATCTAAAGTAAGTTGTTTTTTGGGGATATTTGTTATTTTGATTAGTAATTACATACCCCCCCCCCATCCCTTCCCTCTCCCTCTCTCTCTCTCTCCGCTTACCAGGCAGATAAGGTGAGCTGTGCAGCTACTCTGTGCCAGGATTTGAGTTGCATGCATCAGGTCACTGATCAGGGCTCGTGCTGCCCTCGCTGTAGAGGTACGAACTTCACTGTCCACTGATGATAATGCCAATAGTCCAGACCAACAACTATAGAGACTCGAACAGAAACACTGACTTGTTGATGTGCAGTTAGTAGGCACCTGATGTCCCTCATGATATATCGGGGATTTCTAAAATGTAGCAGTAAATAGTTCATGAAACTATCAAAGTGAAATTCTCATGAAATTTTTCAGTAGTTACCGTCACATAAGAGAGCACCACTAGATAGAACTAGATTGAATCAGCTCACTGATCAGGATACAAAGCTTGAAGGGCAAAAGGCCAAAAGCTGTTGTTCGAGAAAATAAATTGAATTATATGACATCTAGTGATCTAGTGGTTAGGATACTCCTCTCTGAACCATGAGGTCATCGATTCGAATGCTACCTGTAATACTGCCATTACTGGGTCTCTGATCAAGACCCTGAAGTTGCTCCTTTAACTAGGACATGGTCAGAGCGTTTATTAAATTCTGTAAATGAGGTAAACACTCACCGTGCTGTTTATGCCCCAGTTCCAGAGTGGATCGTGGGCAGCAGCAGCTCATTTGCATTTAGGAATACTAATGAGAAACAGCCTGTTCTGAAAGGGACTGAAATAGCGGGGTAAAAAGCTGGCCAAAATGCCTAATCTGAGGGGTATTTTCAGCAAACTACTTCAGAGACGTGTTTAGCGGAGCTCATAGACCTATTTTAACTTGTTGAAAAAATGTATAATATGGGACCTTTAAAATAAACCACATTATTGCAAAACCAAGACCATTATTATCCCAATTTCAGCTTTGATGCCCACTAACAAGCTGTGTGTCCCTCGCAGGCTGTATGTATGATGGTGTGGAACATGCAGAGGGCAGTACGTGGTTTGCGTCCAGCGGCCCATGCATGTCCTGCATGTGTGTGGATGGAGTGACCACATGCTCGGAGATCCAGTGTCTGTCTCCCTGCCTCAACCAGATCAGCGTGGCTGGAGAATGCTGTCCTCTGTGTGCAGGTACAGGAACGCACACACAGACCACTTGGTACAGGAACATCTTTGAGTGTGTGCTGGTAATTTGGAACTGAGCTTAAACTGAGTTGAGATTACATTTGGGCTGTTTTTGGTTTGGGCTGAGTGCTACTAAAACCAGCCCAAATTTAATCTCTATTTTTCAACATGAATGCAAATAAGTTGAGAATAATATTTGGGCTTCTTTGGTTTATTAATTTGAGCTTGTTTTGGTTTTAATCTCAACTGAGCTAAACAGTACAGACTGAATTGAGGTAAAATTAATTTTGGGCTGCCCAAACCAAAAACAGCAAAATTTAATCCCAACTCAGTTAACTTGAGTGAATAGTTTGCAATTGAATTTTAGATTAGGGTTGAGCTGTTTTTGGTTTGAACAGACTGCATCTATGATGGCCAAGTGTATGGACCAGGGGAGAGCTTCCAACCATCTTCTGACCCCTGTCAGATCTGCACCTGTGAGGTAGGATTGAGACATTTTTTTTATGTATCATCTCATCAGTTCATCTCTTTTAACCAGAGATGGACAGTAACTAAGTACATTTACTTGAGTACTGTACTTAAGTAGAGTTTTTGAGTATCTGTACAAAATACTATTTAAAGACAAATACTGTACTTTTTACTTCACTACATTTCTATCAAGGTTCTCGTTACTTGTTACGTTCAAATCTGTGGATAAATTGAACGTTATTCCCCCTTTTCTAAAAGGTGATTGGTTGTTTGGCAGGTGACAGTCTATCAGTTACATCACACCTGTAGACTGTAACTATAAAACCAAGTTCAGACAGGTCTGCTGTTTTCTGTCTTGATTAAAACATTGTTGCTGTTGGAAAGTCATGAAGCTAGAGGTGTAGAGCTGTGTTTTAAGCAGGTTGGAATGTTGATTTTATGTTGTGAGCTGCATTTACAGCTATTACAGTGTCCTCCTGATTAGCATACACATATGTGTGCACACACTGCCAGAGCTGTGTCAGAACACTACTGTGCTGTTTTGTGGGGTGTGTAGTCTTGCAGTTAATTAATAAAATAAACTAATGACTGTTTTTCTTTATCAGTTCCGGTTGTGTTTCTTTCTGTAACGTTCTACCAATTCCATATTCTACAGCGTCTACAAGCTAGTCAGAGGCATTAGGTATTATAAGTGTTGTGGCAATAATGCCACAACGTGGTGAAAAAAGATGTACTTTTAATACTTAAGTATTTTTTACAAGTACTTCAGTACTTTAACTTAAGTAAAAATTTGACTGTACGACTTTCACTTGTATTGGAGAAACATTTGACTAGTGTCATCTGTACTTTCACTTAAGTAGTGAAGTTAGCTACTTTGCCCACCTCTGCTTTTAACTGCTTGTGTACGTGTTTTTGTAGGTAATGCAAGATGGACAGCAGCATTTGCGTTGCTACAGGAAGCAGTGTCCCAGCCTGGTAGACTGCCCCAAACAAAACATACTGTTCAGTGGACCCGACTCATGCTGTCCAGTGTGTGCACGTCAGTATCACTCTGCAGGACTGGGTTGAGTGTACAGGGGCATCATGGGACAGAATCAGAGTTTATTTTCACCAAGTATTCTTACACATTCAAGGAATTTCTCTTCAAGACACAGTACTGCTCAGTGCTGACATGCAGTACAATTTACACACAATAACCAAAGCAGTTTAAGCAGACCATGTGTTAGCAGCTCATACTTCACAGTAACACACAATGCACCACAAAGCACTGGCTAGATGAAGAAGCTAAAAAAAACTTGATGGACATGTAGACAACCACATTAATAACAATTAACTCAAGCCCACATCTGTGCTCTTTTGTGTCACATTGCACTTTTTGGTTCCTTGTTTCAGGATAGGCTCTCGTACTCATGACACCGATGGGGCTATCCCCACCCATAAAAGTTCTTCTCAGTAGAGTATTGGACATCGTTTGAAATATTATATCAGTGATTGAAATATTTTTCAAGAATTAACCTTTTCCATCCAGTAACCACTACCCAAAACCACTGGTGCGGTTTTTTGTTTTGTTGTGAGTGATTTAATTGTTTCTTTTTTCCCAGAACCTCTCAGTAACTGCACAGCAACGCTAATTGGAAATGAAGTCCTAGCCACGGACGACCCATGTTTTACCTGCCAGTGCAAGGTAGACTATAATACAAGCAGACAGAACATTGATCACTTTTGCTTTGATATTTGCTGGAGTCATGAGTGTGTGTGTGTAGGATCTAACATGGACGTGTATACACCGGACCTGCGCTCCTCTCAGCTGCCCCCCAGATGAACAGTACACACCTCCTGACTCCTGCTGCCCAGTCTGCGATGGTAGGGTGTGTGTGTTTGGTGGGGTGTGTGTGTTTGTTTTAGTGGTTTAACATTAGATATAGATTCTGTTCACATCTGTTTTAGTGTGTGTGTTGGAGGGAGAGAGGGGGCGAGTGCCCAATGGTCAGAGCTGGACAGACAGTGAAGATGAGTGTATCACCTGCTCCTGCAACGTGAGTGAATTTACACACACTCTATTCCACACACACCACTCATTTAGTAAGCACTATTTTAATCAAGTTGTCTTGTACTGTATATCATTTATACTTGAATGTGTGTCTTGATGTTTTAGCTGGGACATGTAGAGTGTCACATAGAGGAATGTGCTCCACTCATTTGCCAGGAGGGACTGGTGAAGGTCAAAAGCCCTGGAAAGTGCTGTTATGAGTGTCAAGGTACTGTAGCGGTGTGTTTATAGTGATGTTTTTAGGTGTGTTTAGGTCATGGCTATTGCAGCATTGCTGACGGGGATGTAACAATACATCAGTCTGCATTGATACATTGATTCAATGATTAACAAGCCTATAACATTGATCCAAAATTAGAGATGCAAGATAATATCGGAATCGGCCGTCGATAGCTTTTTTTAAAGTCGTTAGCACTGGTCCGATCCTTAGATTTGCCCGATATTTTCCGGTGATATTTTATGACACATTTATTGTAGCACTTGTGCCAGGCGTGTCCAAAGTCAGAGGTCGGATTTTCTACGGCCTGCACTTTCTGTCTTAAAATGTATGGGGTTATTTTGCGCCGAAGTTCTGAACAAGCATTCTTTTGTCTTTATGCACTCACCTCTGCCTTCACAACTAAATTGCGTGTTTGCCTCACTTAGCGAATGTTAGCTCACACATGGGCTGTGTCTGAGACGCGTACTGCCGCACTTAATAATATGGTAGGTAAGCGCTCTTATCATAGCTTTTCTATGTGGTAGTATGCATCTCAGGAAATAGCCAGGATTGTAGCTTAATGGCTCTCTACGCACTAGGTAGTGCACATGAAGTGTCACACGCACACTATTTGACTTGGTACATCACATAGAGGGGGAGTCACTTTTTTCTTAAAATGTTCTGCACTACGCTCGAAATACTCCACCTCGCTCCACTCTGCCTTCACGCTCTCTTGACTTGGCACTGTGTTAGAAATGTCAGAATTATGGCGTTATTTTTATGCCTAAATTCTGAGCGTGCAGTGGCGAGCAAAATATCTTGTCTTTATGTGCACAACTCTGCCTGTGCTCACGCTCTACTCTGCCTTCCTCATTTATCGGTATTGGCATCGGCAGATATAAGCATGAAAGAGATCAGATATCGGCATCGGCCAGTAATTCCCTCATCATCCCTATCCAAAATTAACAGCTCCTCAGACATACAGTAGATAATGTAAAGTTAATGCTAACCGGTTCTGTCACAACGTTTATTCAACACAATAATATGGGCTACTGTATGCTGTGAAGAAATCTCAAATGATATAGAATCGTTGTCTGTTGAATTGATGATATTGTGATGAAACTCATTGGTGAAAATCACAACTTTGTGTGTGTTACAGACCCAATTGTGCCGTGTGTGTATAAAGGGCAAGTGTATGACTCTAATGAGCACTGGGAAGTGGATGAATGCACATCCTGCACCTGTGTGTCTGGAGATGTGCACTGCCGAACTGAGAGATGCCCTGCCGTGTCATGCGCTTCTGTGAGTCTCACCCACTCGTGCGCACACACACACACACTCATGATGATTGATGTGAGTGATTTTGACTGGTATATGTGTTTGAATGTGTGTGTACAGGATGAAACTCCTTCGCTGATCCCCGGTATGTGCTGCCCGCACTGCATTCCCCGTCCCGCTACCTGCATCGTGTTTGGAGATCCTCACTACCGCACGTTTGACGGCAAGATGGTGAACTTTCAGGGCACGTGTACATACGTTCTGGCCCAGGACTGTGAAGGTGGAGACTTCAGGTGTGGTTTACATTAATTAATTCACAGCATTATATTACGAACAAGTGAGTGATTATTTGTCATTGTAAGCATAGCACAGCACACAGTGCAACAAAATGCAACCTCTGCATGTGACCCATTGGTGAGGGAGCAGTGGGCAGCTTTTTTGGCAGGGCCCAGGGGGCACTGCTTGGGCACGGAACCTTGCTGTTGAGTACCTCAGTGGTACTTTTACCAGCCGGGGCTTGAAGCAGTGGCCTTCCGATCTCAGAGGCAACTCCCTATCTATTATGCTACCAACTGTTTTATCAACATATACTGTAGAGCTGCACTAGACAGACTATGCATGACAACAGTCACAACATTGAAAGATACATCTTCCATATTCCCATTTCTTTTAATTTATCATTTATCTGCATCAGCTCATCAGATTTACGCCTTTGTTTTAGGATTCACCAAGGGATAACTCTAATAGTGCTTGTGTGTGTGCATATTTACAGTATTCATGTGACTAATGATGACCGAGGCCGTAAAGGAGTGTCCTGGACTAAAGAGGTGACAGTGTTGATTGGTGATGTTGTGGTTCAGCTACTACAGGACTGGGTTGTGAAGGTGATTAATATTCTCCATTGAAATTTCTTCTGAATGTTTGATATATCTATTAATTTGAACTGATTTTTCATATTTGTTTCAGTGCTGTTTGAACAGAATTGCATAATCTCAGACGAAACACTTTCTCTCTTAATTTTTCAGATTGACTATACAACTGTCTCTCTTCCATTTCTTAAAGAACCATTTGTATATATAGAGCGTAAAACCAACACCATCCTCCTCAACACTAACCTTGGCATGAAGGTACAGTTTGTATGTGTAATGCTTCTGTGCAGTGTGCCACAAAGTTAAAACCAGTAAAATGCTTTATTTAATGTAGTAATATCTGAAAAACCAGAGGATGATGAGTAGCCGGTGTTTCTCTGCTGCCAGGTTCTGTGGAACGGTCGCTCTCATTTGGAGGTGAGTGTTCCAGGCACATATAAGAAACACATGTGTGGCCTGTGTGGCAACTTCAACAACTTCCCTCAAGATGACATGAGGCTGCGCAGTGGACAAATCAGTGCTTCAGAAGCAGAGTTTGGGAATGACTGGAAGGTAAGATGCTGGAGATGAAGTGGACACACTAGCAATTTTCGTTTTTCTTTCCAAATATAATGGCTTTGAAGTAAAATTAACTATTTTAATGTAAGTATAAAATATTATGTGAACTGATATGGGAAGAAACATGGTGAACATAGGATTTTCTGGTTATTTTGTTTCAGAGTGGACCGATTATCGGCCAGTATCAGGCATTTTGCCGATTCTTGGTATCTGTGTTTAATTTTGACCATCGCCGATATTAAGTAATTACAAGGTGCACTACTGTGGCTCCACTGCTGTCTCTTCTCTCTGTGATGTTTGCTCTCAACTCGCTGCTTCATTTAATGCCCACCCACAACAGTCTCTGATTGGCTATATTTCATACAAATAGTAGTCAGTCAACCCTGAAGCCTTGTTGTATAGCAGATAGCTGCATAAAATTTATAATACTTTTAATAATCTGTTCTGTGTAACAGCAGTGTAACACTTTTGCTTCAATAAAGGACTTTAATGATTAACAGTGCACTAGAAATCATAAAAGGTGCACTAAAGTAATCATATAAATTAATCCCTCACAGGTGGACAGCAGAAACTCCGGTGGTCAGTGTTCTGACGGTACGAACATTGATCCCTGTAAGGAGGCCGGCTACATTGTTCGGAAGGCGGCTAACAGCCGCTGCACAGTGCTGAAGTCTCCTGAATTCGAGCGCTGCCACAAGGTGGTTCACCCTGAAATGTTCTTTGCCTCATGCGTTTATGACCTGTGTGCGTGCGCTGGCAACACGGATGAGTGTCTGTGTGACGCTCTGGAGGCCTACGCTTCAGAGTGTCGTGAAGCAGGAGTGATCTTACACTGGAGGTCACCTTCCCTCTGCGGTAAGTTTTCCCATGCGATTAAACATGTGCATTGCATTTTGTAGGTTTTATTCTTAATGTTCTTCTGCTTTTTATTTCTTTTGTTTCCTCTCCTGCAGCGGTTGGTTGTCCTCTAGACCGTGGCTACGTGTTTGACGAATGTGGCCCTCCATGCCCTAAAACCTGTTTCAACAAGGACGTGCCGCTGGGTGTGATCGAGGCCCACTGCTTTAAGCCATGTGTACCAGGCTGCCAGTGCCCAGCGGGGTTGGTGGAGCATGATGCCCACTGCATCGCCCCTGAGAAATGCCCCAAAATTATCTATGGCAAACCATGAGCACCTCAAATACACAACAATACTCAACTGGAACTTTCTCTCACGGAAACACAATCAGACCTCGGACTTCATTACACTTACATTTATCAAACACTTATGCAGAGAGACTTACATTTCCTAATTACAGGGACAGTCTGCCTTAAGCAGCTTGGAGTTAAGGGTGTAGCTCAAGGGCTCATTTTCAGCACCAGATTTTAGGCTCACACAGGATGTGATACCCCACACTTCTGCACAAGGTTTCATTCACTCACACCTAGTCAGACTCCTTCGTCCACTGTGCGCCTACCTGTATTCCACATGCGCTACAAGTTGTTTGTAATAATGTTGCTATTTTTGATGAAGTTACCAAGTCATTGGTCGCTTACTGTTATATCCAAGACATAGATTCAAGATTTCAAGATTCTTTATTTGTCACGTGCGAATTATACAGGTACAACATGCAGTGAAATGTATCCTGATCCGCTTTTTTAACTGTGCAATTAGGCAAGTTAGAAAAATAACAAGATGGAGATACAAATACAAACTTAAATAAGGAGGTCAGGGAAATAAGACAAAAATAAAACTATATCTTATATACAATAAGGTACATAAGGTTACATATGTGCAGATGGCATGGAGTACACTTTTAATTTAAGACTCAAGCTGGGTACAGGTGTATCTGCATGTATATACTAAATTAAAAAATGTATTGACGTTTAACCTGAGTTATTACTTATATTATATTATATATTACTTTAACATTTATCAATAAATATAAAGAGGATAGGGTTTTACACACTTCTGTACATTTTATAAGGGACACTGTTATTAAACGGGCATTTTACTATGGCACTGGTAATAATTGTTCATGGTATTTAAATCACTGTATTATGTTCTGGATTTACTGTGTGTATTATTAAACAATATCCTTTTTCTTAATTGTGAAATTTAAAAGACAGACTTAACCCTTCTGTTATGTTAGTTTCTCAGGAACACCAGTGATGTTCCTGGGTCAGTTTGACCCGGGGAATGTTTTATTATCCAAAAGTGTCAGAAACCAAAAAATCCCAATAAACATTGTTTATATCTCATTATAAACTCCATTACTAACCATTTCAATCAATATTTGGTGTAATGGTGTTATTTACCTCTCGCAGATCGTTGTTTAATGAAGATAATTCACTTGCTTTTCATTTTAAAAAATGCATTTTAAAACTTTTTTAACGTACATTGGAAAGACCTACATATAAACACAATAGTTTTACATGACATTGAATTGACCAGAACAGTATCTATGTAATATAAACATGCAGGGGTGGTTGCACATATGTGAAATTAACCATTTTTATTTTATATGTTGAATACCATTATTAAGCCAAGCACAAGAGGTTTCATACTGAAAAAATACTTAAAACTATTTTTCTAAATTATTTATTTTTATTTAAAATGGGTAAATTTGACTCGCAACATAACCAGAGAGTTAAAAGATGATAATATACCTGTTAATGAAAATGAATGTTGTCCCTCATGCCAGGATGTTCAACTTACAGAACGTTGGGATGGCCTGCCCCTTTAAGATTAAAATGAAGAATACATCAGCCTTTCTCAGAGTGAGAATTCTGACCTATTTGATTTCTTTAGGTACTTAACCTAAAACCTAAGTGACATCAACTGATGAAAATCCTAATGTGAGAAAATGGTCAGAAACATGAAACATCAATTACCTTCCTAATGACTAAGTGGATCTTTGATGTGACATTTTTGGGGCAGCTCACCTCAGTCCTGAAGTCAAAGGATTTTACTTCAGTCCATTTGGTAAATATGGGTGTAGCGTTTGCTTCGGGAAAAGCTCCAGCACATGTAACTTGAGCCTGCTCATCCCCTTAGCAACAGACGCTGCATTGTTGTGGTCATCAATCATTCATCAAGATCATTCCACAAGAGCGGCAGCTACAACGCAGCCTTCTTTCTGCTGCCTTTAAAAGAAACACTGTTGTATTAAATGGGTGTGTTTTCTAAGTGTCTACAGATGGAGGACTGCATGCACCTGGTGTGTGAAACTCTGGGTGTGTGTGAGGAAGGTGAGGTTGGTGTAAATGAGATTTGTCATCTGTATCAGAAAGTGTTTCTACTCCCAGCCACTCTGGATGATACCAAGAGAGCCATCACACAGGTGAGAAAGATGCTTCCTTTGGCTTAAAGGTCAACTGTGAAGGATGTAGTGAGACAGAAAGAGAGTTTAATACTAATACACTCTCTCTGAGCATTGTAGATATTCTACACTCTGAGTTGTAGAATATTTTACCACTGTGGGAGAATGGGTTTTATGACCCTGTTGACTGTTTACAACAAAATCTTTCTTGTATGGCATGGTGGCGCAGTGGTTAGCACTACCGCATCACGACGACAAGGTCCTGGGCCGGCCGTAGGGCCTTTCTGTTTGGAGTTTGCATGCTCTCTCCATGTTTGCGTGGGGTTTCTCCAGGTGCGCCGGTTTCCTCCCACAGTTCAAAAGCATGCAATATAGGTTAATTGATGACTCTAAATTGGCCCTGTAAGGTGTGAATTTGAGTGTGTGTGCCCTGCAGTGTGTTGGCGCCTGCCCAGGGTTTTTCCCCGCCTTGCACCCGTAAGTTCTCGGGAATGAATGAATGAATGATTTTTCAGTAATCACGCCTCAATAGCTTAGCTGTTTCAAGAGTGTTGCATCCCTCTGAAAGGCACAATTTTTGTTAACTCACCTTTTTGGCCCATTTTGCCTACAATAAAGAAGCTGCCTAATCATTATGCACACCTTCATATAGGGTGTTACTTTAGGAAACACCCTCCTTAATTAATTAAAATGCTTAATTACAATAAGCATTAAAGTTTATATAGCTTGAAGTTGGAAAATATGTGCAGAAATAAAGATTAAGGTCAAAAACCCACTTGCACAATAATAGTGGACACAGTGTATTTGTGTTTAAGGTGGGCAAACCGAATGGAGGGATGTCTTGCGCAGGAAGGAACATTCTGCATGTTCTATTAGTGATGGAGAGAGAAAGAGAGAGCAGGGAGGAGGTAAACACTGCATTTTTGCTTATGTTTTGAAAAATGTTGACATTTATATGTTTTGGTCTATTTATTTATTTATTTATTTTTTGCTTTAAGCTGTACTGGGAGTTACAGATGTTAAAATCAGGGAGAATCTGCCCTCCTGCTGGAGTGAACCCCCAGACAACACTCCAAAACTCTCCATGCAACCTCAAGGATGTGAGTCAGGAAGACTTGTTTCACAGCTGCATTTAAAACATTTAAGTCTACGTGTTTGTATTTGTTGCATGTGTTTCTGAAAGCAGTGAATCACTGTGGAAAAATATGATTGCAACACATTTCTATATCGGTGTGGTCAGTGATAATATGTGCATTTGTGTGTGTGTGTGTGTGTGTGCTTTTAGGGACGCGTCAACAATCAATGGAGTATAAGTAGTCTCTTGGGGAAGGCGAGGAGATCTTATATGAGGTCTTATGCACAGACATCCACACTGACCTGCCATGGTGAACCCAGAGTGCTTACACTCACATTGCGTTCCCTATCTCTCTGGTTTTTTTCTCTCTCTCTGTCTCTCTGTTTCTGTCCCTCACTCTGTGTGTCCAGGCTGGATCTAGAAGGAGTCCAGAGTTTTCTGCAGTTTCAGTCTCCTGGTGATGTTGCTAGGCGACAGGGTTGGATGAGACCCACCAGTTCAGACATTCTGCAGCTGTTGCAGTATAAATATGAACTCATCAAAGAGCGACTTTACAGAGAGATGCTAATGGCTGAGTATGGTGAGACAATGAGGGTGAATGTAATGCAGCGCCTTTGCTGGTGTTATGGTGATCGAGTCAGTCTGTGCTGTGGCACACATTCTAACAAAAGAGTACAGCCACCAGATTAAGATGGTGTGCTTAGCAGGGGAGTTGTGTTAAAGTGGAGGCTAATAAGGTGTGCAGTGGCAATTGTAGAATTTATTGGGGCTCAGGGCAAAAATTCACAGGGGATACCTCAAACCAGCACGCATCACTGTTGTTTTACATAATCTGACAAAATATTGTGAAATGTACAATAAATGTTTTTATTTTCAAAAGCAGGGTAAGGTCTCTCTTATCTAAACTTTGCACATTGCCACTGCTGGAGTTTAAAGTTTGCCAGCCTTCTTGGACTTCTGACTGACCAGTGGCCCGGAGCTGTGCCACTCTATGTGTGTGTATGTGATTTTACATCAAGTGATGCATGTTTGGTGTCAGTAACATTACATGGGCTGATGGGTTCCCTATGAGAGCTGGGAGGGTTTAAAACTAATATTCACTGATGTGCTCTTGATACTTGTTCTTAGGTAGGAACAGAAGATACACGGTTAAACTAATGACTCACAAGCACAAGACTTTAGCCTGGGCACACAAGACCTCTCCATTGGGACAGATGTGACCTTTGCATTTATCAACCTTAATGAGGACTAGATCTGTGATAGGAGACAAATTTGCTTTGCTCTTTTATTTGAGCGAGCCACTGCTGAGGAAAGATGGAGCAGACTGGCATATAGCAGTATTGCTATTTCAGTTTTAGTTTAATCATTTTCATGCTGATCAAGGTATTAACACACAGAAAATCAAGAAGAGTTAATGTGCAAGTGAAATAAGCAACATATAAATTTTGTGCAGGCAAGACTCAGATCATCACCAGCTAAAACTGTATGCTAAGAATTATATGTGTATACTATGATTTTACACCAGGTGTTACATGGTGGGAGTCAATAACATCCCAGGAGCAGATGGACTGTCTGTGTGAGTTGGGTGGAGCTGTAGAGCAAGCCTTCAAGCAGATGGACATGCTGCGGTTATGTGAACTGCCTGGTGCTCTCCACTGTTACAGGTGCTCATAATACACATGGGCATTAAAATAGCTTTTATAACACAGTATGAATATAGATGAGAGCAGGGCTTATATCCTCACGTTGGCATCCTAATGACAGGAGCGGTGGTCAGGTGGTGTTACAGTCATGTGGTGAAGCGATTAGGAGCAGAGATCAGGCCTGGACACACAAACCCTGTGAGGAAGCCTGGTCAGCTGTAGTCTTCTACTCAGAGCTGGAGTCTCTTTACCAAGAGGAACGGGATTCTCTCACAATGCTGCTGAACAGGTCATTCACACAGCTTAAGTATGCATGGTAGTTTAATGGTGTGTCTCTGTCCTGGTGATGTACTCATGTTGTGGTGTTGTGTGTTGCGTCTACAGAGTGGACAGAACTGTCCTGAGAGAGATGTATGTGAGCATGTGCATGGCTGTGAGGAGAGCAGAGAGAGAAACTCAGTCTTACACAGCCCTACTGGTGGCCAGGCAACACTGGGAGAAATGGTGAGTCACATGTTGCTGTCTTTGTGAAGTGCCTCCACTGGACATCAGTATTATTAAATCAAAAGTTATAGTGCAGATAACACTAACCTTGAACCTCGGTAAAGAGAAAATGCTTTGACTATTTTATCAAAACCTTACAGAGTTGGCACTACTCACATGTCATCAAATGTCATCAAAAAGCCAGATGTTCAGATATATTAGAGGATAAATTGTAACAATTAGCAAAAAACTGCTCACAAACTCACACATACAGACTATGCATGTCAAGAAGCCAAACCATAGTTTGCAAAAGACTTCTTCACTGCAAAAATTCTGTAGAAATATAAAAATGTTTTGAATTCAAGGAATCAATTTAATAAATCTCATTTAAAGTCTATCATACTATTTACAGCATTTATTAGATGCTCTTATCTAGAGTGACTTCCATTTCCTAATTTTAGGGACAGTCTCCTTGGAGCAACTTGGGGTTAAAGGTCTTGCTCAGGGACCCAGAGAAGTTAGTGCTGGAGGTAGTATTCGAACCCACGACCTCTTGGTCCAGAAGCGAGTAGCCTAACCACTTGACTGCCAACCAGCATACCATTATAATCATAAACCTTAAAAAACAGTTTTACTGCACATTTATTTTAAACACTCGATAAATTACTTCTTTGTCAGAAAATGGGATACCTTTTGTAGTCTGGTGTAATATTTGTATCTTATACAATGGTTCAATAGTCTGTTGCACACGCTATTCCAGACTAATAAAAGAATAAAAGCTGTTCTAGAAGGTGTGTATAACTCCATATCATGTTGTCATATACAGCCACTCTTCAAAGGGTTAAAATGAACTTATATCTCTATTTTAGGCCATATACAGGTGGTTTAGTGAGTCAAGAGCTCATCAAGCTTTGGCTACAGGAGAAACAAGATTCCAACAAGAGTCTCCAACACCAAGGCCTTACAACAGGCTGCACGCTACAGGTCACAACACACTATAATACACACATACACACACACACACACACACACTCAAATTAAACCAAATGGCCATATTGCCATAACTTTCATTATATTAACCAGCAGGCCTTGCTGCAGACATTAGTTTTGTGTCAAGAGCAGGAAAGGCGGAGACTCCTAGAGATCCTACACACACTGTCCCTGGAGGAACTGCATGATCAGAGCTACACACTGCCACGTAATTACAGTGAGTCACTCACACACTTCACACACACAAGCCTACAGCATGTTCATTTGGAACTTGTGTTCCCCTGTTTATTCACCTTTTTTATTGACCATTTGACTAAGCGTATGCTGGCAGCACAATGCATACAGCAGTCAGTTCAGGAGTTTCAGTTAACATTCCCATCAAACATCAAAATGTCTGTTGATGTCAGATGGAGTGGTTTGGGTGCATCTGTAGCAGAAGCTCTTTTGGGATTTGAAGTTGAATTGTGTAATAAAAATCTAAGTGGCACTGCTGTGGATGGACATACTTTAATGAAAGGAAAAGAGAAGAGAGAGGAACGCATAATGTTATTAGGTATAAATACCAATCAAGTCATTGTTTAGAAGAAAGGCAAATTCCTGGTCACATTGAGGATCTGAATCAAGTAGAACATCTTTGGGAAGTGACAGAACTCTTTCTCTCTCTCACACACACAGATATATACTAGTAAAAGGTAGGATGGATGGATGAATTGATTGATGAGATATGAGATATACATAGGGAGAGGAAGAGGGAGGGTAAGGATCCAGACATCCGAAAATAGGGCAGTAACTAGTGTTGCAGTACAATATTAGCACTGGTAAAATAGATGGCAGAGAGCAAGGTTTTAGGAGAAAATAAGGGTGCTGAAATTTGCATAATCGATGCATCACAATGTAGACGTGGAAGTTTCTACATCTGTGCAATGGCAGATCATAATCGATTATAACAGAGGTTTTCAACCAGCGGTCTGCTACCCACCTAGTGGTCCGCAGTGTTATTGTAGGTGCTCCGTGACATGCAATCCATTTTCACTACTGAAATCGCTTTTTTAAATTATTCCTTTTGTAAATTTTCAAAACATTTTCAGATGATTTGGGCATCTTTATGAATAATGAACTTTTAATGGATATATCTAAAAAGCAATACAAAAAAATACTCCATCCCCCGCACATAGACTGTGTAATCTGAGTGGTGGTCCCTGGCACAGAAGCAACTGAAAACCCCTCAATTATATCATGACATTGCTTGGGGTTTTGCTGGCATAAAAATTCAAGTTAAAAAGAACATCTCGGTAACAACTATTACTGCCTAATCGGCATGCATTGTGAAGTAATGTAGAAAAATGAATGGCTTGCATAGAAATATCATATTGAATCACATTGTTGACCTGATAATCCAAATCAAATTGAATCGTGGGACCAGTAAAGGTTCACACCTCTAGGAGAAAACACTGGAAGATTCAATCTGAGGTGTGTGTGAGTATGTTTGTGTGTGTGTTCCAGCAGCTGTGGAGGATAACGCTGCTGGTCTAAGGCAGGGCTGTGTGTTAAGTCTGAGACAGACAAGAGCATCTCTAGAGGGAGCTCAGAGCTCTGCTACAGGGCCGCTCTCCACACACTGCCCCGTCTCTTGGGCCGACTGCGCTGTTCACTTACTCACCCAGCTCACACTGGCACAGGAGAATGAAACCTGGATGGTACTACACACTCTTCCAGACATGGTAAACCCCAAACACACACTGCACCACATGCACATTTGATGGCAGATAGTGCTGAAACACAATGTCCACAAAGTAATTATTTTAATCAGTCTGCAAGACTTTGAATACTTTGTCACTTAGAGACATGTCAAATGCGCATTTTTTGGACTTCAATCAATCCATCTCTCCATCACTAATAGAATCAAATGTGTACAGTTCTACAGGAGGGGCTGGATAAGGGATACCTAATCTGTGTATAATACTACTGTATACCTAGACAAAATATCAGAAATTATACAGCAGGGGATGGAAATATGTTTTGATTCTCCTAATAGTGGCAAGAAAAGTGATTACTAGAAACTGTTAAACTTGGACCTCCCATATTAAGTCTATGTTGGATTATTACACAGAAAAAATTAAAAAGTAGTAAATTTAATAGGATGCACGGGCACTTGGCGGCGTAACGGTTGGCCGTTCGCCCTGTGATCAGAGGGTAGTTGGTTCGAATCCCAGACCGGTAAAGTTACCACTGAGGTACTCATAAGCAAGGTACTGTCCTCAACTACTGCTCGCCGGGCACTTTCACTTTAAGCAAATGATAAAAAGAATAATTTACACACATTTACATAAGATTGGCATTGATTATTACATTTTTCATATTATATATTGTCTGTGAAGTATATTCAGTCTACTGGGAACCACAATGTCCAGTAGAGTGAGCAGTAAACAGATGAGCTGATGTGAGTATAGATGCCTCTGTCACACCCAGGATGCCCACAGCCTTATGGCTCTTCTGCACAAATACCAGAGTGAACTACAATCCCCGAAACTGCACAACCTGTGTGAGGTTGTACAGCCACTTTTACAGACATACAGCGTTAGAGAACCAGCCGCAGCTCAGCCTGGAGTTTCAACCGTAAGTAGCTTTTGTACACTATGTTTACTTTTGGATTTAAAGTTACTTTTATATTAAAATGTAATTATTTAAATTAAATCACAAATATATAATACTAGTTTAATAATCTCATATTTAGATCAGATCAGAAACGAGTAAGATTTTTTAAATCCATGAATCAAACTACATGCATGAAAGTGAGAATACTGACAGGAAGAGATGACTGGAGTATGTGCTAAATATATGAATTGAATGCAAAGTTACGTTCCTGATTTCTGTAGAAAAATATGTTTACTTATAAAAGAAGGTTTTAATGAGGGGTGATGGTCTGGTGGTAGAATATTCACTTGTGGATCAGGAGGTAGTGGATAAAAGTCTGGTTTTAACCTGCCTCCTACCACCACTAAGCCCCTGAGCAAAGCCTTTATGCACACCTAATACTTCAAAAGTAAGAGATTTAAATGGTAAAATAAATGTTTACTCTGCTGTTGGTAGGACGTTGCAAGAGCTGACCAGAGACGGGACTTGGGAAGTGATATGCAAGAGATCTGCACTGGTAACTTGCAAATATCCATGTGTTAACATCTCAGTGATGGCCCATTTTCTGTAAATTTGTATTTCTACGTGTGTTTTTGTGTTTTCTCTCCGCAGGGTGTGGTGTTTTCCTGGTCCCTGAAGACGCCCCATATTTAGAGATACTTGGTCCCAGAAACCAGAGGGACCTAGAGAGTGCAGAAGAAACGGTGGGAGGAGAAGAAGAGGAGAAGAAAGATGAAAGGAAGAACGAGAGGGGTGGAGAGATGAGGGGGGTAAAAGGGGAGATGAGAAAATTTGGAAGAGAGGACAAAATGGAGGAATCAGAAGAGAGAACAGACCTGGTGAGAGAGGCGAGGATTGTGGGATCTCTAGTGAGGAGAGAAGGAAGGGAGGAGAGAAGAGAAATAGCAGTGGAGATAGACTTAGAAAGAGAAGAGAAAAGAGAAGGATCAAGTGAGAGAAGTGAGTTAAAAAGGGAGGAGGACAAAGAAGGGGGAGATGACAGGAGACCAGGAGTGGAAAAAAGTAGAGATGATGTGATGGTAGGCAGAAGAGATGGAACAGAAGTCACAGGAGGAGTGGAGGAGAGTCCCTTGGAGAAACAGGGGTCACTGATTACACTGGCCTGGAGCAGAAAAGCTGATGGCGTGAACAAAGAGCAGGTACATATATTGCATTCCATTTACAGCATTTAGCAAAAGTGCCAGAGCGACTTCCATTTTCCTAATTTCAGGGGCAGGGACTCAATGGTAGTCCTGGAGGTAGGATTCGAACCTACGACTTCTTGGTCCAGAGGCGAGCATCCTCACCACTAGATAACCACACACCCACAATCATGCATGCATAAGTATTTCACGATTATAGGGCTATGCTCTGATCCCCACAAGCCTGACTGGGATTAAGCGGTTCAGATAATGAATGAATGTTTTTTTAATTTGTTTTCAAATGTATATAGAAAAAGACCTCAGCTCTACAGGAAGAAGAGTCTGCATCAAAAATACTTCAGGAAGAGAAATCTGCAAAGACGCTAAATCAAAATAACCCACAGCAGAGTCATGGAGACACACCTGATCATGGAGCGCAGAGCTGCACACTCTGGGAAAACTGTGACTCTCCACAGACAGAGACTACAGAAGAGCTCACACTTGTGCGGGCGCTAGAGGAAAACCTTACTCCAAGTGAGGTGGGGGTTTCCTCCTTCCCTCCTGTCAATCTGTTTAACTCCACCCTCCACATGTGATGTCACTTTCCACTAAATTGTATATCAGTTTGTCACATTTTCACATTTTTCTCGCTGTAAAGCCATGACACCATTACAGGCCTTACTTCCCTTTACTTTTTCTTTCAGCAGGACGCTCAACATGAGGGAAACATGGAGGGCAGCCCTTCGGCTCAAGGAATGGTCACAGAAAACCCAGAGGCGACTGGTCAAGCACACATGTGCGAGGATGACAGAACAGAGGGAGCGTGTGGGGAGCAGAAGAATGGGCCGGTGTGTGGAGAAGTGTGTGAGGAGCCCTGTGAGGAGCTGGGTCTCCAGCGTGAAGCCACTATGCGCAGCCTCGTGCACATGCAGAGGAAAGCAGAGCTCCGCTGGCAAAGAGACAGAGATAGACAACTGCTCAGAGTAAGAAGAGGAACACACACACACAAACACAAGAACCTGGAATAATGAAACATATTTACTTTAAAATCTATGGCCACAAAAGACCACTATAGTGGACATTAGCTTGCTGAGAATGTAGACTGCTCTATAAAACATTACATTATAAAAGTAATATACTGTATTACTAGAGCAAAGGTTGTTTTTGAACACTTAAAATCCAAGACCATAAGTTGATCTTAAACTGGGATTGATTGAGGAAAAATTGAGGAATCATTCAGTGTGCAATCAAATAAATGGCCGTATGTTCGTCATCTTGAGTACCTTTTTAAACAGGTAAATGACCTCTTTAGGGTCTTTGTCCTGTTGCATATAAACTGCAAGATGCTATGGCCGCCTTTCTCACTGAAAAGTTACTCTATTAAGATTTCCAAATTGTTACCAGTTAGCAGGATGTCGGACAAACACTTCCCAATGCTTAACATTAAAAATATACTGCAATTCCTGAAAGACATGGAAAATTGGTAAGAACCGGTGGTCTGCAAAAACTCTTTGACTGACAGTGTTAATTTCATGTGTTTTATATATACACACAGTAGTTTAGCTACATATCAATTACATTAAGGTTGTGCTCTTTGATTGGCTGCTGTTAATCTTCATCCTCGACCTCATCCTACAGGTTCAGGAGCGACTATCAATCATCCAGAACAGAAAGTCAGACGAGGATCTGCTGGGCCTCACACAGAAGGACACGTTCAAACAGCTGACCAACACCCTTCTACAGGTACACAGACTCACAGTCACATTTTCACAACAGAACCATAACACAGCTACTAATGTGTGTGTGGACACTCTAGGAAGACGAGCAGCATCAGAAGACCCTGGTTAGAGAGAAACTGCAGCAACTTCGAAGAGAACGTTCTTACATCCTGCAGTCCAGGAGAGAGAGGTAAAACTATACATTTAGGGTGTATGTGAGTGAATAAATCTTACATATATTAATTAATCCATAATTGTGCAGGAACACAGCTGGATTTAAGGAACTGCTTGCACCCACAGCGCAGACCATGACTAACGCAGAAGATGGACTGTTATAAATTGATGAACTGCAGGTGATAGTAAGTTCTTATTTTGTTAGCATGTGTATTAAATAACTGGTTACCTCAAGATAATTCTGATCCTCTTGTCCACTGCCCTCTATAAGCCACTGTTATTTCATACACAAAATTCATTGTTTCTGACTTCTATTCCCATTCTAAAGTTGTAGTACCACTACGTAATAAAGGCTGAAGCACAGAGAAATACCTGATAACATGTTACACATACGTTTATTGAACTTCAGGAAACTTACAGCGGTATTGTCACTTCCCTAGTCCCCTTTTAAGTATTCTGCAGTCCGTCAAGTGTTTTATACGTGTATGTTTTGTGTGTGTTTGTATGGTAATTATAACTTAACTCCTACACATTCTGTCCCATCAGACTTATTTCAAGTTTAAATATTCAGTGCATTAATGTATACATTATGTAAAAATCTACAACAACAATGCAAATGGTGATGGAATAAAAACACTACCCTTGTATTTCCCCTTTTTCTGCATCCAGCTGTCACCTTGTTATTAGTGGATGTGTGGCAAATATGTGACGCTTTATCTAGTTTAACTCTGTGCAATGAGTGTTTGGAGGGTTTTAGAGTTTGTTCAAAAGTTTATCCAGAAGACTATTGCAGCATCTACTGGTGAGCACACTGCACCCCAGGTCCATGCGGACCTCCTTCATCATCAGAGCTGTCGTTGTAGGCCTCGCGCCGCTGACTCCCAGATGGGCCCTGACTCGGGTCAAACTCCTGCAGGTCGGCTTCTTCTGTATCGGCCGAGATCACAGGCACCTCTATACGAGATGGCAACAGATACTCCAGTTCCTACAATCAAGCAAAGATGCATAAACTCAAAAGAATTTACTCATTCGCTGATATGTAATTGTTTTTGTTGTTGTGGTCTGCAGCTGGGAAATAGTTTTGTGTATTTGTGAATTTACCGTTAGTTTTTCTGTGCTTATCCAGCCATTTTCTGGAAACTGCACTTCAAACTTGATGAAAAGATCTCCCTTCTCAAATGGGTTTCTGTACTGGGGCATTCCCTCACCGCGGACAACTCTCACACAACCTACACAGAGTACAAATCACAACACTAACATTCTGTCTTTTCACCGTCCCAATTTTGCACTTTGTTGCTGATTCTGCCTCTATTCCCTTTATTCTGCAGGTTTAAGACTAGCAGTTAGCAATACACTCCATTCTTTTTAATAAACCCAATGAGATCATCTAAAGGAGCATAGATTCCTTCAAAACAAGGCCGTTTGAGGCATCTCATATGTATACACACACACACACACCTGGCTCTATGACTTTGCCGGCAGGGTTTCTGATGAGGAGATGTCGTCCATCAAGGTGTGTAAGAGTTAGTTGGAACCCGCACAGTGCCTGCACCAGGCTGATCGTCTGGGACGTGTGTAAGTCACTGCCATCTCGGCGAAAAACCTACACACAAACACAAGACTATAATCATATATTCCCACTTAAACAAAATGTACAAAGTGGAAGAATTCGGCAAGTATGGGTGTGTTACCTCATGCTCTTTCTCCTGCAACACCAGTACAATATCTCCCGGCTCGGTGTTGGGTGACTGATCAGCTTCTCCACTGAATGTGATCTTTTGGCCGTGTTTCATTCCTTTATCAACATGTACTTCTAGAGCCTTCAACTCCTTACATACCTTGCGGCCTTCACACTGTTTACAGCGATCACGCTCACTGATCACCTCTCCTGCACACAAATTATGCACATAACTCTAAACGCCTCCAGTCAAGCTCAATGCATATGTAAGAGTGTATCTGAAGGTGTAAATAATGGAACTTGCATCACACTAGCCATGTAACAATGCATTGTGCATCAGGGAACAAGTGCCTTTTCCCCCCAAAGTTAAGTGAATTTAGTATTCCTGCATTTTATAGTACACTCGACAAAAACAGCCAGACAACAGCTACTTTGTTAATGTGAATGGATAAGAGTTGTACAATCCAAGGTTTCAGGTTATGTGAATGGAATAGCGTGCATATAATTGTGAGTACCGAGTCTTCCAGCTCTCTGAATAGTGAGTTGACTGCATCATTATAGTGCATGCAATGCTGTAGTACTGTGGCAAAGACTAGCTCCGGTAGTAAAGACTTTACTGGAGTAAAGCAGGTGCCAAAAGTAAGAATTCTTTAAATATATAAATATGTGGCAGGAGACTGACAGAGAAAGACAGAGCACCACATATGAATGTGGTGAGAAAGACAGACAAACAGAGAGGGAAAAAATATGTGTGAGAGACAGAATGAGGAAATATAGAATTACATAAAGAGAGACACTCACCTTCTCCATGACATTCATTACACACTGTCTGCATCTGTTGGACCATGCCAGGAGCCAGTTGTCTAATCATGATCCTCATGCCCCGCCCTCTGCACGTGGTACACTTCTGTTCTGCCCCGGCCTTACCTCCCTGCCTGAGAGACAGAACATAGTCTATGAGTAACATCAACTTTAATGCAACCGTTTCTGCCTAATGCTTTGGAGACAGCTATGATAATATATCATAATATATGTAATAAGGATTTTTTAAAAGTGGTTTCCCCTTACCCGTTACAGGCACTGCAGAGGACATTCTTGGTGAGTTGTAGTTTGGTGGTTTTTCCATTGTACAGATCTTCTAAAGACACCCTGCCAGATATAAATGAACAAGTTTAGTGATCTACTTGCACCTCTGGGTCACAGACAAATCCCTTAAGTCACTGCTTAAGCCTTACTTTACATCTGTCTTACAGTCTCTTGCCTAGTCATATACACACTGTTTAGATTTTAAAGGGGGTACAAAAGGTGGGAGGATATTATTTCTCAACTGTTATTCAGTTATTTTTACTCAGTTGTTAATCAGAAATCTCATGCAACTTTTCCTCTGGGGTATGACAGTAAATAATCAGTGACTCTGAAGACTCTTATGCAGTGCTGAACACACCTTCAGGGAAGGACAACCTGCAAATGCAAGACGTTACGCAGGCTTATGAGTCCAAGTCACCTTACCCCTCACACTGCAAGCTAAATTAGGTTCTCTTAGATTAAATTAGAATTCAGACATTAGTCCCAACGACAGCAGACAACAGCAGCAGCTATGCCACTCAGACGCCCCTCAATCTTAAAATCATCAAATTACAAAAATCCCATATTACATCAGAAATAAATCCTTTTGTCAAATACACTACAGCGAATTGATGAATCGAACTGTAGGATTCCAGTGTAGATATTAGGTTCTGGACTCACTTCATTGGATGCACCATGTCCTCTCCCCTCCGTCGGCCTCCGTTTCGGCTTCGGCTGCTCTGGCCACCCATGAAGTCAAACAGACCTCCACCAAAGATGTGTGAGAAGATGTCTTCCATTCCAGCTCCGCCGCCACCGCCCTCACGCAAGCCCTGTTCTCCATAGCGATCATACAGCTCCTTCTTCTCTGGATTAGTTAACACCTCGTATGCAAAACTGATTTCCTTAAACTGAAACACAAGCACACACAAAGCCGATCAAATGAAAGTCATCCTTCTATATTTCAGCTGTGCAGTCAGGCTCTCAGGTTCCACAGGCTGAAGTATGAATCCCTTACCTTGTCTCCTGCATTGGGATTCTTATCAGGATGGTATTCTTTTGCCAATTTGCGATATGCCTGTAATTAAAGTGAGCATTAATATTAATTAGCAATTTTCTAAAACAAAATACATCCAATACCTCTATCATCATTAACACTAAATCTAATACCTATTCTTGTGCCAGGCTGGGTTAAACCTGCTCTTACGGGGGGGGGGAAGTGTGGCAGAAAAAATATTTCACAATGCTTAATGCTCAGCATCACAGTTATGGCAGTACCCCACTTGAAGTAAAGCTAAAATTAATTAAATGGTAAGTCGACCAAATAAGGATGATTATCGTGTCACACTAACCTCTGCAAAACACTACATACATATCTGCATTTTATCCTTTATACATATGTCTTGCATTATTACGTTAACGTTATTTACAGCTTATTATGTAAAATTCCATTAGCATTCACTGAATTGCAATCACCATATTACACCTGCTTTATTATTTACAGTATACTGCTTCGTTGTCACATTTGCTTAAATAATTTTACACTTATTAGTTATTTAATAATGTTGCACTGCAACCACCAATATCCAACATGACCATCATGGACCAACTCTGAAAGATTCTGTCATTCCACCTGTAAAACTGAACAGGTGAACCAATAACAAATCTTAGATTTTAAATGGTGAGAACAATGACAAATGGTGAGTCATGGTTAATTTGATGAGCCTACCACTCCTTTCACATAGATTTCACTGAAACTGTTAAAACGGAAAGTCTACCCACATAATCTGGCTGCTAATGCACAATGTGCACACAATTTCCTTCTGTTAATATCTACTCTTCATAATTAGATGATGTATTTCCAACGTAGAGTTTATATGTGTAGCTTATTTATAAATGTTTAATATATGTACCCTTTTTGTATATTATAAAAACTGTAGCCCCACCATTACTTCTCACTATCTATATAAGAGTGTAAAGCTGAGATGGCAAAGTTTTCTTTGACTTTGTCCACTTCTCCCATATAGAAACCTCCAGAAAAATGCATGGTCACATTCAGGTTCATCGAGTAAAAGTCCATTTAAATCCCCTTCAGACAGTAAATAATAAACGCTTTCCCTGGTAATTAAACAAGCAGAATGAAATCCTGACTAGATAATGACCTGCTGAAGCCAGATTTTCACATCTCTTTTTGAGAAGGCCGCTATCTCTCAGGCCCATAGGAGCTTCAGAATGAAACTGGAACAAAAGCAAGAACAAACGCGTCACACTAGAATTGATGGAAATAAAAGAACGAAATAAATATCAATCCCGGTGGGTGCTAAGATATCCACTAGTTCTGTACATTAATAATCCGGATTTAGAGCTCTTCAATGCAGTCAGACTGGTCAATAGGCCAGAAAAGAGTAACGTCTTTTGTTGGAACCGGTAACATTAAGCCGTGTATGGTTTTGATCATGACAGATCACAAAATATAGCTTAGTATAACAAGAGGATAAAACCTAATGCATCCCACAAATCATAGACGTCTATCACAAGTTAGAAAATTACAAGAGAACGTTTTAATGTCCTGAGATAATCGCTTTAACGTTAACCTCATATTCATGAATACGAGAAGGGCCGCATCTAAACCGCATACTGCTAGCGCACTACAAAGCAGCAAACATCCAGTTATGGCAAGTACGCAAGGGTAGTCTGGGCCGTAACCTGGGAAATCTCAGCTCGCTAACGTTAGCCCGGTTAGTCCGGTTAGCCAAGACAGCTAACAACATCCCCCGCCGTGATATAGGTGACTTTAAAAGGTGTAAACATGTATAAAAATACCTTCTTGAGCTCATTCTCCGAAGCTGAAGGAGACACTCCGAGGATGTCATATAGTTTGGTGTCTGCGACGTTCGACATAGCATCAGAACAACGGAATTAAACCGACGAGAATGGCTAAGTAAAAACAGCAGGGAGCGAGAACAGAGAAAAGCCGGCTGGAGACGTCATACGCAATGCGTCAACTCCCGCACGGGGCGTTGGGAGGAGGGCGCGTCCCAAACCGCAAGCTACAGCACTAGCATAGGGGGTTGTCTCTGAAATTGCTCCCTATGTAGGAAACCTACATACAGTCAGGTCATTCCTCTGCTAAAAGCAGGGTTGGGAGGCGATGCGAAAATGAATGGATTAATCGATTCTGGGTAACTAAGCCTTGGAAACGACGCATCACACGATTTAGCAGAATTTCAAGTTATGTCACTAAAACTCGGAGTTTACCAATAATGCTCAACTCAAGTTGAGACAAATGGAAGACTGGTCAGCATGAAGTGGTGTGGGGGAGCTAATCCTTTTAAATAAATCATTAATTTATTATGGATTAAGTGTTTCAACCATGTGTTCAGCCATCCTCGTAGTCCATTCGGGGTTTCATTCTGCCAGTTCATAAATCATAATCCAGTCAGGTGTTTGTTCTACCTCTTCAATTACCCAGGTAAACAAATTATTATTCCCAGTATGTCTATTTTAAATTACAAGACCAAACCTGTGGCTCGGGCTTTGGCTTTTTTTGTTGTGAAATTCACACTTCACCATTAAAACTTACCGCATATTGACAGTAATGATTGGACCACAATGTTAACTTAATTATGTGTATAATTGTGCGTCTTGTTCAGTACTTCATTTAACTGAGCTATAGCTCAGCTATAGCCCATGTTGTTTCACTGTTAATCAGTCGTTTTTAGACAAACACTGCTTATTAAGAATATAATGTTTTCTATGAACCTGACCAAACTAATAAAGTGGGGTAATTCTCTATATTTAACTATATTTAAACAAAGCATCTAGATTAGAACTGCGCGGACACTTTCAGTATTTCCGGTACATTCTCGACGAACGACGAATAAATAATCAGCAAAAGAATCGGGCACTGACACTGCCAATAAATCAAACCCGGTCGCACACGCTGCGCGCTCCCGTTACAGCCGCCATTTTAACTCTCAAGAATGTCAAAATCTTTTCTTTTTGCAAATTTCAGTGGATGTACAGTGCATGAACATCAGCTCTGAGGTGAGGACTCTGTGGGAATTCGTCTCTCAGCACTGTTTTGATGGGAGGCTACAATCTGTACACCTCTACATAACCAGCCAGAATCACACAGAATACTCTAATCTAATCTTATTAGGCTACGTTCTAAACCGCGCACTGCTCTCCTACAAAGTGTGTCCGAACAGAAACGCGTCTGTTCGAGAACGGCATCTCACTTCCTACATAGTACGATAGTAAATGTTTGGGACGCACCCGTAGAGGTGAGTGCTGAGTAGCTCCGTGTTTAGTTAGAAACCCGCTCGACTTGTCTGCGAATGTTTCATGACGCGTTAAAACAAGGTATAACCAGTTATCCTACTAATGTTTGGCGTTTATTAACTAGTCGTGGTTGTATTTGCTAGCTGTATATAGCGGTAAAGATAGACCGCAAAACATGTCTATAAATGCAACATTGCGATCATAATCCTAAATAATTCTTTGACGAGCTACAGTTGTGTTCTGATGGAAAATTCGTTGCATATTTTACAGACTTTTGTCTAGAAAATTGGTTTTGGCTGTGGAATTATGAGACTGTCATTGGGGAGGATGAACATGACGTTGCTGGCTGCTCATTGTAATATTGTTCTGAGTCCTGAAAGTGACATTGTGCAGGAAGCAGGGATGTGAGGCCAGAGAGTCGCTGCGACATTGTGCATGTTTTCTAACACACGTGTGTTACTATGCTGTGTGATAAATATACATGAAGACTGTGGTGGTGAGGTGTGTTTGATCACTTTTTTTTTTTTTTTGCTATTTGTGAGAACCTGTTTGTTCCCTTAAAAATCCGTGTCAGATTTTTGTGACTTTGTGAGGACATTTTTGCTTGTAAGGATTGTTACTTATGAGAAAATACGTTTATTTAAAAAAAATCTGGTTTTATTTGAAAATCTACAGGCATGAGAATTTTGCTTTTGCTTACTAAGATTAGGGTCTTGTAATTATGGGAGTCAAGGGAAGCAACACACACATATAGTAAGAGGTGTGTGTGTGTTGATTTTGTTATCCTTGAACGACACCTGCAGTGTCATGTCAGGATGTAATCCTGGTTACTGGTTTCCCTACAGTTTTAGCAAACATCATAATGGTGTGCATTTTACACACACAGCATGATATATACTTAATGGATGGAATATAGGTGAGTAGGTTTATGTCAGAACCTTTGGGTTGTGCATAAGCTGCATGGTCAATCATGGGTGTGAATTACAGAGGAATAATAAAACTTGGCAGTAGACACACCAACAGGATAATCATATTTTAGTTTGTTAAAAGATGGACAAAAGTCTGAAATATGGGATTAAATACATTTACAGCATTCTCAAACCCCCCTTTCCAGAGATATTTGCATTTCCTACTTACAGGTACAGCCTTCCAGCAGGTAGAATACAAGATGTGAACCTTCTTGTTCCCTGGGCAGTGATGAGTCCTTGTCCCCCTGCAGTATGCATGGAAAAAGCTTGACAGTGCCTTCAAAAAATAATGTTAGGCAATTGTAATTTCATACTCAGCAGAAGCCTAATAATTCCATTAAATTCTTATTTATTCCATAAAAAAGATAACTAGGATAAAAGAGGAACAGAGTATACATGTTGTGTTCGTTTTGTTTAAAATTTTACATAAAATAAAAATTGAAACTTTCTGCTTTGATTTTATTGTGTAATTTGTGAGTAGTTGCATCAGCTGATTGGGTTGTTTGATTTTTGGATAGAATGTGAGCCCTCTGGTTAAAGGGCAGGTGTGTTTTGGTTTGGCCCCAGGCACAGCAGCACTACTGAATATGTACGGTATGTGGATGGAGCAATTCAGCAGACCTTCTTATTCTTAACCCAGGACCCCCCGAGAGGGAGAAACCATGCAATGGTGCACTTAGTCCTGGGAAATGGCTGGTCAGGGCTTGTCCCTCTCACCACAATCTTTTGTTGTTGTTCTTAAAGTCTAGGCCTCTAATAAATGGTTTTAAATTATACTCTCTTTCTCACAGGACTGTGTTGTGATGTGACTTTGAAAAAATATTCTGCCAGACAGTCAGTTTGTCTGACTCTTTAGTCTTGGAGGCAAATGTTTGAGCGCTGGACGCTCTACCTTATTTAAGGACACCCACTCTCTGACTGAAGGTAACTTGTTTTTAAAATATTTAGTCCAGAATATTCGAATGTTTTTGGTACATGTCTGTTTATCATCTGTTAATAATATATTTTTCCAACACAACACAAAAAGCACTGGGATACATATACTTACAGCACAACAAATAGTAATATCAGTACCTACATTTATCTGCTGAATGAAAAAGGTAAAGATAGCACTTGGCGGACAAACAATGCTTTTGTGGTGATAAAGCAGCTGAAAATATTGTAGCTTCAGCATAAGCAGCGTTGAAATAATAAGAATCTGACCTCCTTTTAATTCGTTAGAAGGCAGCAGCTAATATCAAACTTGAAAATTGTGTAGCCCCAAACCTCATACCTTCTTATCCTGTTTCTTCTTACTTTGCTATGGTCAAATGTCCTAATATGTGTTTGTTGACAGGCAGAACAATAAGCCAAAGCCTAAAATAATAATGAAATATATATCCAGGCTCAAATCTAATAAGGAAGCAGAGACTAGCAGAAATTCAGGCTGTATGTACATTTTAAATAATTATCTCTAGCATTTGTAACCTAAACCTTAACATCTTTTGTACATCTCTGTAGTCCCCTAGGTTCAGGCAGCCATCATGTTCTGGAAATTTGACCTGCACACAGCATCTCAGGTGGAAAAGCTGCTGGAGAAGGAGGATGTGACCCTAAAGGAGCTGCTAGATGAAGAGGACATACTGCAGGAGTGTAAGGCTCAGAATCAGCGCCTGTTAGTCTTCCTTACCCAGGACAGCAGCCTGCTGGAATTAGTGAATCTCATCACACACGAGCCCCCTACTGACCGGGAGGAGAAACTGCGCTACAAGTAAGGACAGACAGGAGGAAAGAAGGGTTTATCTGTCTCCACCCATTAAATCACTCAACACCCAATTATTAAAATATCTCTCATTTTTCCTAGATATGCCAATACGGCATGTGAGCTGCTGACATGTGATGTGTCCACCATTAATGACAAAGTGGGCGGAGATGGCACTCTCCTCAACACACTTTATAGCTTTTTAGAGCAGGAACCACCTGTAAATGCCCTGCTTGCCTCCTTCTTTAGCAAGACTTTTGGCAGCCTGATCAGCCGCAAAACAGAGCAGGTACGCACACACACAACACACACACACCCTGTGAGTCTTGCTATCTCTGCGAATTATTTCCACTGACTCCCATAATTACATGTAAGAAAACATTATACAAAAGCAAAATTCAGACTACTTTTTATTTTTTAAATAAACACTGGAACCTTTCTAAAAGCATATCCTCAAAAAGACTAAATCTTTGTTTTTTAGAAGACAGTTGGGTCCTCATACCTAAAAACCTGTCCAAACACACACACACCTGTCTTTGCATTCACACTCATGTGGGATATTAATTTTCAGTTTTTAATTTAGCTAAAGCAATTTAATTGAGTCATAAATACAGTCTGTGTTGTGTCTCTGACAGACTGTCAGCTTTCTGAGGAACAAGGAGGGGTTTATTTTACTGGTACTGAAGCACATGGACACTTCAGCCATGATGGATCTGCTGCTGCAGTTGATCAGTTGTGTGGAGCCTGCAGCCCTCAGACAGGAAGTTCTGACTGTAAGTGATGGTCAGGCTGAGTTTCTGTGTGTTCAAGTACTGTGTGTAAATTCTATATTATTTCTAGTGTGTATGTGTGTGTGTGTGTACAAATGTGATGCATTTACTTTTATTTCAGTGGCTGGATGAAGAGAGGCTTATTCAGAGACTGACACAATTAATTCACCCCAACACTGATAATGAGGTCAGCTGCACTATAAAATATTTTGAATTGAGTGTTTAACATATACTATTAAACACACTCTTTGTAGTTTCTGTACTCTGACAGTGTGTTTGTGTCTGTGTGCAGAGGCAGTCAAATGCATCTCAGGCACTGTGTGACATTGTTCGTATAAGTCGTGATCAGGTCACTCTAATGCAGACGACTTTAGAACCCGACCCTCTGTTGTCTACGCTGGAGCGGTGAGTGTCTATATATGCATGTGTCTGTATCCCAAATTTTCTTATAGTACTAATGACATTAAAGACAATTACAAATTGTGTGTGTTTTAGGCAGGAGAGTGTGGAGGCCCTTTTGAAGAACATGTTTGAGGGAGAGAGGAGTGAAGTCTGCATTGTCAATGGAACTCAAGTTTTACTTGCATTATTAGAGACACGAAAATCAGGGTGAGTAACACAAATGTGCAATGGACATTAAATGTACAACCTCCCCACCCCCACCGTGGGGTTCCTAAAAGTGATGATTCGTGGCTCAGTCTGGTCAGCAAATGAATGTCCTTAACATTAGGACTTGGAGTCAAGTACCAGCAAAATTAACTTTTAATGTGCTGTTAAATTGAGATGCTTTTGTACTTTTACTCAAGTAGCTTCCTCATGAGTGTCTTAGAGGTGTCATTTTCTTTTTTCGTTGAGTACAGATGTCAAGTGCTCTACATACCACTGGTACATCACTCATCATTATTTGTCGTTTAACAGAGCAGAACAAATGGACACAGGATCTCAGGGAATGGAAAAGTTTTACACTGTCAACAACAGCATCTTACTAGGCATTCAGTCCTATTTAAAGCATTTCCACCATCTCCTGCTCAACCCGCCTAAGGTAAGGTTCTCCCATTCTTTATACATCTTGAGAAAGCCGTTTCAGTGTGTGTGAGACTTCTTCTTGCTTGTGCAGAAATGTAGTATACTCACAACTATGGGAGTCCTGGAGGAGCCCTTTGGAAACGCCCGGCTTCACGCCTGCAGGCTGACGGCTGCTCTGCTCAACACCAGCGCTCCCAGAATCCACCACGACCTCTGCAAGCTGGACATGATCAACCTGCTACTAGTGAGGCGTCTCACCAAAACACTGCCTTTTTATGAAATCCACACTCACCCTTAGCTTTTCATTGAGCTGCTTTCTGTCTTTTGTTCTCTGTAGGATCTGTTTTTTAAGTTCACATGGAACAATTTTCTCCATGTCCAAGTGGAGCAGTGTGTATTTGCCATCCTTCAGCCTACAGCACCAGAGGGGACAACACAGCACAGTCCAGTGCAAACTCCTTCAGAGAACACACACCCAGGCACAGCGCACACTCAAACAGAAGATACAACAAACTCGGACCAGTTCAACCTGCTGTCGCACCAAGACCTGGTGACGCATGTAAGAGACTGCAGTGTTCTTACTTGATGTTCATGAATATATTTTTCAACCCTGGGCGGGCGCCAGCTCATCGCTAGAAGCGCAAACACACTCTCAGTCACAGCTTAGAGTCCCCAATTAACATAAAGTGCAAGCTTTTGGACTGTGGGTGGAAACTGGAGCACCTGGAGAAACCTCATGCGAACGCGGGGAGACCATGCAAACTCACACAGAATGGCCCTACGGCTATACCCAGGAATTTAACCTTTCTTGCTGTGAGGTGTCAGCCCTCACCACTGCGCCAGTTTTCTATATTTTAACCAGCACTTCATGTTAAGTATTTGAGCATTTTCTGTAGCTCTAAATACCTGCTTTTCTTGCAGTAGCTTTACTACAAAAATATCTTATTTAGGGAATCATGGCATTTGTTCTCTTATTTCAGGTTTAATCAGCATATTCCAAAAAAAACTGCATTGTGTTCTTACAGGTGCTAAATTAAATAACTTATCTTACTAAGTGCATTTTTCAAACCTTCTTGCAAAACAATCAAGGATGTGACTTGTGTAAAGCCTCCAGTGTGGTGTTCATATACAACCATGCATTTATGTTTTGGGTGTAGCTTTTTGTGAACTGCAGACTGGTCCAGAGGATACTGGACGCCTGGGAGGAGAACGATAAAACACAGTAAGCCCTCAAAGAACTCTAATATCAATTTTATACGGTATGTGTGACTTTTTTGTGGGTGTTCTGACTAATGCATGTGTTGCAGGGCTGAAGGGGGCATGAGGAGAGGCTACATGGGTCATCTTACCAGGATAGCCAATGCTGTGGTACAGAGTGTGGAGAAAGGTCCTGCACAAGCTCACATCTCACAGCTCATAAATGGTACAATCTCATGTAGGCAAACTACTCCCTTTCTCTTCTCCACTGTTCATGAGGCTGTGTTGCGTCATGATGCTCTGGTGTGTGTATGTGTGTGCCTGTTCCAGAACTACCCGAAGATTACAGAAGTCGTTGGCACAAATTTGTGGAAGAAACGTTAGCAGAGACGAACAAGAAAAATGCAGTGGACATGGTGAGGTTTACAAACATTTTCAGAGCATGAGAAAAGCGATAATGAGCCAGGAGTCTCTGTCAGCTTTTGTACTGTTCAGGTCTTGATTAATCACAGTGTGTGTTTATATCTCTCATGTTTCAGGTTCTTTCAGACTACCAGATCCAGCAGATGACAGCAAACTTTGTTGACCAGTTTGGGTTCAATGATGATGAGTTTGGAGAACATGATGACAGTATCAAGTACCTATTACAACTAAATAATCCTCTTGTTTGACCTTCAACATCATTTAAATCCAGTAGCCTGATGTATTGAGTAGCTATTAGTCAATCTTCATAGCAGCTTTGTGTTTCTTTGCAGGTTTGGTTGGGTTTTTTTATGCTAGGTTCCTTCATCTGTGTTTTTATCTTGCAGTGCAACATTTAACCGACTTGCAGGAATCAAGTGTAACCTGGTGGATGAGGGAGTGAGTCCTGTCTTTGACCTTTTAGATGCCAACAGTCCGTCATAAATCAAGTCTCTTCTTTTGCCTGGTGGTGGTATATATGTGTATTTTCTCTCTCTTTCTCTCTGTGTTAGCCTAGTCTGGCAGTGTTTGCAACTTGTAAAGAGAAAACACGCCATTTTGATGATGCTGATGAAGAGGAAGAAGATATTTGGGAAGACAAAGAAATTAACTATGCAATGCAAGTGAAGTCCAGAACCAGGTCTGTAATTTGGTTCCTCTTGACGGAAACCATGCACACCATCACATCCTAAAAGCAAAAGTGCTGTTTCTCTGATGCAGGTTTGGGGTGACGTCTAACACCATGAAGAATCAAATGGAGCGAGGCGCTCTAAGGCACTTGGGGTCACCAGACCTGGAGCAGTTTCCAAAACAGATTCAAGACAGCGACCAACGCAAAGACACAGACACACAGTGCTGCCTGCCAACCAGTGAGTGCAAAACTCGCACTCTCATATTTGAATATAGAATAACGTGTTTGCATCATACAGAGTAAATATTAAAATTTTATTTAAAAGAGTATTAACACAATAGTTTGGAAGTAACGTTTTAGGGGTCAAAGAATGTATTGACATAAGAGGCAAGGAACTGTCACTTACATTATAATGCGAGTCTCCCTCGCCCACCACTCTTCCTGTGTCTGTTCCCGGTTAGGTCCCGGTTGGGTGGCGAGTTTTGAGGACGACTTTAACTTTAAGGCAGATTTTGCAAGCGTTGCCATAGACACAGGTTCGGACGTGTGGGGTGGATCCTCAGTGCCGCTGAATGACAGTGAGGAGAAAGGCTGGGCCACTTTCGCCGACTTCCAGCCCTTCTGCTGGTGAGGAGGAGCGTGGTGAAATTATGGCTGTTGCAGTGTTGCAGTGAAGTTTAATGATAAAATGTTGTGTTTTGTAGCTCAGACTCTGGCCCCAGGTGCAGCTCTCCTGTAGATTCAGAGAACCAAGGAAAAGATAAAAACCAAGAGAAAAACTGTGAGTTGCAGTTAGATGTCCTTCACACAGTTCCACAGTAAAATGATCACTTGAAGCCCGTTTTATTCAAAGTGTAAACATGAAATAACTGAGACTCCGTCGTTACTAATCAGAAATCTTACAATATTTTTTTATACATGGCCATCGTTAAATTAAAAAACATAAAAATAAATTTGAATGTGAAGTTTAACACTCTCTTTACACACTAATATCAAAGAACTGCATAATAAACTGTATGAAAGACTTGTAAAATGTTCCATTACTTTATAGTCTGTACTAAACTAGTCTTGTGCCTTAACTGCCTAATGGATATACGACACTGTGTGAAATGTGCGTTTGTGTTTCAGTGAAAGGCTCGTCTGCATGCGTGTGGAGCGTGTGTGGGGCGAGGAAGGCACCTCTGGTGGCATCTGACAGCAGCTCCAGCGGCTCTGAAAGTGAGGAAGAGGAGGAGAGGAGTGAGATCATCATGGAGACGATCACTACTGCCAATGGCAAGCAGTCTGGCAAACCAACTACAGATGCTGCAAATGAGAAAGCTCTGTTCAACAGGTACACACACACGCATACATACATAGCAAACGTGCTTCCAGTTAACTTTGTGGACTTCTGATGTTCATTTCATTAAAATTGTGGCTCTTTTCTTAATTAATTCCAGTATTTGGAAGGAAAACTCTCTAAGAGAACTATTTTTTCATTTGTTTTTTTAGTGAAGCATCTAGCAGCATGGCAGGGGGCACTGCAATGATGCCCATCACTGATAGCCCCGTCTCTAAGGAACAGAAAACAGAATAAAGGTAATAAGCACATGCCACTGAAACATCATCAGCTATGTGTACTTTTACCAATCTAATGCAAATCTCTCTCCATTTCTAGGAAACATTCAAGTCCTAGTGGTCCAGTGTATTTCAGTCTGCTCAGTGTTCTCCTCTGTCTTTCAACCAATTCTACTCTGAACACTTCTAAACATCTAAAACCTCTTTGTATGGGTCACCTCTATCCCAGAGCCACACCAGAGCAGTGTCCCTCAGCCCAGCTTACAGGCAGCTCGTTCTCAAATAATTTCCTGTCCTGCACAGACCTGAACACAGTCCGGCCACTTTAATGCAAGTTTGTGATTCCTCCTGTTTTTAGCAGTGTTGTCATCAGTGTTGCTGCTCTAAGAGGTCAGGTGAAGAGTTCTCTGGAACCTGAGGACTAGCGACAGTGTTTCCGCTGCTTACATACTTTTCCCTGGGTTTGATGCATGCCTGCTGGGGAGCCACATTATACCCCTACATTTGGGATCTCATCCTTTTTTCACGTGACCACATCCTTGAAACACTGTGTGTGCGTTTGTGTGCGTGTATGTGCAAGAGAGGGAATGTTTTTGACAGTGCGAGCTGTTTGCAGCAGTTCTGATATATTAAATGTTGTGTCTTAATGCTCATTGTGCAATAAGGTTATATTCTGTAGTAGCAGAATCTTTGACTAACTGTGGGTATGTGAGTGTACTTCAGAAGTTCTGCGTCCTGTTTTCAAACTCATCTGAAGGCACACACATACACAAGTGTGTGGAAACACAATCTCATGGTCAAAAAGAGTGTATTTACTCTGGTTATAGGAGACATTACTCCATGTAACACTTTTTTTGTGGTCAGTAGCTTATTTCCTCAGGAGATGATGGTTATGATGAAAGTAACCCTGTGACGTGTGCGTCTTGCTTAATTATACCTTGAAGAATGTGGTTAGATAAAGCATATTTACTCTATATACAACTTCACATTCTTCTTGCACATTATTTTTAATATCTGTCCACATTTGGAAACAATGATATGTTACCACTATGCGAGTTGAGTTTGTCTCTTCCATGAGTTCAGCTCAAATTTACAGGATTTCCAAAAGGTAAAATGTTCTGGACATGTTTGCGATTCCATGTCAATAAGGAAAATATATCCAGAAAATTGTATAAGGCCAAAGTAATAATCATTAAAAAAAATTAGTAATTATACAAGCAAATACAAATATGCAAATAGACCATGTCAGATTGAAATTTTAGCTTAGTTTGCTGTGTATATGTCTTTTATATTATTGTTTGCAAAATGCAACACTAGAATTTAGAGGCAATAATGACATTTGAGTGCTTTATTTATTTAGCTTTGCTAACTGTTACTTACACACTGTGTCGCATTAATGATTTGAATGTGGAGAAGAATCTCAGTCCATGTTCTTAAGTTTATGCACTTTTAAAAACTTGATTTTTTTTTGATACCAAAAGATTCTTGTGGGAGTGATGATCATGATGGTGACCATGATGTTGAGTCACTGATTTACATTACCTTGTACTAAGCTGAGAGTGTGCACACTTATTAACTAAATGTAATTAGTATGCAGCGTAAGAGTGTGTGTGTGTGTGTGTGTGAGAGAGAGAGAGAGAGAGAGAGAGGGAAGATGAGCTCCATTTGACCCAGGCCTAGTGTTTGAATGTAATGTTTATTTATACTTTTTTGGTGAAAATCAAATATTTGAATAAGTCTTACATCTCTCTCTCGGTCGACCTGCTCTTTCTTCCTCGAATACAGGGTCACATTCTCCCCTTAAACGTCTCCCTTTTTAAGAGATTCTTTACCTGTACTGTACATTCTACAGTAAGTAACACTGCCCTCTGCAGACCTGTGTGTGTGTGTGATGCTCTGTATTCTCTCTTTATTCTGTCTTCCAAGTATGCACACTAACCAACCAGACTCTCAAACCTCTAATTTGCTCCACCTCATCTGGCTTTTCTGCCTGCTTTGTGTGTCATTGCCAGTGATTATATGGTAGCACATGACTTTTGACTGTAGTGCAGCATATCATGACCAATATCAAGCTCAGTGAACACAGACACCTTGGATGGAAAAAAGATAATGACATTCCTGCTGCTGTCAAATTGATGTACTGACTGCTTGGTATGATTGATCAAACGTAATAAAGTAAATACACTCACACAATGTTAATACTCTTTATCAATAAATCACCATCATTTAATACTGCTTAATGTTTATGTTTAATTTTACTCCCTCAGCCCTTACAGTCTGATCAGCTGGGACGTGTGTTTGCACTTCTTGTACGTATTCAAGTCCAACTTTATTTTCGGTGCCTGTGTGGTCATAAGATCAGCGTACTTCTGGAAAGTCTTACTATTTGTTTCTTATTTTAGTGATCTGGGCTGTACTTAGATATAAATGGATGAATGAGGCCTATATTGATTAGAAATCCCTAATCTAGAGTTGGACTAATATTTATGTAAACATGAACTAAATACTAAAGCATCATCTGGTCCCGTGTTGTAAGGTATCTGCCGTTTTCAGCACCTGTCCGTTGTGTGAGCTGAGATTCCATCATATATTTACATGCCTTTTATATTGTATTGCTGGTGGTTTGTTTGTTTATTTATTTTTTGTATAAATGCAAAATTGTACCTGTTATTTTTGTTTAAATTAGGCTTTAAATTGAAATATCAACCAATAAACATTTCAGATGTGTGTTGATTGTCAGCTCTTGTTATCTTAAACTCGCAATACAAAAGATACGAGCAATGAACTACAACCAGTTACTAATAATATTAATTAGGTCTACTATCACACACAGTGCAAGAGTTACATATGTTTACAGTATTCAAAAGACTTTCATCAGGAAAATATTTTCAGCTTATCACTACTAAAAGTAATAGTAATGAAAATGCAGTTACTAGTAATTTTGGGTTGAACTGAGAAAGTTGTTTACATAAATACAATGTCATTTTCATAATTAATATGCTCTCTTGAATTTAATGCGCTCTTAGCAATTGTACACTGTTCAATTTGATTTACTATATATCTGTAGTTTAGTTTAGCCTCGAGTTATCTAATCAATGTTGCTAACAGTGTTATATTCATCTGTGTAAATGACACTGATCCAGGGCCTGTAAAGTCACCACTGAGGTACTCAAGAGCAAGGTACCGTCCCCAAGTACTGCTCCCTGGGCACTTGTTAGCTGCCCACTGCTCCTTCACGGATGGGTTAAATGCAGAGGTCACATTTGGTTGTGGTGCACTGTGTGTTGTGCTGTGGTGTGTTCACAATGACAGATAATCACTCACTATTATTGAATTCTTGAGATCGAGATATGCGTGTAAATTTAATGTGAAACATTTCTCTTTTCCCAACACTGCAAAAAAATAAATTATTTTCCATAATAGAATGTGATGAGTTTCTTTTGCATGCAGTTCACTCCAAAACTGGATTACAAGTGAGTACAAAAATGTTGTGAGGAAAACAACAGTGCTCCTAGAGGACAGAATCCCAGTGTCAGTAGGGAGGGGCATCTGAATAGGAAGAGGCATTTATAGGGCTGGGGGTGGGTTTCAGCATGTGTGTGTGTGTGCGTGTGTAAATATTTTTTCAGGGCTGGTGGAACCTGTCTGTCTGCTTTGTGTGTGTGAGTGTGAGTGAGAGAGAGAGAGAGAGAGAGTGTGAGTGAGTGAGTGAGTGAGTGAGAGAGAGAGAGGGAGAGAGAGAGAGAGGGCACAGCCTGAAATATAAGGCACAAGCTACAAACTGAAACACACAGGAAAACCACAATGCTAACCAGGCACCACACACACAGGAGGCAGGCAGACTTTTAAATCAGACTGTGTTAAAGTGTTGGACATTTAAACCGGACTGGATGTGGACTGGATTGTGCGAGTCAAGGGACAAACGTCAGTGAGCCTGAGGATCTCTTAAAACAAAAGCAAATATGAGAGGAGCAGCTTCCGTGGTTTGTGTGTGAGTTTGAGCTTGAATGACTATCTTTGTGAGAGAGAGAGAATAAGAGAAAAAGAGGGAGAGAGAGAGAGAAAGAGAGACAGAGAGAGGGGTCCTCTCATGGATAAGCTCCTCTGGCTATGGGGGGGTGTCAGAGTTCTGGCTCTGGGGACGAGGCCTCTAACACTCTGACCACCAACTACAGCGACATCAACGTGTTCAAACTGTGAGTATCAATCTTTCTTACACACAGCAGCAGGCAGCAAATTATGGCAGAAGGAATGCACATGGCAGACAGATGACTGCTGAACAGAACTAGCATACCAAGAGAGAGAAACTGAGAGAGGGTTGGAGCATGTTTCATAAGATCTACTAATGCATATCTTTTTTTTTTTTTGATGTTCAGATTTTGTGTTAAATCTGAACATCAGATGCCTTTTTTACATCCATAAAAGAAAAAAAACTTCCATCCTCCACAAGTTCACGTAAGCAGCACCTGTTTATGGGTAAACACATGTCTTGTGTATTTATACATCATACAGCAGGATGAGAGAATGAAGGAGTAAATAAAAGAATTAGAATAACTCTGGTAAACAAGTGACATTAACGTACACAATCCAAAGAAGCTTAGAGAATCCCGATGTTCCCAAATAAAACATGTACTAGCTGAGTGTCGCTCTGGACTTTATTAAAGTTCTTCTTGATAAATATTAACAGCGAACATAAACAATTGATGCTCTCCAATAACAATGTGTGTCTTAGTTAAGAATTTTATTTTAAACCTCTCATGATGGACTGGAGGTAGCACTAAACAATGTCTTAACATTCTTTTAAAACCATTACGCAAATACCTACTTTGAAATATAGTGTAATTGTGCAAGGATCTCACTCTGGAGCGTCTCATATTTCACCCCGGAGCTGTTTGATTGTTGTGGTCTGGTCGACTCGCTCATGATTATCATCAATGCCTGATCAAATATTTTACAGCAGGGCAGGGTCTGGGAGAGTATTTACAGAACTCTATTAATTTAGTTAGAACTAAGCACACATCACAACAGACATAAAAGAGATAATAAAGGTATAATAATAAAAGTTATAACAGGGTGGAAAGTGAGAATAACCTTTTTTTCTCTCATAGATAAATCGCATAACCCCAGATCAATTGCTTAATTTTAAACTGGTTTGTGAGGTCAATATTTACCTGATACTCATTCAGGGGGAGGTTTAGCAGGAAAGCTGTAAAACTGTGCTGCATCAACAGATGCTTCATATTCTTCATATACATATAAAATAAAATAAAAACAGATATGATAAATTTAAAGTTGATAACAGTTACTGCCATATTATAAAATACCGAGGCCTGAAAGTGACTGGTGCACTGACAGTACATTAACTACAGTTCACTCTCCATCACACACTCCAGGCATAAACCACATTCTAATCAAAGTAATGTTTGAGTTTTTTTCTAAATAAGAATGTTTTAAAACCCACAGAACACAAAGTACAGGTAATCATACCTTCATTTTCACACACCCACACACCACATGAATTCAGGCTCTCACACACACACATAAGATAGACACTACTCTGTGGAATATTTGTTTTATCATTTAGGACAAGGCCACACACAGGCTTTCCCATGAATGATCAGACAATTCAAGGTTTCACATGAAGACCGACACGGATGTCGTCAGAACTCTGGCTGTGTGAATAAACACATGCACGCAGTGCTGTGTTCTCTGTGCGCCTAAAATGTGTGCCGCTGCTTTTTTGCATGGAGTAAAATGAGGCTTGTTTGCATTTGAGCTGCTGTCTTTCCAGGATCAGCTACAGGCCTCAAGCTTTAGGTCGCTGTTTACAGGAGCAACTCCCTGTTCACACAGTGGAAATTTATCACATGTGGCTGTATTTGTGTGTTTATGTCCCGGTCGCTATGGTCTTACATTGAGCCGCAGGCCTTCTTAACGTCTCAGGTCGTAATTGAAAGAGTCTCTCGAGTTACATAAAAACGCAGAGACAATAATGTGTACAACTGGAAAAGGACAAATTGATTAGATGTTGCAGAGAACTCTGTATACTGATACCGAACACTAGGTCCAGCTGTCTTCCATCACACGCAAATATGTGCCTCACTAACACACACACACACACAGAAATAGCAGACATACCTGAATATTTAGGAGGACACGAGTTGAAAAGATTGCATACCAAGAAATCAAATGCACATACTTCACATAACACACATGAGGTTGGCAAACAGGGGGCGATTAATGGCCTTTTTATCTGTCTGGGTCTGTCTCTGTGCACATACATGTGTAAAACAGGAAAAACAATAATGTTCAAAGTGCTCCATCTCTGGAGGAAAAGCCCTACCTGCAGGAGAGTTACCTGAGGGACCACATTGCTGACATCGACCTGCTCACGCTCACAGCACTGCCACACGACCTGGACCAGCAAGAGTGGATTGCTTTTAACAGTGAGTACGCATGCACGTGCGCGCACACGCGCGGTTTTTCAGGGCTGATATCGATAACAATTATTGCTAGTTAATGGGGCCAATAACCAATATTTGGAACCATATACCAAAAAAAGAAAGAAAAAAGAAAATCTGTCAAAATTAAGAATTTTACAAACACCAAGCTCAGTTGAATTCTACTAATTGTGTAACATATAGGCAATCAGAGACTGTTGTGGGCGGAGCATTAAATGAAGCAGCAAGTCGAGAGTAGAGACGGCAGTGGAGCTACAATAGCGCAGCTTGTATTTATATAATGTTGGTGATGGTCAAAATAACGAACTACCACAATAAATAACTGCCCCGATAATCGGTCGACCATTAATAACAATATCCCTAAAAATCACACCAAACCCTCACACTTGCAAATGCCCCAACCTGTAATGGGTGAATACTGCTATGAATTCTGCATTTGTGAGAATTAGATAATATTCCAGCATCTAGAACGGGTGTGACGTGGCTGTTGTACATAAGACAGGATCCCTAAAAGCACAACAAAAGTCTTCTAATTGGAAAACACTGAACACTGCTAATAATCAGCTTTACTTTTACTTACAATACATTTAACTCTTTGGCGGGTGTAATTATGCTAGTGTGTATATTTGCATACATAGCACATATTTCACACACAGCCATGCAGCAGTGTAATAATCAACAGCAGCTAGACTGTGGGACTGTAAATGCTGCATCAATAAAGCACAACTCTGTGTTTGCTTTAGCCACGGTAATGTCTCACTATGTCATGGGGAAGACTTTCTCTCCGCTTCAGTGGGAAAGTTCTGTGAGGTTGTGTGTGTGTTTGGTGCATTTTAACTATTTGTATGTGCTCTCCCCAGCCATTTCTTTCTTTCAGAATATCAATCTACTCTCCAGTGCTCTCTCAGAATGCTGCACCATAACAACATGTCCAACAGCCAGCGGTCCTGGGAAAAAGTGAGGATTAAACAAACACACATGCACACACATACACACACGTTTACTTCACTGTACATTTGAGGACATACCATAAACATGATTACTGTAACTAAACAACCCTAAACCTGTTTCTAACTGTAACCCCAGTAATGACAAAAAAAAACCTTTCCTGCTTTTTGTCAATTTTAAAAATCTGTATTAATGTAAAGACATCTTAGCAACAAAAAAAAACCATACAGTGACGCCATGTTTCGTCCCCTGACAGTAGATCCATCCTCAGACCACAGCTGTAGAGTCTGAGGTTTGTCCCCAAAATAGACAGACACACACTTTCATTGACTCACATATTACTAGATGTTAATTAAACCACAGCTACACCTTAACCCTCAAATTCACCAATGTTGTGACAAGACAAACTATTCATTTGTCTCAACACATTTTCTTTTTGGTGTCTTTCATTCACACACCCACACACTACCACCAAACACACACCACGTCACGCATGGCTTCTTGTTGTTAGCCTTTAAGAATAAAGTAGCTTTAAATGCTTTTGTATCATCTCTTGAAGTTTGACAGAGAATAAAAGCATGGAGGGTGAAGGGTGAATTGTGACATAAGAGTGGTAACATTTAACAAGGATGTTACCACTTAACCAACAGGAGGCAGCACAGCACAGGAAAGTGTTTTCCTTGTAAGAAAACAATGGATTCATGGGTTTATTGATCTGTTCATTTGAACAGTCCCCACCACAACATGTCCTCACAAACACAATAACCTGACAAATGTTTGATTTTCCCATAATTTAGTCCTGACAGACAAGGGCCTTACAAAGATAAACATTTAGGAGTCTAAAAAGGACCACTCACACATGATGTTTGGTCAATACACAAGGTACTGACCAAGAAACAATTGTGTTTGACTGCAGGTGTGAAAAACTGCACGAGGTGAATGTGTGTATATGTTCTACAGGTTCTATGAGTGGACAGATGATCAGGGAAAAAAACTCAAGTGTTCAGCACCTCTGTACACCGACTACGCCATGTCCTATATCCAGGAACTACTCACTGATGAGAATGTGTTTCCTACCAGGGCAGGTATAAACAACACACTCACTCACACACACACACACCCCTCTCCTGAGAGAGTCACACACCAGGGCCCATATTTGATTTGACCCAACTCAAACAAGAGCTTACTGATGAACTTCTGATATTTTGGAAGATCACAGATAATCACTGGGAATCTGTGGTAGTTAGAGAAGGTTGTGAGATCAACAGGCTGGAAAGAGTGCGTTAGGGTTAGACTTAGGCGCAACCCAGCCCTAACCCTCGGTGAGGTGCAACTAGAGCGGCAGATCATGCATGAAAATGTGCTAGACATGATTTTCCGAAGTGGGGAAAATAAGACGTAGGGAATCTAATTCTTACTTTTTCAGACAGGCTTTTGTTAATATCAGAATCACACCTGTGTGATGTTTGAGTGAGGTTTATGAGCTACAAATGAACAGAACTTAAGTGTGCTGATACGTGAATCAAAGATAAGCAACGGGTTCAATACAACACCAAAGTTCTGAATGCTAGGTGTTGGCTTGACAAGTAGGCCATTTGCCAGAAATTCTGTGGATTAACAGTATCAATGGCAGAGCTTAGCCCCAGAAGAAGAAGAATGCTAAAGGTGGCCGAGTCTGTATTCAATAAAAGGTGCTGATAAAATGCTGAGCAAAGGCCAGTCCAAAGACAAAAAGGACAAGATATACAGGTGAATAATATCAGGGTCAAGACTACAGGAGAAAAATGGTGGCCACTAGTGGTCATGAGGGGAATCACAGACCAGACTGAGTCAGAAATGTTCAGAAGTGACAAAGAGTTTATTATTCTGCATCACTGAATCCACTGATCAATCAAATGCGCTTGTGTGTGTTTATGTGTGTTTAGACATGCCATTCCCAAATGGATTCGTCTTCCTAATTCAAAAGGTTTTCATGCTGCTGTTCCGAACCCTCGCTCACCTGTACAGCGCTCACTACAGAGACGCCATTGCCATGGAGATACACCCGCACCTCAACACACTCTTCACACACTTCATCACGTTCAGCCACGCTTTCAGATTGCTGGAGACCTCAGAGACGGATCCCCTGGAGGACCTGATCTCACTTCTCACACAGTAACACACACACACAAAGCCTTGACTGAATAAACGTTTGTTGTTTTTACTCTGTGAAACTGAGTTCAGCCTTTAACACTGTAGTAAGTGCAGTAAGTTTTCCCCAGTGTTGGGCTGCCGTGGTGGACATTTCCAACTTATTAAAATGAAGTGAGTGCTTGTGAAGGAGAGAACTGTGAGAGGAGGTTGTGTGGAGGAGTGCAGGTCCAGGCTACAGATTAGGTTCCTTTCTTCGCTGCAGGGCATGTGGTACATATCAAGAAGAATACAGCATTAGAAGTGTGAAGAAGTGTGAGCAGCTTTTCCCTCACACGGACCATAGCTCTGTTTGCATCAGATATCTGGTCTGACTGGTTTAAACAGAAATAATGTCTGTTTATGTGTGTGTGGCATGCGCAAACACACACACACACACACACTGTGCTTTTGCCTTTTGTCATGCATGAAAATATTTATATAATTTGTCATGTTAATGATGCTGGTTGTACCTCTTAGCCTTGGTGTTCTATAAAATGCATTGTTGTTGCATCAAGATGATACTCCTGAAGCCCATTTCTTTTAACACAGTTTCACTTGCTTTTACCCTGTCAGAATAAAAATGCTTTAAATGGTTTTGTATCCTGTACTGAAACTTTTAAAAGGGTGAAACATTGAGACCTTAAAGATTTATTGACATTGAATGGGCAACCCTTACTGGAGTCTTTCCCCTATTAACCAAAAGGAGGCAGAAGAGCACAGCAAAGTCTTTTCAAACAAACAGCTCAATAAACCAATAAATCCACTAAAAAAGATCTGAATGAATAGGCTTAATCAAGGGTTTAATGACACATATAAAGCAAAACACCCAAAGTACTGACAAAAGAACACTAAAACATTTGTATAATTCTCCATCACTGTCCAATATTAAATCTACTGACCATTTAATCTTGTGAAATATTCACATCTAACTAATCAGCACTTCCTAAGTGGAAACAGCTGACTGAGCAAATAGAGACAGATAAAAACATGAAAAGAGGCCAAGTAAAATTGGCCAGAGGTGATTGACTGGAGACAAAAAGACGGGGGAGGGAATGAGAAAGAAAAACAAGGAGAAAGAGGGAAGGTGGATCAGATGGCAATACTCTTTAGCTGCCATGTTAAGAAGACTTGAACCCATCAGATGGCGCAGTGGCCCAGTGAAAGGCCCTTTCAGGAGGAACAGCAGCTCTTTGCCCTGCGGCTGAGTGCCTCTCTACCTCTGCTCCATATAAACCACCTGAGTGTACAGCTAGGGGCTTTGTGTATGTTAAAACACTCATCTCAGCGTCATGATCTTCTTGTAGTTTTGAGATAACATGCAATTTCAGCATAATGGTATTGTCTCAGCATGGGCTAGAATTACATCTGCACATCTAAACATTTCCAACCATTGAAAACCTTTCTCCTCATTTCTCCCTAATATTAGGACCCCTAATGTTAGGTCAGACCACAGAGCAGTTCCAATAATTCCAATTAGAATGAGGAGTTTCTGATGAGTGTTATGGAATTTTGGATAAATGTACGGCAAAAGAGAACACACACACCTGAGGCAGCCAGCTCTATCTAAACGAAGTGAAGCATGCGCTACTAGCATATCCTGTTGCTGGCCAACTCCAGATATACGGTTTAACACACAGACACACACACACTACAATAAACTTGATATCGGTATCACCATGACATTGGCACCTATGGCATAGTACTAATCCAACATGGTCTGTAAGTTCAAGGCTCACCTGTACAGAAGAAATGAAGAGATCCAAAGAACAGCATATAAAAAACGGCTACACTATTGTGCCTGATACACTCAATAAGAATTATTCAATCTCAAACATACATTACAATATACCTACCAACCAGGTCAGGCTCACTTCTGTACCTTTCTGTATAGCACTACCACCTCTGTAAATGGGTCTTCCAAATAACATTCAATCCGAAACAATACCTACTTGAGGAAAAGTGTGATGAAAGATCAGGCAGTAGAGGGAGGCAGATGAATCATATACAATAACACACAAGTTCACCTATCAAGTGCATTTAAAAGCAAGAAACATGCAAGTAAATGGACAGAGAGAATAAATAGTTGTAATAAACTACTTGATAAGTGCACCGTATATAGTAAGACCTGTCTCATCACAGAAAGTCACTGCACCCAACAGCCCATAAATGCACACAATTGACATTTCACTTGCAGTTACTGGTTTGTTGCCAGGTGTGTTTAAATGGCACATTCACCTGACATTCTTCTCTCAGCTTATTAACTGTTTGCTCTTATTCCATACAGACAACTAGGACAAAAAATCAAGGTCAAGATAATATGAGTGTGAGAACAAACACACACACACACACACACACACACACACACAACAAGCACACACAGTGCAAAAATCACAATCAACCACAGTTGCCAGATCCTGATCAGTCCCTTCATTATCATGGCAATGTGATCTGGCTACTATAACTAATCTCTCTCATACACACACATTTCCCAAGGTTTATATCTCGTCCAACAATCTTTATGAAAGTGCAGGATAAAATGGCAATATCCAATAAATAATATCCAATCAATATCAATACTGGGTTTGATTTTAATAAAATATGAAAGAGTATACAGAACGTACTACTGAGTACTGAGGATGTTTTACAGGTGCTCACAATGAAAGTCGTCCCTACAGAAGACAAACCTTTAAAAAAGCTGACAGAAAATTATTTTAATATTACGAAAAATATTTTGACATGAGTTTTCTTTTCTTTTTTTTTTTAAGACAACTATCATTAAGCTAATAAGGCTGCTTATATCAGTTAATTATTCAATCAATTATCTCTTGCTACGAGTAAAGCCACGCGCGACTCCGCCCTCGCACTATTTAACGTTTTGAGAGACAGCGCGCGCCCAAAGGACACCGCACGCACCGACCACAAGAGAGGGAAAATACAGCCGGGAGGCACATTAATTATCATTGCAACGCCATTTTATAATTTAAGATGAGAAAAAAGTACCTAATGGTGATGAAAAAATAACTTTCCTGCCAATGGAGCAACGACTTAACACTTCGGTTTACAAGCAGACATTTTCTTCTGTCTTTTAAAAGCGCTCTGCCGTTGTTCTTGAAAACACTCCGTTTTTACGAGCCCGGGAGTAAACTCTGAAGGAGCGGCAGACGCGTTTTCCGCACGTGATGAAGGCGCCACCATTGATCTGCGCGTGCTGCGCCGCACTCGTGGTGTTGGCGCGCGCACCGACGTCTGTCCCGGCGCGGAGCGCGCAACGCGACAGGTGAGAGACTGAGAAAACGGAGCACTTTAGGTTCCGCTCGATAAAAACTCACCTTACTGTAATTAAGCAGTTCTTTGAGGTACATTTTTTATTTAAAACATAACATTTTAGTATGTAATTTTACTTGTGGACTACTTGCATACAAATTAATGTAATTAATCTACTTCACTACTTATAAAATAGTGTTTCCTTGCTGAATATGTGTACAATTTGAAGTGATATTCAAAGGTATGTGATTGTTAGTCCAGACAGTAACCATACTATTGTACTGAGACCATTTTTAAAACCTGACTTCACAAATATATAAATATTGGACAAGAACATTCCAAATGACATGGAATGTTTATTTATTAAATATTAATCGCCATAAAAGTAACTGGTACTCAGTAGGCTTTTTTTCCAGAGTACTTTTTACTTTTGAGTACATTTAAGTTCTTTTACTTGTAATTGAGTGTTATTTCAGCAATGTAACAGTACATGTACCCAAGTACACATATTCCCTTCATTTTTTTGAGTGCATCAGCAGTGGTCATTTTTTAAAGATGTTACTTAACAGCAGAACCAAAACGGATTAGAACTTAAGGAATAAAGATGTTCTGACACTCCAATAATAGGCAGAAACTGTGGTGGACACACTCTGGCGCTCAGAAGCTATCCAAGGATGAGTTTGCAGTTGCTGTAACTATTCTTGCAAGTGTGTGTGCGTGTCACACTGCTATGATGATGAAGCCTTAAAAACTGACCACAGGATCTGATGACTGGACCATGGATGATTGAGAATGTGATTTTTGTCTGTATATGACTGTTAGATGATTATATATATATATACACACACACAGATAGAGCGAGAGAAAAAAGAAAGATAGAAAGAGAGAGCGAGAGAGGGCAAACCAGTAGCTTTATTCTAACAAAATGCAAAGTGAACAGTGTGTTTGAAGAAACCAGAGAAAACCGAACTGAGTTCTTCAAATCCTTGCTCAGTACCAACAGAACAATGTGTGTGTGAGTGTGTATGTGTCCATGTGCGCAAAAGAACAGTAGCCATAAACCATGAAAAACTTGCCAGGTGATGTAGCAAAAAAGGACACTTTCCGGGTTGTTGGTTGTAGACACTAGGTCTATCTTATCTCGGAAAAAGTAAAAAAAGATCTGAGGAATTCTGATGATAGTGTTAAAAATCCTATCCTTTATTGTAATGGATGTGCCAAAAAGGCAGATGAATTTCGGCTCAAGTTGAGTCTTCATCAGGACAAACAATTTAAATCACAGTAGTGGGTTAAGTACCCACAGTACCTCAGGCGCCAGGTATATTGTAGGGGTGTAGCAATTGTGCTGCGTGCACCAAGTGTCTTATGGTGAACTGTACTGTTATTTATTCTTTAGCATTATTATTTAGCCATTTATACCTTGGTTACCTGAAAAAGTGGAAAAGAAAAAAGTGTTTGATGAAGGTAATCTGACACTCTCCTCCTATCATAATTGTTAAAAAAGCTTGGTCCTTAATCATCACAGTTACCAAGTAACTTGATTCATATTTTATTTGGTTCATTTGCTCAATTACTAAGTGGAGCGTTTGGCGCCCTCTGCTGGACAGATGGACAGGTGACTTGAGGACAGACTAATCAGTAAAGGTCCCGCTGAGATTAAGTATTAAGATAAGACAGATGAGACTGACCTCTGTGAGTGAGAGGGAGGATGAGTGTCCGTGTGTGTAGTGATGTGGGAAAAGGTTGTTGGGGCAAAGTGAGGTCATTTACAGTGAGGTGAATTAGGACATAATATTCAACAGGGAATTAAATCCTCTTTTTCACTCTTTCACAAACTCAGTGCACATACAAACGTTATATAAGCTGGATTTTAGCCTGCTCCTTAAACAGGATGGCATTGACAAATCACACGTTAATAGTGTACTGGGGTTTTCATGTGTTCGAGCTCACCCTTAGCAGGACTCTGTGTGTCTCCGAGGCCTCCTACTGGGCTCTAATGTGGGAACTCTTCTTAAAGGTCTTTCACCTTGCTTTACTAATGCTCCCTCCCCTCTGTCCTCTCCTCCTCTACAGACCCACACAATAGCCAGAAGAGCATCACAATGCCCAGACTCATCCAGTTCTAGACACTCCTCTCTCCTCCAAGTGACTCTCCTTCTTCTTCCTAGAGAAGGAATAATGTGTATTTCTCTCAGAGACAGAAAGAGTGGGAAATACTGCATGCTAAGTCCTGAGTAGGTGTAAAATGGAAAGTCTTTGGCAGGGGCTGTAAGCTGGTTTGTATTGTGTAACTCAGCCTGTTTTCTGCTAGCTCATCTGCATACCGTGTGTGTGGTTCATTTCCCCACAACAGACTTTGATGTTCATGGAAAGATGATTCTTATCAAATCATGTGCTGAGCATGTACCGATACTGAAGTGTGATAATGCAACAAAAGGTCATCACAGACATGGCATAAACACACACAAGTATCAATGCACAGAATGCATGTGCACTGCAGAATAGTGCCAGAAAGACAGGAGAGCAGGAGAGGTCATCAAACTAGAAGAAAGAGAGGGAGGTGCTGTAAGGCAGTTAATCTCAATCACTGCCTGTCATAATAGGTTTCACGAGAAAGATAAAACATATTATGAAAGGCAGTGATTGAGATTAACTGCAAACATTCACTGGTCAGTCATGCAGCAATCACGCAGCAAGTTCCAAATGCTCTCTTCCCTCTGCCCTACTCTTTGTGGTGGCATAACGGAAGGCTGAGTGCAGGCAGACTGACTTAATAGAGGCAGTGTGCAATGTTTTGCTAGAGGTGCCTGTGTGATTTTTAAAGTGCTTTTATAAGAACTGGTGCATTTGGTCAGAAAGGTGGCTTTGTTTCTTTTTCATGCTGGCCTACTTTTTGCTTTGCAGTCAAACTGTCGTTCTAGCATCAGTCTCACACACACACACACAGACACAGAAAACCGTTTCCATGCTATGCTGCCAGGTTTGGTAACTGAGAATCAGTGTTTTACTCAGCACTGAGCCACATGCCAGGCAGTCAGGTGTAGCTGTCGCGTGCTCCTGCAGCAATCCGGGGATCAGCAGAGTCAGTGGAAACTTTTGAAGACATCTATAACACTTAAGTACAAACAAAATTTACAACACAATGTCTCACAAATATTTTACACTACTAATGAAGAGCATGACTTACCATTGATAAGTGCTGAGAGATTATGGAGGAATGTTTTGCTTGGAAAATATTGCTTCAGAAATATATCATAGCTTTGTACATTAGTGCTAAATTTACTGAATGTACTACAATACCAAAAGGCTAACACAATTGTACACTGGAGTGTGAACTGTATATGTAAGTAAAACACATAGAATGATCCTGATTAGAAACATTCTGTTTGGGATTAATGGGAGCAGAGTATTGCCCTATATCCTGCAGTCTTTAACTACCACTCAAATTAATGATTTCCTGTTTCCTCTATGCAATGCCACTCAGTGGACATATTAATTACATAGGTTACATGAAAATACATCTGTGCTAGACACCCTAATTATTTACAAAGACAACTGAGCAATACACACATTGTCTATCTGGAGGCGAACAGCCGAGACAGACTTTAGACAGGTAGATGTCCAAAAAAAAAAAAAAAACGCTGTTGGGCAAAAAACCTTGACACAAGGTCAGCAACCCCCTTCAACTCCATCCAAACTTTTCCATTTGATCTGCCATTTAACTACTGACCAGTTTAGCTTCAGATATTTCACTTTACATGTTTCACACTGATAATGGAATTTAACTAATCATTTATTTTATATAATTTACACATCAGTTAACAATTACAAAATAATGACATTCTATTGCTATGTTTATACTTCAATAATAAATTAGTAACAGCAAGCGAGATGATAGTCATAAAACCTACAGCATTATAGCCATAAACCAGCAATATAATTGACTGCATGTGTAATCTCAAAAAAGGAAAAAAAAAAATCCAAAGGTCATTCCAGCCAATTATCACAACACTTCCTGTGTTCTAAATCTGTTCTAGAGTCACTTGCACTCTGGTAAGTAAATTGGGGTCAAAAAGGATTTGGAGGAATACCGTGGCTAAATCAATGGCCCAACTGTAACCCATAAGACTTTACTCACTGGTCAGAAAGAGAGAACAAAGTTGGAAAGTGAAATGGTGTTGGCCTTTGTGAAACCAATAACATTTAACTATGAAAGCCTTTAGATAAGTTACATCTCACAATATGAAAATATGACTAGAACAAATAAACACAGACAGGCATTACATTCTCCACTTCCACTCAAAATTAAAATTTATTAAGGAACTTGGTCATTAACTATTCGCCACATTCATCTTTTAGACAGAGTGTTCTTTTTAAAGTCAGAGGCTTAGCAGTTAAATGAAAAAATAAAAAAAAATGATAGAGAATAAATGTACAAGCAATAAGAGAACATCCTGATGTTCATCTCTTTTCATAGCTCTCTCCTTCCCTCCCTCACTTCTACTTTCCTGCCTCTCCATCTCTTTCTCTAAGGTTAAGTTTTCCTGGAAAGTTCTGGGAATTAGAAGCAAGGGGTAACGTCGCCCTGGGAACTGGAACCAGGCCTCGGCTCGCTGCGAATGACGCAGTGCACAGACTGAGTGGGATCTGGAGACTTGTCCTGCACAAAGAGCCCCCACCGGGACATTCCTGCACCCTGCTCAATCACTCGGGCAGCGCCGGAAGACGACTGCGGGCTCGGCGCCATGCCCTCACGATGCCGCGGCCTTACGTACACGGTCAGCTGATGCGTGTGGGCTGCGTTTTAGGAACCTGCCAAGTGCAGAACCTCAGCCATCGCCTCTATCAGCTAATTGGCCAGAGGGGGAGAGAGGACTCCTCCCCGGTCAATCCCAAAAGCCCTCATAGTTATGGATAAGGCTTTTCCTGAGAACAGGCTTTACCTAACACAACAATAAACAACAACAAAGCGCATGCAACAAAGGGGAGCATTCTGAAAAAAGAAAGCAACTGGTCCAAAATGAGCTAAAAGATTTGCACGTCACTGGGGCCACAGTGTTGAAATACAGTGGTCATGTTCTCTTTAATCCCCGACCCCTATTACTTATCTTCAGTGTAATCCCGTACAGTTTGTTTAGGAGTTCTCTCCCTCTCGCTTTGAATCTTATTAAACAGCCTTCCCTGCGCAGGCCAAAGTCAAAGGGGTTTAAACGCACACAAACCCATTTGCGTAACCTGAGAATACAAAAGAAGACTGTAAACTCCCAACCCATGCCTATGCACACAACAGCGTCCTCATGAAGAGTCTCCTTTACACAAAATACGCACCACAGTCTGTCTCAGTTTGAACTCATGTAGGCTATACTAATCAATAGGTCAAATGGGAGAGCACTTTAAAAAAGAAAAAACATTAACCGCTTGCTGACTTGAACAAGAAAATTATTTAATTCTAAGTTATAGAGAAGTGAGAGATGTAAATAATTCAGACGTAAGATGTGTGTGGTCTGTTTCTGTAATGTGTTTATACTTTAACTAGCTGTCACTCAATAAACTGGTAAGATGCTGTTTGTTCACTCCAAGGTTTCGTACTTTATATATATGTGTGTGTGTGTGTGTGTGTGTGTGTGTGCGTGTGTGTGTATGTGTATGTGTGTGTGCGTGTGTGTGTGTATGTGTATGTGGGTGTAAATGTCAGTTATTTATCAGATGCTTTCAACCCAAAGCAACTTACATTTTCTAATTATAGGGGCACTCTCCATGGGGCAATAAATATTACTGATGGGCAGTTGGTAGTGTAACAGTTAGGGAGTTGGTCCCATGATCAGAAGGTTCACCAGTGCCGGACTAGTAAAGGTACCACTGAAGTACTCATGAGCAAGTTACTGTCCCCAAACACTGCTCCCTGGACACTGCAAAAAGCTGGCCACTGCTTCTTCATGGATGGGTCAAATGCAGAGATCATATTTCATTGTGGTGCACTGTGTGCTCTGCTGAAGTGTGTTGACAAATCACTCACTTAAATTGAAATCCTAAATTTGGTGCAAGCTACAGTAAGGAATAAATATATAAATGCAATCATGCTACTCATTCCATATGAAAATTTACTCAAAACGTCGTACACCCGAGTGCCCCACTGTTACAAAACCTGAGTGTCTACAGGACACAATGTGCGTCAGTTTTGACTGTTTATTTCTGTACCTCTGACATAGTGACACAATTACAATTACAGTCTCACCCCCTCTAACAGCCAATAAAAAGCAGGGGTGTTACACAGACACACAGAGGAAGAGACTGACAAAGAGATATCCACAGACGTAGACAGACGCTTTAGTACCAAAAATATCTAAATGCAAAATATGGATACACACTAGAAATACTTCTTTTTATACATTTACCTTAAAGGCAGTTTGTCTCTAGATTATAGCTTTAAATGTTCTAATTTATTTAAGCTGCCAATGTACAGAAAAATCAAATAATCAAAATCGATATTGACATGTAAGCACAGTAAAATACCATAAGGCCAATTAATACAATGCATCTGTATGTGGCCGAATGTTGTGTCTCTATTTGCATGTTTCAACTATAGCAGAGCTCCACGGCTACAATGCATTAATCACAAGACAAGAAGACCTCATCACATCTTACCCTTACTTCTAAATCCAAAGCAGCTTTAACACAAACACAACCACAAACACACTCACACATGCCAACATGTGCACGATTATACACACAGTCTAGTAAAGAATGTGTCGGATAAACAGAGTTGGTGTTAAATTTTTGTTACCTAAAAGCCCTGAGTCACTCTGACTCTGCATGGATTGACTGATTTAGGTTAATCTTACTCCAAATTTCAACACACGCAAACATATTTTCTCAGTAATTTAGGGGAAGTTAAAGTGTTACTACTCTTCCTTTGCCATTGCGAAGTCATACTGTTTGCTGGGGGTTTGTGTGCGCTCATAAAAAGGCAAGCAGAGAAGAGAGACCCAAAACTCAAGCCTCCCTGTCAAAGAGTGTAAGAGAAGCATAACTTTAACATGAGGGTGATTAATCTGGTGAGTATCACACAGTACATGTCTACATCTATGTATGCATTATTCTTTATTCGTATTACCTTATTACTGTCATTATTTACTATTTATAACCAATTTCATATAATTGATGAAAATAGTATTAACTATATTTATGCATTTGAGATTTCAATTCCATTTCCAGAGTGTAGTAAGTGCAGTCATGCTGTGAGCTTTAATTTAAATACTGAACAAAACTAAAATGTATATCCAACATCAAACAATACTGATAACATTGATTTATAAGACCCATTTTTTGTTTTAACTTAAAACATATTTACATGATTACTTTGATTTTACACTTACATTTTTCATCTCCTAATCTTAATCACAGGGGGAAAATACAATGTCTTATAACTGATTTAATGCTTCTGGTTAAAAAACATTTAATGCTGTATGCATAATGATTACCTCTTCTCTTTCTGTGACAGGGTCCTGATCCCTCTTTAGCGTATCGTCCAGAGAATCTACAGAAAGAATGCAAAGACAAAGTCAACTTTAGAAACTTTGAGGTAAAGTGAAGATTGCATAACTGGTTAAAAATATCAGATAAGTATTCTTATAGGATTATATTTTTACACTTATATTTTTTCGTGAATGTGGCAGAGCGGGGAACTTTTTGACCGTGTGTTTAACACATACAGACTGATGCACAAACATCAAACCCTGGACTTTGTCAAACAGAAGGTCAGTCTGCATACATTTCCTAATCTCTTCCTCTCTCCAAAACAAAAACATACATGCGGAATCAGTCTTTTGCAGCGGTATCAATCTCTCAAACACATTTGTTATTAGGGGCGTGATGCGATCTTGTGCCACAAGATCTCGCAATATTAAAACTAAATTTCTTTTTGAGGTGAAAAGCTCAATAGCAAAATAGCATGGTGTCATTTTTGTGCTAAAATCTGGCCTGCAGTACTTGATACTGTGTTCTAAAAGATTTGGAGAAAGCAGATTGACTATGTTCAATCAGATCACTAATATGGTTCCGAGTTCATATACTGAATATCAACTTACATTTTTCCAGCACGATGGCAACTGACTAAAAGTTAAAACTGTGAATAATTTGAACATTCTGGGCGTAATTTTTTCAGCAAGTATCCTAGTCTAATTGTATCTGTTAATGTTCCCTAAATCTTCCCTAAGTTCATTCACATTAATGGTGTGAGGAGATGCATGAGTTTCTAAATGAACTTATTTGCAATTTACTTTTTATGTCTTTCAGTCAAATAAATAAAGTTTTCTTTAAAATAGTGTTAAAATCTTGTCTTATTCTCATGATCTCAATCTAGTGCATCATCGCCTGAGCTAAATGCCTCCTTACACCCCTACTGGTTATTCAAACAGAATTAAAATAAAATGATCTAAACGTTAATATTGTTTGATGCAATTAACATGAAAATATAGAAAATATTGTAATTAATATTAAGTAGCAAATGAGGAATGATTATCCCCCAAAATACTGTCCGAAATAAGGCAGGCAATTCCCTCCCACTGCTGTGGGTGGAGCCTCACACACTCCTCCCTTTCACAACTCCTGCCCCTTTCCTGGACTCATACACAGCTCTGACCTCTAACCTTTATTATTAGAGGAAGAAAATCAATATATTGCATAATTATTATCCACATCTGTACCTGATCTCTGACCCCTGTCCCCAGCATAAAGAATGGAGCACTTGCACTCACTCACGTATGACTATGATGGAGGCTATTGACTGTCTGGACAAACTGATTGATGAATCAGATCCTGATGTTGACTTTCCCAACTCTTTCCACGCATTCCAAACCGCAGAGGGCATCCGCAAAGATCATCCTGATAAAGGTGGTAACTCAGCATGACATTCACCCCACACACTGGCCTCTATGAACCTCGTGGAATAGGACTGAACTGTTATTTCCAAATGGCACGAATCAATAATTCTATGAATGCAGAAGCAAACTGGATGTGCACTGACGGGTCAAGATTTTATATGCACAGTACAGCAATGCTTCTCTGATCTTGCTTTCTCTAGACTGGTTCCAGCTGGTTGGTTTGATCCATGATGTTGGGAAAATTATGGCCCTTTGGGGAGAGCCACAGGTATCTCATAGCTCAATTCAACAGATTTTGACTGTACTGACTTCCAATACTTTCCCCATGACGCCGTGTTTGTGTGTTTCTAAGTGGGCTGTGGTTGGAGACACGTATCCTGTAGGCTGTGGCTTCCAGAGCGCCATTGTTTTCAGAGACTCTACGTTTGTGGATAATCCAGATGACAAGTGCAACTTGTTAAAGTTTGTTAACACTCCTTTCACTAAAACTACTTAACACGCAGCACAAACGTAAAGGGGCTATTTGTAGTTTTTTATGCTTAATAGTGATAAGGGGGCATTATACATCATTTGGCAGCACGCCACAGTAACATGCAAAACGGTTATTTGAACGGTTATGATCTAGCTCAAGATATAAGATAAGCTTTATTAACTAGATAAGCAATATCTAATAAGTATGTATTTCCACTTCCACTTAAGATACTGTACGTTAGAGTGTACAATATGTTCTGAGTTAACTGTATTGCATCAACTACTGTTTGGCACAATATAGCATCTCAGCATCACTGCAATGTGGGCACGTGCAATTATTATAGAATAACTTCACGACAAATGAAATCAAAGTCATGCTACAACTTTCTGCCCCTTGATACCAAAAGAGACTAGTAGAAGTATTATATAAACAAATTTTCGCATAAAAATGATTTCAGAAGAGTCACAGCACTACCTACTACTGTTTTTTTTACCATTGTATAGCTATACAGTAGTTCACACAAAGTTTTTAGAATAGACATTTTCCACTTTTTAATTATTATTTTAACGCTAATGGAAATACACAGCCATTCAAAATAATCCCTATATATTGCCAAAATATATGCCAAAGTTTTTTTCAACATCATGCAGCCCTATAACTCTTAAAGGACCCAGAATTTGGCTCTACGCCCCTGTAGGAGAGACCATAACATCTGACAGAAATGGGTTTAAAAAGATGTTGACCTTTTACAACTCGGCAATAAGGCTCCCTCTACTGCTCAGATTCATGTACTGCAACAGCAAACGGCGCTGATTTCAGATCAGCAGGCGTACGTTCGACAGGGTTTCACTTCAGGCTCCTCCTAGCGGCGAAACCCACAATCTGCCGAAACGATGCGACGCAATGACACCCCGGTTGCTCAAAAATTGTAACCTTGCTTCTAAATACCAAATGTGACTAGACTTCTGCAGTACAAACGTACTAATTCACATCATTAGAGTCATCACAGCTTTGACACCGGTAAGTTTAATAGCATTAGCTAGCAAACTAACATACCTGCTCAAGCTAACAAACTTCATTCCTCTTGCCGCCCAAAGCTCCATTCACCCTCTGAAAGCGCTTCTAGAATTGTTCTGGAATTTTGTCTCGAGTTTTGAAGGCAGAACGTGTTTCGTTGCCCACATTTTGCAACTAATTGGTTGCACCGGCAGTTAACGAGGGTCGGCTACTGACGAAGGCGAGGGGGCGTGTCCGAGCGGTTGATTGACAAGGCACCGAGGGGGCGTGTCTATAGCGTTGATTCGACAAAACGCTTTCTTCTTTACTGACGTATATCAGGGCTACATACTGCGACGGCGTTTTAGTGCCACCTTAAAAAGAAATCTAAGTGCCACCTTAAAAAAAAATCATTAACGAGATTAAACTCGTAATATTTCGACAATAAACTCGAAACTACGAGAATAAAGTCGAAATGTTACGAGAATAAAGTAGAAATGTTACGAGAATAAAGTCGAAATATTACGAGAATAAAGTCGAAATGTTACGAGAATAAAGTCGAATTTTTACGTGAATGTTTAAGATATGTTCTGTACAAGCACGTCGTCTGCGCCAGTGAGTTAGCTCTACGGAAGACCTTGCCAACATCAACCGTCAAAGGTAAGGTTTATTAAAATCTCTTTAGTTAAATGTAGTTTGATATAATTTGATTCGACTTTATTCTCGTAATATTTCGACTTTATTCTCGTAACATTTCGACTTTATTCTCGTAGTTTCGAGTTTATTCTCGAAATATTACGAGTTTAATCTCGTAATCTTAGATTTTTTTTTTTTAAGGTGGCACTTAGATTTTTTTTTAAGGTGGCACTAAAACGCCGTCGTAACAATCACGACGACGTTATGAATCTATAACTTGTTTATGCTTTTTATTTTCAAGATTCAGGACTCGTTGGTCACAGCAAAATGTAATGTTGACTCGTAAGATGATGCAAGTAAATTTAAATTAAAGAATTAAATAAATGCTGAATTAATGTATTGTAAAAACATCATTATTAAATATTATTTTAATCCCCCAAATAAAGCGAAAAACCACTCTTATTCCCTTTAAATAATTATCTGCCTTATGTGTTAAAGCAAAATATTTAAGACTGAACTAGCAGGCACAAGAACTGTCATTTTTACCGTGTTTCTGGTGCCAAAATAGCCCCAGTGGTATAAACCGCAAAATAACAACTGATTTACATCCATATTCACAAGCCTTAAAGACAATGGCAAACGAAAGAGAATATAATACATACACGGGCATTTTACTCATTTTGCTTTTCTAATGCATTTTTATTCTGTAGTACAGAGAATGGGATCTATGAACCTCACTGTGGGTTGGATAACATTCTGATGTCCTGGGGTCATGATGGTCAGTATGATATACACATGGCCACATGAGGACTGACCAAATACTGATACTGTTAAATTGCAATTACTTGTTAATTAGTAGACAGAGGTGTGTTTATAGTCACACACTGGCCATTTGTGTCAGCTTGTATAAAAACATACTAACAGTAACTAATATACTGCACATTTCCTTCCTTATATTCCAGAGTATCTTTACCAAGTGATGAAATTTAACAAATGCACCATTCCCGAGGAGGTCAGAACTTAGAATTTATAAGTTGTCCAATTTGACTCTTTTTGTCATTTTCATTTTTACGGTTAACTATGTTCTGTCAGTTTGTTGTTCTCATCTTAATCTCTGCTGTTTATTTCAGGGGTTGTATATGATTCGCTTCCATTCTTTCTACCCCTGGCATACACATGGGAACTACATGCATCTGTGCAACGACAAAGATCTTAAGATACTGCCCTGGGTTAAAGAGTTCAAGTACGGTTGTAACCTTGTCTGTCAAACATGCAAACAGCTTTATAGTTTATACAGTTTATGTCTTCCTTAAGATTTCATTAAAGGCTTTAAGGCTATAAAACCCATGATCTGATATTAAGTTAACTGAGGGAAGAGGGTAAAGTTTATAATTTTACATCTAAAAATACTACTATAAGGTAGGATATCTTAATTATGTAGGCCACACCTAAGTAATAAGGTGCGTTCCTAATAAAGTGTACAAGTAGGAGTGTACAGCAACACCTCTTTAGTCAAATACTGTAAGTCATTTGTACTAAAAAAAATTTATGTTTGGTTTCCTACAGCAAGTTTGATTTATACACTAAAAGTCCCGACCTACCCGATGTGGAGCAACTGAAGCCATATTACCAGTCCCTCATTGACAAGTACTGCCCAGGAGAACTGCGCTGGTGAAAATGCATCATTGACTAATGTTTTTTGTTTATGCAGCCACAAACAAAAACAAGGTTTGGCTTGTTTGGGCTGTAGACAATATTGTTAGAATGACATTTAAATGTTCTGATTTTGTCTTATCTGCCTGACCCACATTAACTGTGTATGATTAAGTTTTAGCTGAAAGTTTAAGGCTGCTTGTCTTTCACTGGATGCAGAGGTGTAAGGGGAGACTGAGAGAATCACACTTTAGATCTAAAGCTCCATCACCTCTGCTGTTTTTTACTGACAATTCCCATAAGAAAACTACAACTTACCTCACATTCTCTGTATTAAAGCACCATTGAATGCATGTTCATCTTACAAACAAATGCAGTTACTTACACTTACACTGTTTTAAGTTGTTCTTTCATCAGCTCTCAATTTTTGCTTGCATTGTAACAGATGTCAGTCATGTAAATCATTTTGATTCCAATTAGAACTGCAAATTTTTTTTTATTATAAATTATACAAAATGTTTTTAATTTCCCCATAAAAATCTATTAATACAGCTAAACAACAAAAAAAACAAGTGTAGCACAGGGAGAAGAGAAAATGCACAATAATAAGGATTTAAAGGGATAAACAGAATAAGAATGATAAACACACACATTAACTCCAAAACTATTAGGACAAGCAGAAAAAAACGACCCATGCAAATTAAAATCGATTCCCTTCTGTAATTGCTCCATCATCAGACATAATTATCAGGCATGAAATATATTTCTCAGGACTAAGGAAACTGAGGGCAGCAGCTAAGTTCTGGGTGAAACTAACCATAAAACAAACAATTCAAATAAACATTCAGAAGTCTCAGAAATAACTGTGTGTGGCCAAAACAATCCATTTAAAATGGTTCCTACCAGAGAAATCTCCTAAATTGTAGAATAGTTAATGACCAACACACACTTTAACACACAAATGTCAACATTCAACTACTTAAATACCTTTCATAAAGAGCATGCAGTGTACTGTTGCTTGTTTAAATACACAAGTCAAATTTAGTGTGAGAGAGTTCAGCAAAGGAATGAAATAAATATCTATACATTTCTTTTCCTGCAAACATAAAATAAAAAATGAATGAACACTGATATTGCATATAGATTTGGCCTTAATTAGTCATTTCAGTCCACCACTTTTTGCCTCATATGCAGGACATAAACAGCAGGCTTGGGTTCACTTTTTGATAATTCACTAAGTAATAAAGGGACAATATGAAGTTGTGACCCTGCACCCTCTAGCTTTTTAACCGCAGTGCAGGGCTGAATAAGTGCTGAAGGGTATGTGAAGCATATTTTAAGAGGACAAAAGCTAAGCGCTTGCATTAATAAGACTAGTCATGTTACATCAGTCATGACTTGAACTTTTGCTCTCAGTCATTTCTCGAGCAGAAGTTTGCTTGACTCAAGTAGAAACTCAAGACTTCTGGTCATTTTCTTTTCCTGAGAATCTCAGAATCCACCGCAGTTTGTTCTTCCGATTGGTCTTCATCTTCACTGCTCCCAGGTTCCTCTGACCCTTCAAGCTCTTCCTCATCTGTCTTTTCACTAGCTTCTTCCTCACTCTCTTTCTCCTTCTTGATCTCATTCACCTGCATTTTTTCTTCCTTTTCCTCCTTGTCTGCCTGCTGTGGAGGGAGTTTAGCAGCACGGTTTTGTGTGTGGGAAGAAGTGTGTGTGTGAGTGCGGAGACAGTTGATCAGGCAGACCGTAGCTGCTGAACTGAAGAGAGTCCACAGCAGGAGGGGAGCGGGAACGTCTCGCACATGGTCACCCACGTACTGCAGCAGGCGTGGAAGCCAGGCATCTGAACTCCGAGGCATATTAGCCTTTTTCTGAAATGCGCCCAAAGCACAATATTAGTGGTGATACTGTAATCATGTAATTTCACTCACTACTTTTTTGCTCCATTGTAAGACATGCTATAGTGTCCTGCAGCTTACCTTCATACCATGCTGAGAAAGCATGTCCTCAAGAAAAGCATCTCCAAGGCGGACCATGGGGTAGAATTCCTCAACATAGACCCTCCTCCACCACCTCTGAGGAAATGTTCTGCAAATGCACATCATAAGGCACAAAGACTCAAAAAATTGCATTTTACAACAACTGGGCAATATGAGCTCAAATCAAGAACACGATTAATTTAATTGACAAATTGAATTTTTTACTTGAATTATGATTACAGCTACATTGTGTTTGGGTTTTAGATGGGATTTTTGTTTCAAATATTTTTATTGAGCATTTTAAAGCATTATGTTCGAGAAAATACACTTGCTCTGTTTTTCAATTATGCATAATACAAATATAAACAATACAAACCGAGAACAAAATGAATTACAAAACCCTAACCACCCTCACACCCAGCCTTATGCGGCGGTCCACATTTGATGGGATTTTTAAATTTATTTTGTATTTATTTGTCAGTTACCAGGCAAACTCCCATTGAGATACTGACTTTCTTTTGCAAGTTAGAACTGGGATTAGATACAAACAATAAAAACACTGGGGAAAGCATTTGCAGAATCTTGAAAAGGAATTTCAATTTAGATTGATTTTGCAAATAGGTGGACTAAAGCATTTTGAAATTGCTACAAAAATCTGAACGCTGAAGCTGGCATTAATGCTGTGTGTGTGAGTGTGTTGATGTGTAGGTGAAAGCACTCACCCGTCCTCTTTCGGCTCTGTGTACCAGTATTTGTATCGATGTGCCCGAATGTACACTGGAGGATGCTGACTGAATGTGTACTGAGACATGTCTGTTTGAATCAGCTTTATCACTGCATTACACACACAAACAAACACACATAAAGCCGTTTATACAAAATTCACAAAAACTACCCTTCTATCCGACAGCCTGACACACTCACCATCCTTCTTGCCCTGGAGGAGTCGGTGTACAAGGCTGCTGAACCAGGGGCTCTGGCTTTGGGGTCCCAGTGCTGCAAACCACATCTGCCAGTCTAGTCTGGGTTGGTGTGGAGTCACCATAGAGGGTGCTGCACTCATATTCCCGGGTTTGTACATGAACTCGATCTCCTGCAGAAGTGATTCAGCAAATGGCAGGTCAAATATTAAAAGATAAAAGTTAAAACTTAGCTAAAGGAATCAAGTGTGCTGCTGTTGTGAACTAAACTGATAAAGTACTACAAAAGCAGAGTTGCTTGGATTGTTATATGTAAAGCTCACGATCTTCACTCTTTTCATTTGACCAAAGACACAATTATTATTATTATCAGAATGTAAGCCTTCGGGACTACAGAAGCTGACAGAAGACATGCTCCAACATTATTGTTCTTCCTGTACGTCAAGGGTTATTTTACCTCATGATTAAGTTGGTGCTTGATGTAGTGTCCGCACAAACACAAACACAGAAAAACTTCCAATTTAACTGAATAGATTCAATGTACATATCCAATGTACATATCGGATCAGTGTACCTCTAATATGTATATTGCAATATTCAGGGAATCAGAAATTTGTCCACAACAGATATTTATGATCGTGGAAATGAATGGTGCATGATGTAACAATAAATCTGCAAACTTATGTAACGTCTCCAAAGTCTTTTCAGGCCTTCAGAGTACTGTGGGTTTTAGAGGACAGATCCTTCATATCTTGACTGCTACCTCTGATAAACATTTTTGGTGATACGATCACTCTGAACAACAGCTGGACGCAGGAGTCTACAGTGCTGTATAGAGTGTTGAAATTAATCACATAATCGATGCTTCGCAAGGTAGACGTGGACAATCCTGCATTGATGCAGTGGCAGACCATAAACAAATATATCATCATAACATTACTTGGTGATTTTCTGACTGCGGCACAAAAAATCTTGTTAAAAAGAACATCCCGGTAGTAAATGTGGCTGCCAGATCTGTGATCCATGTCCAATCTGTGTGCAATATAATGCAGAACAACTGATGGGATGCATCATGATTGTATAGACTGTACAGAATTTTTCATACTGAAACTGTTACTGAGCTCATGCACATTCAGCACATTCACATGCACTTCACTCCAAAACCATAATTGTAGGCTGAGTACCGCATCCTCATTGTCTCTCTTTCTACTTCTAGTTAAAGTTTACATTTATATTCTGTTTCTAGTTTAAAAGTGTATATTTTATATTCTATTTACATATTCTATGTGCCTTATTTGTTCATTGTTCTTTGTTCTAGGCACTGTTAAAACTGGAGCCACTTCGTCTCGTCTCTCTGTGTACTTGTACAGTATATAGCAGAGATGACAAAGTTTACTTTGACTTGACTTTGATGATGCATCGAGATACTGCATTGAACCGAATCAAGGTCTCGTGAATCAAATCACGAGACCTCTAGTGCTGTACTGACCTTCCAGGTGCTGCCATCCATGCTCCCCTCGATAACCACCTCAGGCCGACCCCCAACTCCGGTCATCCTCCGGAATAGACCGTAAGAGTTCACCAACTGATAGCGGTCAGTCAGCTCAAAAGCTCTGTACAACCCTGGCCAGAGATTACTGTGAGCTTCATACTCAATGTAGGTGTAGGGAACCTGCACACGCATGCGCGCACACACACACACACACGTAAAGGGAGATTAAAAAAACAAAGCACAAAATGATGCAAGGACTGATTATGTCGAAACTAAATATAGTGCTTTTGATGGTTTCTAACCAAACTAATGGCAAACATGGATACTGCAGCTGTGCTAAAGATGGCCCACTGCAAAGTGCTCCACAGACGCAGGAACACACCCTTCACACAGGCACTTCTGAAACACACAGGCAAAACACAATTCACACTCAAGGCTTCTAGACACTCCTAGTCCAGCCTTGCTAACAACAGAGTAGTTTCTGAGCAGAATGCTCTAATCTCTCATGGTGAGAATCTGCTACCCAATGCAGTTTTTACATTTTCTTTGTAAAGCAGATTGCCTAAATGCAGAGGTCACATTTGGTTGTGATGCACTGTGTGCTGTGCTGTGTTCACAATGACAAATAATCACTCACTTTCTTATTAAATGCATGAGGTGTGTTACAGAAAAAAAGTTTATTTAACTTTTAAAGAACTTTATTTAGATGGATTATTAAGACTAGAGTTTAAATGAAGGACTCACCTGAACATTGCAGTGACTACCTCCCAGCTGAGGGAGAGGACCCCCATCCAAATACTGGGCACTGTCACCATCTTCAAGAAGCCATTAAAATCGTAATATGTAAACGCTGTGAACACACATCCATACCGATTTAGATTCAAATTGGATTCATGACTAGAGCTGTATTAAATGTCAAGTAAGTTGCAAAAAGGTCAAAGCTCCACCTGTCTGGGAAAAGATGCTTTTCTTGTCCCTTTCCACTTTCAGGTCAAAGTAAAGGATGGTCCAATAACAAAGAAGGCCATAAACAGCTACTTCCACAAGCAAAACCAGCCAAGACACCATCTTCTGCAGGGACGCTGCAAAGAGCAAGACATGCTGTTGTAAAATGCCTCCGACATGTTCACTAAAAATTCAAGTAAATCACCACTGTTAGAACATGAGAAAGCATGTTTCCATGTGGTCTGCTATAGGGGTGAATGATATGTATTAGGGCAGATATCAATTATTATTAGTCCTGGAGAACTGACGTCAAAACGTAGAACAAATACTATAATGCAAAAACTTAATATGAATGCCTTTTATCATGTTAAATTCAGACAACTTTTCATAATGTCCTTAACACAAAAAGTGCAGTAGCTCCCTGTTTCTGTTTCAGAATGTGAAGTCTTCAGTGTTCAGTACTGATAGGCTAAACTCGTGATGTCTTGAGAAATCAGATGTGTGAGACATTTCTCAATAACTACAGAGTTGTGACTTCAAGGTCCCATATTATAAATTTTTTTCAACAAGTTAATATAGGTCTATGAGCTCCAGTAAACATGTCTGTGAAGTAGTTTGCTGAAATACTTCTCAGATTAGGCATTTTCACCCGCTTTTTACCTCTCTATTTCAGTCCCTTCAGAACAGGCTGTGTGTCATTAGTATTCCTAAATGCAAATGCAAGCTGCTGCTGCCCACGACCCACTCCGGAACTGGTGTGAAGACAGCTTGGTGACTCTACATTGGCCCTGTAAGATGTGAATGGGAGTGTAAGTGTGTGTGCCCTGCGGTGTGTCAGCGCCTGGCCAGGGTAGGTCTCCACCTTGTGCCCATAGTTCCCAGGATAGGCTCCGGTCCCTGTGATCCCAATAGGCAATAAGTGGTTCGGAAAATGAATGAATGCATATCGCTTACAAAATGGGCGATACTGAAAACTACAAAATGGTAAATATCAGAACTGTTTATCAGCGAACCAAATGACAACTCTTCTTCCCAGATTTGATCAATTTTTAGATTCAGATCTGTGGTCCTAATTTGATGTCCTGATTCACAAGAAGAGCTAAGCATCTGAGGGCCCTGGATTTCACAAAAAGCCTAGATAATTTTTGCTTTTTGCTTAAATGTGCTTCTGTGTAGAAATGTAGCAGGAAAGTAAAATGAGATCATACAGTTCTCTTTCTTCTGTGTGTGTCTGCAAAGCCAGAAGTTTACATGTTCGTCGTCCACCAGAGAAAAGCATAGTGTGATGGTCAACAGATTAAAGAAGTTATAATTCCCAGTCAGAATGATCAGCACCTGCAGAAAGACCTGTCCAATCAGAAGAAAAAAAAACACAAATGTCAAAACCATACAGCCAATCACATCACTCAAATGTAACATATGGCCCCATCTACATTGTGCTCCACCCACTTGCATATAGAACGCGGTGAGCCGATGTCTGCGGATGGGGCTGAAGAAGAGGAAAGGACCGGCGATCTCGATGACAAACGTGCCCACGATGCTGAGCTTCTGGAACCACTCTGGCAGCTGGTGTGCAAACCAGGCCAGCGGTGTGGGAATGCACTGGGTCTCATAGTGATACGTCAGCGCTACATACAGTATAAAAAGATGACTTTCAAAACAGACAGCCTATAATAAATAATGCAATGCTGTATGTGGCCTTATAGAACCCTGAGTTAAACTGATGTACACTATCTTTGCTTTGTCTGACCTGTCAGGCCCCACCATGTGGGGCAGCGGCTGGTCAGCTTCACAACTCCCGAGGCAAACATCAGACGGAAGAGAAGCCAGCGAACCAGCCAGAAGGTCACATCGTCATGGAGACACACCCTCCGACCCCATGGCATGTTCATGGGAGCGATGAGAATGGCCAGGAATCCCGTCTCCAACAAAAGATTATCCCTTTGTGGAGGAAGAGAAAGCAAGATAAACTCAAACACAGCAAGAAATGTAGAGAAATGCATAAAGGTTCATTTATGCTCAGTGTTAAATATGGATCCGGATGGAGCTGTCTGTCCGTAATCTCTTATCCAGGGCAACTTCCTGGAGCAACTTGAAGTTAAGGACATTGCTCAAGGGTCCCAGCAGTGGTTTTAGGATTTTATCCATTTTAACTGAATAATTGTCATAGTGAACACAGCACAGCTCAGCACACAGTGCACCACAACAAAATATGATCACAGGACCAACTCCCTAACCGTTATGCTACCAACTGCCCTCAACCCTTGTCATGTTTGATATTGATTCCAAACTGATTTCTACTGGATGCTTTCCAAGTATGTGACACTAAGGTTTACATCGGTAGAAACAAACAGATATTATGAGCTAGATGTATAGATGAAAATCTAGTATTTTAGACTTTTCTAACCCACTCCTTCTCTGTTTAAGGCATCTTTCAGAGTTATGCTTAATCAAACTAAAGGGACTGGTAATGCCATTTAAGCTTCACCATGAAAGAGTGCACAATGATACACTGGAATAATTTCACATTACAGAGTGTGTTATGATAATGGTTTTGACATGGTGATGCTATTAGAGGCCTCAGTCCTTCTGTAATCAAAACCCAGTTGCCTAGCAGCAACACCAAACACAAAGTGTTACCCATGCAGTCACATACACACAACTTGAATTTGGACAGATTTCACAACTTACCACTGGAAATACAAGAAGACTTGCCCTACCTGTGAGATAACAAACAAATTCGTTCAGATACATTGGATGTGCTGTGCACGTCTTCATGACATTTGTGGGGAAAAGACATTACAGTATTTTTTCAGAGATATCTATTGCACTAAAAAGCATAGGATTAAAAAAAACAATATCTGGAAAGAATACATTTTTATATAAAGAGATTATTTTATATAGAAGTTTATATTTACATAAAACAAACAACACTTAAATCTGAGAAAATTCTATTTTAAGTATAATAGAAAAAGGTTTTACTTAATTTGTCCTAATTGATATTGCAGAGTCTGTGAAGTGACTACTGCTGACATGCACCTCACCATGACGATGCTGAAATACACAACATGAAATATACATGCAAGACGCAGGTACCTGGTAAAGAGAGGTGTAAAGTATCCACAGCACCAGGTACGTTCTGCAGTCTCTCAGGGTCGGTATAGCTGTAGCTGCCAGACTAAGCAGAGCTCCAGTCAGACTCAGCAGTTCCATGCACTGCTGGGTGTCCAGACCAAGTCTGGGTCCAAACCACAGCAACGTGGGTGAGTCTCGCAACCGCTCCCACAAGCTTTTACCGGAGACCCGCAACATCCATCGAGCTGGTAACACTCCCTCATTGCCATACAGCCCTTGGGGAAAAGTCAGTAGTGAGTGAGAAGAAGTCTTAAAAAAATTAAGATAGTAGGACTGCAGAATATTTGTGATAGATCTGTGATATATTCTGATAAACATAAAACCACAGGTCTACATCATTTGGAAAGAACTAATTATTCTAACATGTAAATGCAATGTTCTCTGAAAAAAACAACATTTTGTTGTATTTGATTGGTTGTCAGACATTTCAGCAGACGCTGTGCTCTTTTGACTAAATACAGTTGTGTTGACCAACTGATTTCGGTCCTCACCCTAGGTGTGATAATTTGAACGCCAACAGAACAGGTGCTTTTTTGTTTCTTATTACAGCTGTGCTGCTATATTTCCAAATCAAAACTTCAAGTAAACTTTGGCTACGTTCACACTGCCAGCCACATCGTTCAATTCCGATTTTTTGCTCAGATCGGATTTGTCTATCTTGACGGTTCACATTCATAACTACAAGTGACCTGTATCTGACTGTAACGTGACCGCATCGGTCCGCCGAACCGTCACGCATGCGCACACTGATACGTTTTTACACGGGTCAACTGCGTCACCAACAACAAAAAACGTCATATCTGACACTCAGATTTACGTCTCCACACAACCCTGAAAAGATCAGATCTATGTCACATTAAGGCAAAAAATCCGATTTGAGTCACTTCAGCATGGGAATGTGAACGTAGCCTTTGTCATCTCATCTCAACTATACATTATAAGAAAGATCACGTTACTCGAGTTTTAACAGCATACAAAAAGACAGAGCACACAGCTACGAATATAATGAAATCATGTAAATTGATCTAGACTACAATTTACAAAACATACAGTAGCAGAAAATGTTTTCAAAGTACAACGATCGTGTTATAAACGATTCTAGACCAGGCTCCTCTAGTCGGACTCAATCGATTGTTCTGATGTGGACTGGAGTTCGGTTGCTGTGTTGCAAACCTGTGCAACCGGACAGAACTTTAGTGGAAAACGTTCCAGGTTCCGAAACAACGACTTATCTTTAGTGCAGTTCAGTTTGCTTGGACAAACCACTTATTATGCATGGAACATGTCTCATATTGTTTACTTCAAAACGGACTCCACCTTTAAAATGAAAAAAGCTTTGCTTTGCACAGCTGCTAACGCTAACTTGGCAGCTAATGCTAAAATCTCTTAAGCGACATCTTTCATCAGAATTATTTTACTAACTTAGTGAAAGCTGAACTTCATGCTACACATTGTGGGCTAATGCCAGTAATCAGGAAGTTCGAGAGGAAGAATAAAAATCTCACCTGGTATTTGCACATAGAGCGATGCAAAAGCAGATATATAGACCGCAGACAGGCACCACAGGAATATGTTCCTTGCTAATCTGGTTTGCCCCATTTTCTTTTGCAAATACAGTAAATATTTTAGCCTAGAAGCTCAGCAGATTTGAGGAGTGTGTGGAGACGCTTCTGGAGACACGTCGCACAGTGTATCTTTATGGAACGGTCAGGACGGTATGGGAAGCCAAATGGGTCAAAACGTGTTGGCGCTTCCGAGCACGCGTTCATTCACAGTTCTCATCTAAAAGCATTGAGAAGGCTGATGCTGTTCAGTTAAGTATTTAAACATGATGTTGTAATTCAAATTATGAAAATACATGATGAGCAGCAATATGGTAAACTGATTTAGTGTATAATATAATAGAGTTACACAATACTGAATTTCTAAAAACACATTTACGCATTTAGCAGACATTCTTATCCAGAGCGATGTCCATTTTTCTAATTTCAGGGACATTCTCCCAGGAGCAACTTGGGGTTAAGGGTCTTGCTCAAGAACCCAATGGTGGTAGTCAGAGCCGGCCCAAGGCATAAGCGAACTAAGCGGCTGCTTAGGGCCCCGTGGCCACCAGGGGCCCCCCAAGAGTACATGAAATTATATCGTTTTTTTATTTTTATTTTTTTAATTTATATATGTTTAATATTTCAGTTGATATCATATTGGTAATGAAATCCATTATTCAATTAAAAAACAACGCAATATTATTTTAACTGGCTGCTGCAGGATGCATGCACAGTTGGAGTATGACAGCCATACAAGAGCATTGTCTACTAGTTTATTTTGCCACTTTTCAGTACACCACATTAAGTATGCCAGCTGGTACTGCAAGACTTTGAATGTTAAAGTGCAAATTAACACCTGACCACTCCTGTGGGTTTGCTACTGTTACAATTAAAGATCATAGCAAGGGTAAAAACATTGGTATGATGTAAGCAACACAGCTACAAAAAAATAAAATTTATATTGGGTGTGTTAGATTTATAGTGTGCGAATAATAAAGGATTGACAATAATTAGTCATATTGGTGCCACAGAGGGGCCCTGGTGGTAGTGCCAAAGTGAGGATTCAAACCCATAACATTTTCCAGAGATGAGGACACTTCACCCCCCTTTTACATCTCAAGGGCGCCACTAGAAATGCTGGGACCTATAAAAGAATATCCCACAGAAAAGTCACCATACTACAACGCTCTTTTAATGTAGCACTGTCAGCCTTTTTAAGGGTGAATGAATGTTAGCGCCAACTCTTCCAGAAAGAGAATAGTTCATGAGCTCAGTCAGAAACTCACTGGGACATTGTGGGGTGTTGGTGGCCTAGTGGTAGGACACATGCTTTGGGACCAAGAGGTTAGGGGGTTCAAATCTGGGGTCTACTAACACTGGGTGCCTGAGCAAGACCCTTAACCCTAAGTTACTCTCAGGGGAACTGTCCCTGAAATTAGGGAATGGATAAGAATGCCTGCTAAATGCTGTAAATGTACTGTGATCCACACAAAGCAGAGAACAGTGCCCCCTGTACTAAATTAATCTAACAGCAGCCGCCAGCTTCTTCATTTGCTCTCATCCCAGTATTGGACAAAGCAAAATCTGCTCAACTTCAGGGACATTACCATATCTGTTGTCTTCTGGCATCAAGACCTTAAGATACATTCTAATAACAGATTAATTACTTAGAACAAATAATGACAAAATGCACGGCCTCCAGTCCTTAACATAGATACTTTATTTGCTGTGCAACATTTGATTTGTCTTCAGGTAAACAGACATACAGACTCTACAGATCAGTCAATAAATGAGCAGAGGATGCAGCAAGCTGCCAGCCATTAAGCCAACTGTCCTCTTCTTCATCCATCTGTACATTCAAGTCTTTCCTGGACTATTTGTTTTGGCATCTCTCTGCCCTCATGTCCAAGTACAGAAAGGATTAGCTGGCATTGTACATGCAAGAAAATGGAACCAAGGTCTGATCCCAAATTTACTTTTATACAGAAAATACAGCTGCTCTGGCACATAGACTAAAAAAGAGAAAAGCAACTTTTTTTCCAGCATTTTACACAGTATGATCAGTAGTACACAAGAGGCAGAAATCATCTAAAATGACACCAGTGTGACAGGGTTTGTGTTCAGACCTCTGAACTGGACGCAGGCATAAATGTGTTTATTTCATTCCTTTGGTGGAAAAAAAATCATGGCAACTTAGACTTTAAATGTTGACACTGTTAACAAATGTGACAATGTTCTTTGCTGAGACACACACCCACACAATTATCTTTTATCTCCTTGCTGTCCCAATCTGTCCTTAGCTCAACGGAATGTCAATTTTATTACTAATGGAGCGTTTTCCTTTCAGAAAGGCTTTCACTCAGAGCTCTGAACTTGCATGGATTGTATTTTTGAGTGTGCAGTGTGTACACACTCTGGCAAAATCAACTGAGTTTTGGCTAGAAACACTGACATACATGTTCACTTTTTTATTCTTTGGAAGTCTGCATAGTACTGCAGAGGCAAACACACATTATTTAGATTTAGAGCAAGTTTACTGAGTGTATGTTTATTGTGTGTGTGTGTGTTCACGTTCCTTCTCCAACATTGGATGTTTGTGCGTTTGCTGACTGTGCCTGTGGAGGGGTTGCTTCTAGTTCCGACTCACGGACAAAAATCACAGCGTCTCCACTCACGTTAATAAGGCACTGAGCCTGCAGAAAAGACAACAGAACACAAAGATGGTGGGTATGGAAAATGTGAGGCTGTGTGAAAGATGTGTGTAGATAGATTAAAAACACAGACCTGGTTCTTATTAGGGTTCTCCATAAACACACACTCCTTCATGCTATAGGAGACAACAGCATTTCCACCGAGGGCAGCTACGTGGGCTCGTACCATGGCAAACACCTCAGCAATAAATGAATGCAGGAAGCCACTCACACCTCCCTCCTAATGAAATGACACACAAATGCAAATTAATACAATTTCTAGAATATATCAGCAAGTTCCCCCATCTCGACCTCAACCCCACCCCTTTCTTCTTCTTCTTTTGGCTTCACCACAGCGGATCAACTGCCAGATGCCCTTCCTGACGGAACACTCCCCATTTACCCGGGCTTGGGACCAGAGTTACACTAACTGATGTATCCCCAGTGAACTCTTTTTGCCAACTTGAAATTAAATAATTGGTGTTTTACAGGCCTTTAAAATAAAATATAAAACTAAATTACAAAAATATTACTAAATTATGAAACTAAATAACAAAAATAATCCAGATAAATTTGCCTCCTGGAAGCTCACATTTCAGTTTCATTTCGGCTTAAGAGGTGACATCAGAAATCTACATGAATTCTAGGGGTGTTGAAATTTATTGTAGATGTGGACGATTTTGTATCAGTGCAGTGCCAGACCATAATCAACCACAACTGAGGTTTTCAACCGGCGGTCCGCTGCCCCCTAGTGGCCCGCGGCAGAATTGCAGGTGGTCCGTGACATGCAATCCACTTTCACTACTGAAATAAATAAATCACTTTAAAAATTATTCCTTTTTTATTTTTCAAAACATTCCCAGATGATTTGGGCATCTTTATGAATAATAAATTTAATGCAAATATCTAAAAAGTTACTGAATGGTAAACTAGGTGGTAATGCCTGGGACAGAAGCAGTAAGCAGTATAACTCCTGGATTATATATCATAATGACACTGCTTGGTGATTTTCTGGCTACGGCATAAAAATTCTAGTTAAAAAGAACGATAGTAACTATGGTTGCACGATCTGCGATCTATCTGCAATCTGTGTGCAGTATGAAGTAATTTAGAAAAATTGATGGGCTGCATCATGATCGAGATATCGTATCGAATCGAATCATTGACCCAATAATCGTAATCAGTGACGGTTCACATCTCTAGTGACTGAAGCATTTGACTTCACACTGCATTTCAGACACACCATCGTTCTCAAGTCCTAACTGATTCTATAAAACACTTTTAAACATCGTTTTTTTTAAACATCGTCTCTTGTTTTGTTCATGTTCATTGGTGTGGTACCCATGTTTTACCAGATTACATCATTCTCAGTCTTCATTTCTGCATATAGACAAGCCTATACGTGTCCTATGCTGCCAACCCCCAGGGCTACTGTTTGTGCACAAGCGAGGATGTTTGCTGGTTACCTCTCGTAGTGAAGTGGTCTCTCTGATGAAGAACATGTTGATGATGCCAAGGTACTTGACTATTTTCGTTCCAGGTAAAAAAGACAGCGGAGTCATTTTGACCACGCTGACAGAACCACCAGGACAGGAGCGACTGGACCTCAGAGAACGAGACCGGCCTTCTGGCAACGGGCTGGCCTTCTCCATGGAGGATGCTGAGAGAGAGAAAGAAGGAAGCGAGGAGGAGGGGAGATACCACAAATGGATCTCAGAGGACGTCCTATTTCACAGGGACAAAAAACTGGACGAGACCAACAAAGGACAGCACAGCCAACCTGAGAAGAGATGTGAGCGTCTGCGTGTTTTGTGCGCACATGCACATCAGGGCGGCTGCGTGTGGTTAGAAAGCTCAGCCATGCTAGTGCAAAACAGGCTACCATGCATCACATGCAGATAACAAACAAAAAGTGAGAGCGTGGAGAAAGTCTTCCTCGTGTAGAATTTCCTGGTTCAGCCTTAGATAAGGAGTGAGGAGAGCTGCTTTCCCCCCTGCTGCATGCTCATGATGGTTTAACACACAAGCTTGTGATGGCAAACTCAAAACAGCGTTTCGAAACCCGCGACACTCGTGTTTCGAATCAGCGATGCTGGGGTCCAATTAAGTGGCTGAGTCACGTGATCTCAGTAAACGGGGCTCGATTACGTCACATCTTTTGAAAATCTGAGAGGTTTGCTGCTAAATGGATTGAAAAAGTAAAGCTAAAAATGTACAATTGCTGATTTGGAATCAGCTGTCACATTTTAATAATGCGTCTCATTTCATGATACACATATTTCACCAGCAAACAGAGCCTGTGTGTAGCGTTAAGAACATTTCAAGATGGAACTTTTTTCCAAATCAGACGTCTCCCAAAGCCCCATTTCTGTCATCACTACAGTTGCAACTCAGCACACTTTACTGACACAAAGCCTTGGTACCGCATCATAATCCCTGTGGTGCAGAGCTTGTTGAGGTGCATGCAACTACAAGAGACGGGCTAAAGGTCACCAGTCGCTGCACATTTTCGTTAGGACATGCTTATGATGCAATTAGGTTGGCTTCATGACAGAGAGCATTCTGTGAGGTGCCACCATTCTTACACGTCATTCAGGCCAATTCCGACATCGCTCGGAAACCCCACCACATCGTCACATCACACTCTCCATGTCATAAGATCACCTTCACTAGAGGGGCAGGCCTCACTCTCTGCAGATTGGCTCGATTTGCATAGGCCAGCATAAGGCTGTGTGTGTGTGTGTTTTGCATGTGTGCGGACATGTGCGTGTGTGCGTGCAAATGTGCGTTTGAATGTGCTCCTACTTGTTTTAATTGATCCGCGTCTTATGGTGTGAGCTTTCAGTCTAAGCTGCTCTATCCAGGAGCTGCATCTGTCTGTAAAGGAACTGTAATCAACTGAAGGGGCTGGGCACACGCATAAACACACACACACACACACACACACAAAGAAACACGCAGGTACAGACATGCACATGCCATCACCAAATCACACGGACAACACACGTACACAACAAAGGGACATACAGAGGAGGAAATAAGACACAGAAAGGAAAAAAAGAACAGAAAAAGAGGGGTAAAATGGATGATGCTGGGGTGTGTGCTGCAACACCATAATCTCTCTGAAACAAAGGAGCAGAAATGAAACCAAAAACAACGTATCCCTGCCACCAAGGAAGCAGCAAACAAAACAAGGGCTCACCTCGAGCACTGGGCAGTGGGCCCGAGACCTCTGACAGACCTACAGCACACATCAAAACACACAAAAGACTGTGTATTATTACAGTCATCATGGCAAACAGAGTCCCTGACCTCCACGAGCGTGGTTTGGGAAAACTGCTACACAACTCGGTCTTATTGGGGCCTAAGAGCTCAAAAGGCAAAGGTGAGGGATGAAATTTTACCTCTGGCAGAGCTGGGGGGGTTGGAGGACGACTCTGCTGTGAGTTCTAGATTGAACTGAAGCTGCTCGTCGTTCTCTGTGATGGCTGGAGGAAAGTGTCAGATTAGCAACAGATGAAATGTGTACGTACAATATGAGTCAAATGATTATAATCATAATTTCCCATAACATCTCACATCATCATAAGTGTAGCTACAAGAATTCATACTAACGATACGTGAAAACTTTAATAGTGAACAATCAGCTGTCGATGTATCAAAAATTCAACAATTGAACGTTCAAAATGCCCTTTAGCTCAGACAGAAGTTGCAAAGCCACTTAACAATCACGTTTTCAATGACGCTTTGCTCCACACAATGTTTAAGCATTTTTGATTTTGCAAGGTATTGTAGATACACGTTTAACATTCCGTGTGCAATATGATGATTTTTTGTTGCTAATTTAATTACGAACAGATCAGTGAGAGACTTCTGAAAGTTGTTCCACAAAATAGGCAATACAACAGAGAACCTTTTCTGACTCAAAGTGTAGTCCAAATTTACTCGTCATATTCATCGCAAACACTAATCATAAAGAACACAGATGACACCAATTAGATAATCAGTCAATGGCATTCTCACATGATATAGACTCTAAGGGTTGACCGATTATTGGCCGGGCCGATATTAGTCATTTGCTGATTATCTGTATCAGTGTTTAATTTTGACCGTCACTGCTATTTAATGTCCCGCCAACAGTCTCTGATTGGCTGTATGCCAATTAACTCTGAAGCCTTGTCGTCACTCACACCACACTCAAACACAAGCGCAGCGTGAAGCTCCAAGAAGGAGAAGAGGAGAGTTTCAGCTGAGCTTGGTGTTTGTAAAATTCTACATTTTTATAGAGAATTTCTATTTTGTTGCATAATGGTTTCGAATATCGGTTATCGGCCCTGTTAACTAGCAACAACCGGTATCAATATCAGATACGAAAAACCAATATCGGTCGACCTCTAATAGACTCAATTGAAAAAATAAGTATAAATCAATAAGCATATCATTTCTTCTCACACCCCAGTAACGTTTCTGGCAACAAGGTATGAGAGTGAGTTTAAGTAAATTTTATAAAGAACCTTCTTCAGGTCACAGACATGCGCTCACACACACACTCCTACCTTTCATGGGTGTTTTGTCTTCACATTGTCTGCCATTCTCTTGAGCCTGGTCTTTATCAAAGCTCATGGCCACTGCTGTTACTGCCACCTGCCAAACAAAAACACCTGAGTTGAGCTTTTCAAAATCCAATGCTGGAACATTAAAGGGCTAGAATAAACTCGCCCACTTGTTGCATTATGTAAAGATAACTGAGGCTAAGCTAATAACTAAAACTGACAAGAAGCAAACAAAAATAATGCTAATAAGGCAAAATGTTTTAAGTGAATGCTAGTTGAGAGTAAACCAAAAAAAAGCCAAAATCACCTGTATGAGCTCATCCTCAGGCACGGCAACTGAGAAGTTCACATGGCAGAGACAGCAGGGCACCATGGAGCGGAGTTTGAAGTATAGACTCTGCATGCACACACATTACGGGTGTTGAGGTTAATCACATAATCCACGCATTGCAATGCAGATGTGGACGATTCGGCATCTTTGCAGTGGGAGACCATAATTGTTGATTTTATGATTGCTGCATAAAAATTCTAGTTAAAAAGAACGGGTGCAACTACAGGTGCGATTCATGCCCAGTCCACGTGCAATTCAAAGTACTGTAGAAAGGTTGATGGGATGCATCGAATTGAACTGTTGACATGATAATCGTAACTGAATCGAATCGTGAGACCTGTGAAGGTTCACACCCCTAACATGCTCTGCAAAGTGAAGAGAAAAATGAATCTTACATGAAAAGAAGTAATGGAAAGAGCACTCTCACCTTCAGCAGGTTCTCACAGAGGTCATTGAAGATCTTGTTGAGGCCCTGATTGGTAAGATTTGCATTGCTGAGGCGAAAGACCCTCACAGATGTAAACATCTACAGATAAACGGTAAAAGCACAATAAACAGCAGTTAAAATGCCTGATTATATTTTTGACCTTTGCAATGAAGGTGAATTTTAGACTGAAATTAGCAGCACCTGCACACTTGGAGTCCAGTTATAAATCCCAGGCATGGTTTCAGTGTTACAACTGTAAAACCCTGAAGTGGAGAAAAAACTAATTTAATCACAGAGAATAACAGGAGAGGAAAAGGAAAGGAGAATTGAGAGAGAAGAAGAGGGAGAGAGAATGAGAAGAGAATACCTGGAGGTGTTGGGGCATCAGTAAGGAGGGACTGAATATCTTCAACAGCATCTGTGTCATCAATCTGGAAGAACATCACGGCATCATCCACAGCTCATTGTACAGGCTTCACTGAACACGACCACTTGCTCTAGACAGCTATCAATCTGCAGCTGTGCTTCTGCCTTTTTGTCTGCCTCTCCAAAACAAAACATCTTACCTCCAGAACAAAGGCATCCTTCTTTCCGTGAGAAAGGTCCAACTCTGAAACCTCGTCCGAGCTCTCCGAGTGGGAGCGGAAAAGGCGGGAGCGCTGACGAGACTCGGGGATGGGCGAGCCCACCACCTCCTCAACCAGCTCCTATATGAAACACAACACACAGACAAATCAGAGAACAGTTAGCTGTTGATGACTCTTGCACTGCCAGAACTACACAAACTGTTCATACTGCTAATGATACAAATACGGCCACAAAACAAAATGGTTTGAGTAAATCTCACCACAACTCTGACAAGTGCTTTAAAAAGAGTGACGACCTGGGCTGTGTTAGCCCACCTCAGTGCTGTAAGTGACTACAACCCCACGCTGATGACCATAAGATGGGGTCTGATTCCCTGGAGAGCCTAAAAACCCCACCATTGACTCCCTAAGCAAGACCCTTAACCCCAAGTTGCTCCACCAAGACTCCCTATAATAAGGAAAAATGTAAGATGCTGTGGACAAGAGCATGTGTTAAATGCCATAAATGTAAATACAGTGGGATGTAAATGTATAAAGTAAAGCAGCAACTAGGGGGACAAAAGTGGAATAGAGGTATGAAGAAAATGCAACATTTGCCATTCATATGAGTAATGTATTAAGGGAATAATAAACGTTTGAGGCTGTGATGCTCAACTGAAAAGGAATAAAATCACTAATTTGCCCTCGATCATACGCGGCACAAAAATTTTACAGGCAAGATATGTCTTATTTAACGTCTAAATGAGTTGTCTAAATGGTTTGTGGCCTTAAAGATTTGTCTGTCCCTCAAACAGGAGAGACTGCACATATTAAGTCTTAGTTTGGGAGTAAAACGGTCTGCTAGCAAAATCTTGAAGAATAAAAAACAGGCACACAACGCAATCAGTTGTTTTTCACCCCACATTAAAAAAACACACTATTTGGGCAAAATCAAGACACAGATTTGTCCTTTAAAAACAAGCAAGAAACACCACTAACATGCTTTCTCACCCAGACCCCACAGTAAACATTAATACACTACTAGGTCTCGTTTTAGGTGAGGTGATTAGTAGTAAGATACGATACTGTTAGGGAAAAGTGGTGTGTTTGTGCAACAGCGTGTATAAGACCCCCTTAAGGTGAGTAGAAAATCAACACTGCATGCTCGTATTAAAATAATTGGTGTGTGTATATGGATGTTTGTTGCCATGTTAATAGAATGTACCGTATTGTTGCATCTGAAGGCTTCTGGATCCAGTGTGAATAGTTTCTTTATGAGTTCAGGGAGAGACACAGTACTGACCAGTTAACACACACAACTTTAATCTTAGAGCCAGTAACAGCTGCATAACGCACATTACTCACAAACGCAACTACCAACATCAATGGCCACGGTGGACTGTTTGGAGCGGGTGTTCCAGCACTCACCGGTGGGTTAATCTCATACAGTTCTTTGTTTTTGGCGATGGTGTCGTTGATTTTCTTCTGCATGTTTGAGATGTGCTGCTCATACGTGATGTCACTGGGGGTCTTTCCCGCGATCTGGATGCCTCCTGGGCTGGGTAATGCTGTTAGGTAGACGCCCGTGGCAGACTGTAACACACATAACACAGATCGGCTCACTTTAAGAAACACACACACTTCATGTCCTGATGACTAAGTGCTTTAAACGGGATAATTTGCTTGTGCGTTTAAAATCACATAGGCTCAACGTAACAAGAGTGTTTCTGTGTTTACATATATACCAGTTCTGTCTTAAATATCAGTAGAGCATAATAAACAAAATAAATGTGTCAGAAATTTCAGACACACTATTTTTCCAGTTAGAGACTAGTGCTGAGTGATAAAACAATCTTGATTATTTTTAACAAAGCAGCACTGCCCTCCTTTCCGTCATGTGGTCTTTTGGAAAATAAGCAGTTTGCAGGGAATTTACATTTGTAAGTAACATTCCTAGTCAATGAGGTGTAGCCCGCAGACAGCACTACTTAATAACATACTGTCAAAATAAATATCCCAGTATGATAAATTAGTCAGTATAAACAGCAATGTGAAAATCTACATCATGACCCTCTTTTTGTCATTGCTCTACTGACCACAACAGTAAAATCACACTGGTGACCCAAATGTTCTCGTCTAAACGTTTATACAATTTGACATGCAGATCGAATTGGATCAGAATCAATTACCAAATGATCTTGAAAAATATTAAATTAGAAAAGTGCCGGACAGAAGAAAATTATTTGACTAATTTCTCAACTGTGCAGTAAAAAGAAATTGGGAGAAAGGTCAGAGGTGAGCCTGCCAGACATCAAAAAGCCTCGAAACTCACCGCCAGACCCAGCAGCATGTTCTCCCCCACACTGATCTGGATGCGCAGGCCGAACAGTGCATTCATATTACGGAGCTTCAGTTTGTTCATCAGCTGTGTGTGGAGCTCGTACTCCAGGAAGGGCAGCAGGTTACTGATGGCCGTCGCGTTGCCCTCGCCCTGGGCTTTCTTCTTAGTCCGACACAACCTGGTGAAGGTCAGAGAGGGTTATGAGCCAACGCCATGGTCATCTCAGAAGGATGAGCCGTATGTGCTAGGGGTGAAAATCACTTTTCATTTCGATACAATATACTGATTCAACGGACAACAATTCGATGTCTGCCGATATCAGGAAGCTTGCTAAAATATAATTTCAAATTAATTAATTCAGGAGACTGCAATCAATATAAAACAATTTAAAGCTGACTTAAAACAATCACTTCCATATCAAATCACAAAAAAACAACTTAAACAATTAAAACAATTTAATTTCTGAGTTACAGCCCAGAGTAAGTTTTACCACGCTTAATAAAAGTTTTATTAAACATCCCTGTGTGTGCAGACATTACAATATGTATGATGTCTGATCGACATTTTTTTATTTTTGACCAATGCTATTAGCTCGCTGATCATTGATGTATTGATGTCGATCGAGGTATTGTGACACTCCTAGTATATGCACATGTATAAAGAATGTGTGACGCACCTGGCCTGTATAAGGCAGCCCTTGCCCGTGACACTGGCATCAGCAGGCAGGTCTATGGTAGTGAAGAGCACATCAGGGACTTTATGGCGTCTGCAGCAGTGACAGTATGTGAGCTGGGCTGGGAAAGGCATGTTCAACTCATCGTAGGGGATGTGGCAGAATCCACAGCCTGCGGGAGCAAGGTCTTCAAACCTGACACACATACACACAGAGATGCCCATGTAGTCTGTTATTCAATGCTGCTCGACTGCAAATTAACTGAGAAATGAAAGCATACCAAATGTTATTCCCTTTCATAAACAGGCATAAACATTTGCTCATCATTTGATAAATGACTAATTTTTACAATTCTTTCACTGCTAAAAGAACAAGATAATAATCAATACTGTAAATTGGTCAACATTCGCCAAATGTTATGGCCAAAGAGAACAGATAACCCCTTTTTTGACATAGGGTACACATATATTCAATCAAATGAATAACGATCGACCAGTTGATTGACCTGGCCCACAGAGCACAATCTCTCACGAACCAGAGATGTGAAAATCTGGATTAAGTAAGTCAAAAGCTTCTGAGGCTTTCATTCTACCTCTTCAAGTTGGCAGGTGAAGCAGTTAGATATCACATATGGATTACACAGATACTCTGAAAATTACAATCTGTTCACACAACTTTTTCTGTCATTGAGAAATGATCAAGTCACTTCAACTAATCAATATGCACTCCCTGTTCTATGCCTCACAGTAGAGGGTGTGGCTTTCTATAGCAATTACAATAAAAAGCAGGGGCGTCCAAGCCTTGGCCATGGTTTAGATCTAGACTTGAAATTCACTGCCAACTGAGATGAACAACTGGACCCCTGGTTTAACTGGTCAAGCTGGATTAAGCCAGATTTTCATATTCCTGACTCCCACACTCATACATTATGAGAGACAGTCAACTTAATTTCCCATTTCCACATTATAAACGTGTTAGTGTCTATGAAAGCTTCCCTGCAGGTCTCCAAGGCACATACACACACACACACACACCAGCCTAATTAGTAATGTTTAGTGGGGTTAGGAGCCCTGGAACACGGGGCGAGAGATTAACCTACCCCAAGGAGGCTGAACTACCCATATCACCCTCGCCCTTCTCTACTCCCGAGGTAAAGACAGGTGCTTGCGGCCGTGACAACCTGTGTTCCGGGTCCAGGGCGCCATCTTGCACGAAGCGGGAGCTGAGGACTGCAGCGGTGCCAGATGCGGACAGAATACACACCTCCTCGCTGGGAAAAAACCCCACAAGCAATTACATCAAGAATGAATAAAATTTCTGCAGTCAGGCAGATCACTCAGTAACTGAAGGCTATGCTGCGTTTGCGTGTGAGTGTAGGTATTTGTTTTGTACCAGATGCTAGTGGACTCGCTGTAGCCCACCACAGCGTGACAACCCAGAGCCTTGGCATGCGACTTTATTTCCTGACGGATCTCCTCCCACCAAGCGTCTCGTGTTTCGGGCTCGTCTGTAATACACACAAACACCACCTCACATACTCACACGAGGCATAAAGTGCACAAAAATGTTCACAACTCTCTCTCTCTTCTCACCCTCTCTCCCACAGACACACACATTCTCTCTCAACACAAGGGGTTTTTACAGAAGCTCATGAGAGCAAGCACAAATAACCCCCTTTGCCAGTAAACAACAGACCAGGAAGACGATGGAGCTGATGATAATGATGAGGAGGAGGAGGAGAATGAAATGCAGGGGTGATGACTAGCTGGCCATTCTTTTGACAGTTCATCCATGTTAGCTCAGGGATGTGCGGAACCACAGGATCAAACACTCCCAACTACTCAGGACAGTAAATTGGTTCTGCGTTCATGCGTTCAGGCGGGATTCTTAATAAGGACAAATCTCTGGGATCAGCCAATAGCAGATGGAGTGAACAAAAGGTGAAAACAGAAGTGGAGAAGTGAACAGAACTGGAAAGAGGAGAACAGTGAGTGAACTACAGAGTTAACCAAAAAAAGGAGCACTTGTGGGTCACAGTCACTCCAACTCAGAATGTAGCTAATGAGCTGAAATATTCAATGAAATGTCATTAAAATCTGTTATAAGAACTTTCAGAAGTGAGTTTCCACTAAAGGCTCAGATGTAGCTACAATAACTTTCATTCACATTATACAAATGTCCAACAGATTAAAATCACTGGAGTGAAATGTGATATTTTCTCTGTCCATCATGCAGACAGCAGCGAAAATCAATAAATGCATTTTCAATGAGGGACAATTCCTCTCGCGCCAACTGAGAGCTTCACTGTGTGAGATGCTGAAGAAATTGGGGGAATTCAAAGCTGTGGGAACAACTTGTCACATCTCACTAGTGGTACAAAAACATCCTGTACACATGAAGCGGTTTTGCCTTTAAATTCTAAGGCTATGTTCATGCGTTTACAAATGCTCTGACAGTATTATAAGTACAGGACCCTACATGATATATGGGATGGGTATTTGGCAAATCTAAATTTGGCTCAGCAATGTTATATCACTACCCTAAGGGAACATATCTCTAGCTGTAGCCACCAGCCTTCGTGGTATGAAGACTGCAGTCTACGTGTTTAAACTTGTTGATGGTCTCAAGATTCCCTTGTTTCAGGAGAAAATCACGGGTGTCAAGCTCAGATTTTATCCCCTGCGTCTTACACTGTAAAACTTGCTTGAGAACAGGAGCAATGCAAACTTCATATAAAATTCATTCTTAAAAATGTAACATATATTTGAGGAAAGATTATGAAAACATTCCAAAGCACAGAAAATAGTAGTAAGAGAAAAAGTTTCTCTGATCTGATGCTATCATAACTTAATTTCATACATTTTATTCAGTCATAAGAGAAACTACTCAAACTCTACACACAGCTGACTCTTGGGTCACGGGTACGAGAGACAGGGCAACTGAGAGGTCACACTTATCACCATGGTTACAACCTACTGAAAAGCAGGATGAAGAACATGCCTGCCCCACTGCACCATCTCTGGATTATTTGGTCATGTGATAATGTGATCGGGGAGGAAGGAATGCTGGAGTCCAGTGAGGAGCAGCCAAAGCAGATCAGAAACAACCAGCCAGAGCAGAGAGCAGCCACAAAGACAGCTAAAGCATGCCTTACGCACACGCGCGCACACACACACACACACTCACACGCGCACCAAGCACAGCACATGGCAGCTCATGCAACACACTCTACTGAGAGAAACCAAGAGTGTGCGAGTCTTGGTGTGTGCAGAATTTATGTGACATTTATGTTTGTACATTTTTAAAGGTAAATCTAATGTGGATTACTAGATTTCTGACCCGTTTGTACACATTAATTCAACTCTAGCATTCATTCTGAACATGATAAATGTGTTTATCTTTAAATATATTCATCTTATTGATTTTAAAATCTCTCAAAAATCAATGGACATCTGTGTTACTGCTGAGGTCAGATGAAGAAGTCCTGTCACAATGATTTGCCAGCTTGTGTAAATAAGAAGCTGTTACATTATTACACACAGGTCTAAGTATTATGCAACAGGACACAATGTCTACGTGGGTGGGCAGGTTTGCGTGTGTGTGTTTGTGTAAATAAACTTTACACTGAGCTGCCAAGGGCTGTGTATGTGTGGATGCAGGACTCGGGGTAGGGAAGTACCTGCGGTGAAACTATTCCAGTCTAGCAGTTTGTATGATCTGGTGTTACCCAAGGCTGAGTCAAAACGCCACATTAGTAGATCAGTTAAAGGAGCAGAGAGAGAAAAGAGATAGAGTAGAAAAAAGAGGGGAAAAAAAACAAAAACACAATCTACAAACAAGAGCACAACACTGGACAACACCACTCCACAGGAACTGCAAAGACAGACAAGAGAGTTATCATCAGGAAAGAGAGAGAGGAAGAAAAGAGAGAGAGAGAAAGAGAGAAGAGGTGGATTAGTGGCTGTAGGGAAAGTATGGATGATAGAAAAAGAGGACAAAAAGAGAATGAGAGATGAATGAGAGAGAGAGAGAGAAAGAGAGAGGCATGCAGCAGCACTATGTCACTGGCTCTATAACCGCACATCGAAAGTAAAGTTTTACAAGCAGCTCCTTCAGACACACCATGCCTCACATTCTCAACAATCTCTCCATCACACACACACACCCACACATACACACTTCTCTTTTGTGCTGGAAGCATTTTTGTGGTTCAAACTGAGAACAGAAACTTAAAAACACTCTTTAAAATAGTGTTCATTAATGTGTGTGTGAGAGAGAGAGAGTGTGTAAGAACATCTACATTCAGCTGTGGGCATATACAGAATTTTATGTAACAGTCTAAAGTTTTAATTCAAAATATTTATTTAACCTTCTACCCCAGAAGACCTGAAAACCCCAGATCCTGAAGCAGGCGATTGGTAGTGGTAGGGCTGCAACAATTAATCGATTAAAATCGATTATTAAAATAGTTGGCAACTAATTTAATCATTGATTAGTTGGGTCTATGTTATTATACACATATGTTCAGTACGGTAACCAAAGCACCGTTAAGCTGGATGCTGACCACCATAAAAGAAGAATAAGAAGGAGACGAAAACCAGTGCCGTGTCTTGCCGTCACAAAAACTGAAGTAGTTGCACAGAAACGCATGAACGACATTTTTTGCGATGTAAACACATGCGCTGTTTGTTAGCGTGCATGACTCTCTCAGGGAAGTCATTCACTGAAGCGTTCCACTTCATTCAAATCTTCCCACTTATTACAGACAAAACTCGTTTTTAGCTGATAAATAAAAACAACCAGCGTTCTACTCACAATACAGTCATTTATGTGATATTTTCAGTGATTATTTCGACGCGTGTCCACTGCGTTATTGTGACGCGACTCTCATGTGGAACGTACAAAAATGCAGTTCTCTCCCAGAAATGGGTCAAAAATGAGTTACAGACCAAAATGAGGCCAAACTGACTAACAGCAGCCAAAACTTCAATATTTCAATATATCTGAAAATAGTTTTTTCCATTTTATAATGTTAGAGAGTAAAAAATTTACATAGAAAAATAGAAACAGACAGTTAAAATACTGGAAATGTTTTTTTCCCCCTTTTCATCTGATTAATAATCAATTAATCGAAAAAATAATCAGAAGATTAATCGATTAACAAAAGAATCGTTAGTTGCAGCCCTAGACAGTGGAAATCTAAGCTGCCACATCAGGTGAAATGGGACTCATCAGACAGACAGCTCATTAAACCAGGTGGACTAAACACATTAGCACCAGCTCATGTAGGGACACATGCAGACAGACTGCAAAGCGCAGCATTAGTGCGGGGTGCAGACAGAGAACGGCAAGGGAAGAGCTTTGTGTGCATCTCACGGGAGTACGCAAAATCAGTAAAGGCTCGAAACAAGCGTGGCGTGTAGACTTTGGTTGCAAATGACGTAGTCGCAGTGTATAAAATGCCCATAAAAAGGTGTCCAGCATGCATTGGCACAGTAGGTTTGAGGAGTATAAGGGGCTATGGGTTATTAATGTTGAAAATGTGGGGCACAAATAAACAAACCACTAAACAAACATGAGAACATCCTTCCGAGATGTGATCATGTATCTTTCAGGCAGATGAGACATGCAGTAGTAGATCATGTTGTTGACAACATATCCCACATTTCACCTATGAGCTTTAAGCAAAAAAAAGCGCTTCCAAACTGTCATGTGACTAACAACATTCAAAAGCACCAACTGTCATCACCTATCTAAACCTTTCACCAAAAAATTCTTCTGCTTATGCCGACTGAACCTCTTGCAAAGGTGAAACGTACTAGGGGTCGAATGATATGTCATGTCAGGGCCAATACTGATAAAGATTATAACTAATCAAGGAGACCAATAACTGATCATTTGCAGCGATACAGTATATGGCTGCTGTACAAACGAAAATTTGTGTTGAAATTCAGAATAACAAATACTCACAAAATTTTGTTTAAATGTCCTTGAACATATGCTTAATTCTGAGGACATTTCATAATATTTTTAACATCCAAAAGTGCAGAGAGCTCCTAGCTCGTGTCAGAATGCAAAACTTTTTGTGCCTTCAACCTTCAGTGTTGATAAGCTAAAGTTGTGACGTCTAACAAATCAGAAGCAGTGTGTGGGACATTCCTCTAGACCAGGGGTTTTCAACTGGCAGAAATCCAGGGACGAGTTCAAAAAAAAAAGGGATTTCATTTTATGCGAATTAGCGAAAATTCAAATACGGCAGAAATAGATGCGAGGGTCTAAAAAATTCGTCTTAAACCAAAGAATAAGATGATATAAGATTTTTGAGGATCAGAGATACGGTTCAACATTTATTCGGCAAAATGCTATTTTTTTTGGAAAATTGCAAAATAGCTTATTTTGGTGCAATTTTTTTTGCCTGAGTAGTGGATGAGGTACTGGACCTACCTGCCAAATTTCAAAGCTGTAGGTCTTACCGTTTTTTCTCCACAACGCGTTTTGAGGCAGAAAAAAGAAAAAAAAAAATCGGCACAATAACAATAGGGGACCACGCAGTGTTCCACGGCCCCCTAATAACCTCCCCCCCAACACACGGGTGCACAGTGGGCCGCAGACTACAGCTTAGTTTGAATGGTGGTCCCTGGGATAGAATCAGTTGAAAACCTCTGCTTTAGACCACAGTGTGACTACAGACAGCTGTATCAGAGCAAAAATAGTGCAATTTAAAATTAATTTATTCAATCAGGATATCGGTTTAAAAAACAACCAATATCAACAACCATAACAATGTTAAATATCAGCCACGTTGATAATCGCTCGACCCCTAGTACATACATCTTCCAAATAACAAAAAAAGACAAGTTCTGCGCTACGGCTATAGAAAGGAATCTCCGCAGATATCAAATGCAGGTGAAGACGGATGTCACTTCACATCCAATCAAAGTTTTCCACACACTAAGTATATAGTGTTCAAGAACAACACTGACTACATGTGGGTATTGACTATAGGTTTTTGAAATACTGTGAGATGATGGTAATTGCATGTGTTGCAGCAATGTTTGTTGTGCTTGTGTTATAGATATCGTGATATAACCATCTAGGGGTTGTGCCTGAGCTGTGAGGTTTCTTACCAGGGTTGTGGATTCGGTCCAGAAGCTTGACTGAGCGAGCACTGACCACTCCGCCAACGTGAAGGAGAAAGCCAGGAGGGAAACTGGTCAGTGTAAAGAAGGGAAACTCCTGAAACACACACACAAACAACTTAGGGATTTAACACACTATTTATATATTAACTCCTAACAGAAAAGTGTTTCACAAAAGGCTGTGGAATAGTCATGCATACAGATTATGATTCTGTAATCAGAGAAAATCATCTCCTCTGGGAAGAAGCTGTTTGGTAAATGCAGTGTCCGCTGGAAGTACCAAGGCAATCAAAAAGATTAAATCATGTCTTCTTCAGAAACATGAACGATATATTACATCTCATTCAAAGTAAGTTAGAAACAAACTGTAAAAATTAACTGTCCGTTTGCATTCTATCAGTGGGACTGAGCTCCGTTTTTAATATTGGATGAGAGCGTAACGACTCAGGGCCAAACGGTAAAGCATTACACTTACACCATTTGGCACATGCTCTCAAGTGATATCAGAGCTTTCAAATTTAAAAAGGACAATACCCCAAACATCTTCAGTGGGTCATGTACCTTAGATTCTGCTCCTTTCCCTGTTTACTCTACTTGTTTCAATATGCAACAAGCAATTTAAGGTCATATTGCACCCAACAACAAATGAGACAGACAAGGTTTTTAATGCTTAGGTGCAAATCTATTTTTGTTGTTATGGAGTTCAGGCGTCTTAAGAAAATATATTTTTAAAAGTTTGACAACAGGTTAATCTGTTGTTGTTTTTTGAGACTGTACATATAACACACTTGTCCTCTCATGCACCACAAAAAACAACAATAATTCTGCTGAGTACTTACAGAGGGCACTGCATTTATTATAAAAGCATTCCTCAAGGACTTCTTAAGAAAACCTACATAAAATGCAACATATGCGTAAAATGTTCACATTAAACAACACATCATGTCCTCTGTAGCATTTATGAATCCTTAGGAAGTCCTTAACTGTTTCCAGCTTCTTGTTTTCAGGGTTCAAACAGTCAGGACAGAAAACAGATAAGGTTGGTGGCTGGAGGATCCTGCTCATGTACAATCCAGGAGGTATAACCTTAAGGACTCATGCTGAACACCAAACACGTTATTTGTCTCAGTATTAAAAACAATAATGACTGGCCTTAAATCCTTATGTATTGAGACTATCATGGTAAAAAGAAACACCAGCTATTGAGGGGACACTTCAACACGGATAGAAATCATAAGCAGTGGTGTTAAATTCATGCAGGACATCATGGGAAACTTTTAAGAGGGAATAAAGAAACATAACTGGAAAGGAAGGGAAGGTGCTCTGGAACCAGTAGTCCTTAAAAGAGAATTATATGGATGAGACTGAAGTACAGAGAGACCTTAGTTCCCTCTGTCCCAACATGCCCTGACTAAACATACCCCCGTCCTAACAAATGTCTCACAGGATGACGACACCCCCTGAAGTCCATAAGAGAACGACAGATTGAAAAGAATATTGATCAGAATCAGTAAACTCGTCATTGTACTGTAAGTGTAATGTTTTACAGCAGCGCTTGTGTGTCCGTACCCTCTGCTCCAGAGCTGACTGGGTCTGCTGTCTTAAAAGTGCTTTAAGAGGCCCGACCTCTTTCCCAGCACTGCCTCCACTGCCCATTCCTGTGGAAGGAAGAAGAGAGAGAGAGATCCAGGAAAAATGGAAGAACAGAGAAGATGGACATCACCACGTCATGCACATTTATACAGAGTTGCATAACTCCAGATACACACATTTGCAGTTAGTTTTAGTATTAAGTCTACTTAGTTTTAGTATTAAGTAAAGTCATCTCCATGCAATTTCAGTCACTTTATTTAAGCTTCCATAAAAATCACTAAAAACTGACCCACCAAGTCACTTTGAATTCATCTACACAATAACCAGTTCAGAGACAGGGGCCACGAACCCAGAAACAACAAGGTTTGGGTAAAAAAAGGATCAGGGTGAAAAGTTTATTTGCTTGTCAAAATGCTGTAATGGCAATCATTGATACCTATAGAGGCAGTAATAAGTGTTCTTTTTGAATTATGTCTTTTTGAATTAAAGACTTGATTTTGCATGATTGATTTATGGTAGAGCTGGGTGATATGAACAAAAACATTATCATGATATTTTTTGGCATATTGATCGATTTCGATAATTATCACGATATATTGTCATATTATGGTTTTTTGGGATTCTTATACAGACTAAATGAACAAGTTAAAATAATCAAACAATATTAAACAAATAATTTTTAACAAATTTCTACTTAAAGCGCTTGAGCACTGAGGCAATGTTTTTTTCCGCTGAAGGCGCTTAGCGTTCAGAGGATTTGTTTTAAAAATAGCCGCTGTCAAAGAACGGCAAAAGAGAGCCGTCAACACCTCACTTCCAGAGCGTTTTCTCGGTGCTTGTTGTTGCTAAGTTACGAAAATCCTCATTGGGTACTTTCACATTCGTATTTTATTATTTATTTCCCAGACGGACGTAGTTAAGGCGGGACACATTTGTTGTCAAAGCGGCCGCCGTAACTATAAAGCACTGCGGGAAACCCTGCATTTTCATTGCCTTCTTCACTCACCGCAGCGTCCTGGTTGCCCGACATCTTTTCTCAGGGCCGCGATATACTTAACGCTACGTGACGGGTCCGCTTGTGGACGCTGCTGCTACGCAAGCAGTGTAGTGACTATACTTGCGCGCATACTTTTTGTTATTCTTGAAGACTCCAACAGATGGCAGTGTACACCACAAAAGGGTGCAGTCCGCCGTTAAGTGACAGAAGAACAGGAAGTAGAAAGTGGCAGCGCAAGAAACCATTTTGCTGTGAAGTGAGGGAAGAAAGATAAAAAATATTTGCATTCGGATGTTACAACGGCGCAAAAAAGACAGCGAAACCGTTGAGCCGTGTTGATGGAAAACAACGTTGCTGACGTCACGCGGCAAAACTTTAACATACAGCCGCCCCAATTATTGCTGGTTCTGCAACTTACGTAAATTTATGACGACATGCTCAGCGCACGCATCAAGCCGTGATGCATGCGCATAAGAGCTCTGAACGTTAAATGTATCTCGGCACGCGACCACTTCACTAATGTTTACCACGTGGCTTCTTTGTGTGCTATGGGCAAATTTGCATCATTGGCCGCGATTGGCTGTTAAGCCAAGCTACGTAATCGGCCAAAGATACTGTCTATCTCAAGGCGCTGTCGCATAGTGGAGAAACAAGTGTGATCGAATTTTATAGCTTACGTTTATCATCGTTATCGCTATCACATTTTTCTCGATAAAATATCGAGATCGTTTTATCGTCCAGCACTAATTTATGGTAAAGATATTTCCACTTTTATTAACTGTGATGGTAGTATGACACATGGTTTGAAACCAGCAAAGACAGATCACACTGCTTTGCAAAAAAGTAATGTGCTACTGCAATGTCATCTCAGTATTCACTCGATCTACAGGCGTTTAAAAGCATAAATGGAAATAACAAGTATTTGGATCCTGCAATTATTGGTACCACGAGACAGCATCCTAAGATCTTGCAAGAAAAGCAGTTGGTGCTTATAGTAAAGCTCAGCAATGAAGAAAGAGTGCAAAATTAGGAAGCTTCAGAAAAATGGAAATATAGGTGAGATGGGGTAAAAAGATTGTGTGTATATGAAGAAATATCACTGCCCTTCCTATATCTTTTTATAATGGGAGAGCACATAGAATACGTAACACAAGAATATTTTCTTTCAGAAAAGTATTTTGGAGAAGAGACCAGAGTGTGAACTCCACTGCCGGAGAGGGTTCTGACCAAAACAACTTCTTCAGGCTCATGTGAGTGGGCTTTAGTTAACCAAAACAAATGCTTTTGAACCACAGAGCAAAATCACTTCATTCTACTCAGACCACACAGTAGAGATCGCAAACATCTCGTTTAAAGTTCACTTCCTGAAGAGGAAAGGCATTTTCCAGTTAAGGGTCAATCTGAGGTGGTCATGCTACGTGCAGTGAGTCGAGTCAGGGTCGAGAAGTCACTCTGACACATGTGGGTGTGCCCTACCGGAGGCTGCCAGTAGCAGGTCCTCACTGAAGGACACACTTTTTCTCAGCATGGCTGTGTCTGATTGGCTCACATGGAGAGGGGGAGGAGTTGTACTCCTAGGGGCCTTAGTAGTGGGAATGGGTGAAGATTTACACTGAAGGGTACAGGGAGAGCGAAAAATCCTTGCTGAGAGAAAGGAGAAGAGAAGGTGGGAAAGAGAGGGGCCAGACAGAAGAAGAGAGGAAAATGAAGATGCAAAAGATGAAGACAAGTGGAGAGTGGAATGGAAAAATGAGAAATAAGGATAATGAATTCATCATAGGAGAACGAAAAAACTTAAAGCTGAAATCTTATGCAGCAGTAACAGAGACAGAAAAAGACTAAGATAAAGAGGAAAAATCTCACTTTCTCGATTATACTCAAAAAAGGAGGCGCACGGAACAACGCGTGAAATAAATAAACAAATATATATACAAACTGAAACACCAACATATACATAATCAAACACAAAGCATGCCAAATGAATGAAAGGAAGGCAATGTACCTCCCGCTCTCTGCGTTTCAGGCCAACGGTCCGAGCCAGCAGCATGGATGGAGCGCAGATCTGACCGTTGACCTGCCAGATGAACGTGTGTAGAGAGCGTTAGGTAAAGTGCGGGAGGAACCGGGCTGAGGACAGTCTTACCGGTTTTAGGGGTGAGGCTGAGCTCCGTGTCGGAGGAGGAGGACTGACGGCTGTACGACTTGGAAGGGGAGAAGGAGGAGAAGGTCTGGGCTCTCAGAGGGGTAGGGGGTCCTGAGGACATTGGGATGCCAGGGGCCTCCTCCCCAAAACCCACCCTGTCAGAGCAAGGAGGAACACACTCAATCGCACACAGCGTTCACACATAGGGTGTGTGTATTTGTTTGTCTGTCTGTGAGTTTCTGTGCATGTTTGTGTGGAAACGTGTGCAAGTGAGGGAGGGAGAAGAGAATGTATGTAAAGAGAGAGAGAGAGAGAGAGAGAGAGAAAGTTGAAGAGTAGAGGAGAGAAAGTATTGATTGCTTGCGGCTGAACAGGGAAGGCTGTGGAGGATGAGAGCATCACGGAGAAGTAGCCAAGCAGGCCAGGAGGAACAAACCAACCGACTTGATTTTAAACGCAAAAAAAGAAAACTCGACAGGCAATACCGAAAATGAAAGTAACGACACAAAAGCAATGGGATGACAAAAAGCATTTGTTTCAGCTAACCAAAGCGCAACGCTCAGCTAACCAAAGCACAACCCTCTGAAAAAGTCACCAGGAAGAATACACACTTTGTTTCTATTCGGTTTTTTCTTTTCCCAAAATTTTGCCAAACTGAGGAATTAAACGGCCTCGTTAACCACCAGAACACAGACGCGGATCTGACAGGCCACACAGACATCTGACTGGCTACACTGGATGAGTGGCAGCTGAACGCGTCCCACGACTGGTCAGAAGCCTATGGTGGGCGGCCTTAGCTGCAGAACACATTGCTTTGGCAGCTGAAGGGGAGGCCTGGTGATGTCACAACCATCTCGTCCAATGGAAGGGTGGGGTGGTGGCGGCGGCGAGAGGTTGTTTCGGGACGTGGCGGGGTCGTGGGGGTCGGTTTGGGATGGGGAGGGGGGGTACCTGCCTACACTGCCTGGCTCTGGGGCCCTCTGAGCTCCTGTGTCTGTGTTTCATACCAGCGAAGAGCAGAGTCGGCACGGAAACGGAGAAGCCCTGAGACAGACGACTGCTTGCACTGTGAACCGGACTGCTGTGAGTGGAGCGACATCCAAGAGTGGAAGGAACAGCCTGCGGAGAGCTACACACATACATACACACATTTCATACATCTCACACATATACACAAAACATACAGACAAACGTATGCATACACACAAACTGGCTATTTCATCAATTGCACACACAAATACACATTCTGTTACAACATAACACACATATACGACACAGACACAAACACATATACAGTCACACACATAAAATTGGGCACAGAACACACTCACAACGTACAGGGACTACATTCACAACAGCAAAACAGAACCAAGCAAGCAGACACACTAAGGAGAAGCAGACCGCAAAGAAATCACAGAGAAATAAATGGCAGGATGACCGATTCCCACACTTCTGGGCACCAAAACGCAAATATCATAACAGTGCGGACGGTCACAAAACACCAACACAAAGACACAAACACTGCACAAACCGACCAGTGCAAAATGCTGAGACAGGTACACCACGACGCTGCATCATGGCTCACTAATGCCGACAAGCAAGTGCAGAAAGGCAGCAGCATGCAGGAGATGCAGACAGCGACGGGAAAGAGAGACAGACTAAAAGAGGGAAACCAAGCAAGAACAGAAGTGTGAAAGAGAGAATAGGAAAGATCATGCAGGGGGAGACAAGAAGGATTTGGGGATGTGGAGTGTTTGTGTGTTGAGAATGTATTACAATAAAACATACTCATAAAACAAACCCTCTCACGCAAAAGACAAAACAAGCTGCTGCATGTACAATATGAGAGCATTATTTTTTTCAGTTTACTTATTTAGCTCTGCTTATGTAATAAGAGTGCGTCCCTACAAAAATGATTCTCTGTAGCCAAATTCAATATTTCAGTTGGATTTCAACGGCTGCATAGAAAGAAGGATAACTGGAGTAGCGCTAATTAGTAATGAGGATAATTGCAGGACCTGAAAGTCCTTTTACAATCACATACATCATTTAAGAGCCGTGAACATGTGACCCATGCACTAAGGAAGAGGCACTTTCCATGTGCTTTTAGACACGGGTGTGAAATGGTCACTCACTCTTTTATGTCCTTTGAAGGAGAAGCATTGCACACATTCATGGCTGTTGTGGGCGCGTACGCGTTGCTGATTTTCTCAAGCGTGCAGGCAGTGCCGATGGCACGGACCACCAGGCCCGACTCTCCCTCCAGGTCAAAACACTGCAGATAGCCCACCACTGCATTCCCACCCATCTCTAGTACCTTTAGGCCTATCTTCCTCTGGAGTTCACCTGCAGAGCAGAGCGAGAGCGAGAGCGAGAGCGAGAACGAGAGAGAATGAATTATTAAAGCCCATTAAAGTACTTGAAGGTGAATACGGACAGGTTGTAAATTTGGGATAAATGTTAATTATGTAATGTCTAAAAATTATTACTACACGTTTATTTTCTTTAACCAAAACTATGAAGCATAGAAATTAATCAACTGTGACTAAGTATAATTTGCATATTTATCTAAAAACTGAGACCAAATTTAAAGAAGCTGCCAAAATGAACTCTGGGAGTTTGTTCATACCAGACATAAGAGAGATAAGTCTTTGTCGGGCCTCGTTGGATGCTCGTGGGGTTCGAATCCGGTCGATCCACTGGTATTCTGGATCCTCGTTCACCACAAGCTCTTCCACAAAGCCATGGACCATGATGGCACGGTAACAGCGTGGGATGGACGTGGCTGGTATTTGAAGAATGAGGGAAAGAGAGACGATGAGTGTATAAACAGTCAAGAATAGAGGAAATTAAAGTCTTGGGAGGGAAAAAGATGATTTGGAGACTTACTGCAAAAGAACTTGACACCACAGGAAGACTGTCTGAACCGGTTCGAGTCATTGAAGAGGTCCACTTTAACAAGCACGTTTATCTCTCCTCTTATACCTTAAACACACGTATAGCCGAACAAGCCATTTATTTCCCTCTATATATTTTGTCCACATACATTATCACAATATATGGATATAAAACCTGCTTTGGCTGCCTGCACGTTATCACTTTCAAATGTAACTGTTTAACTTTCTCTTATATACATACCATGTATGGTGTCATAAATAGGTAACCAGCCAGAGATGACTGTAGCAGCTTCACTGCAAAGCAGTGGGTCAATGTCGATGTAAACCTTCCCTATCGCGTCATTTGCACTATACGTGTCGTGATCCAGCACAGTTATCTGTAAGGGCTCGTCTTGCAAATCCTCATCATCCACCTTGACAGAAAGAAAGAAAGAAAGAAAGAAAGAAAGAAAGAAAGAAAGAAAGAAAGAAAGAAAGAAAGAAAGAACAACAGAAAGAAAGAGTAAAGGATGAGAAGGCTATTACATAAAATTAAACTGGTCATAAGCAGTGCATAATAAAATCTTACCTCAAACTTGAACCACTCTGAATTCCACTGAGGATTGAGAGACTTGGGACACACGTCAGTTTTAAACGTAGTGTTTCCAAACTTCACCTGTATAAGGTTATAGGGTTACAGTGTGAGTAAATTGCCTGCAGGCTGCTGGATCCATGTCAAGGTAAAACTGGACTCACTTCCACGAAGGCGTCGGTGAGGTCGCTGGCCCGATCCATGACAGGCAGATGGCGGCCCGCCACAATCTTTGCCTTCAGTTTCCCTGGCATTTTTGTTGTCTAGACCTGACTAAAATACACAGGATGCAAACGTCAGAAGTAGAACATCCAAATAACTATGTAAACGACTTCTAATAAAGCATTCAAACAGCCACAATAACAGATGCATGCTTCTGACAGGCAACATAACAGGTGAATATGACAGGCTCAATCAGCAGCATGTGTATAAGACCAACGGTTTTCTCATATTTCAACACAGCAATCAGTTTAACTGGCATTCAAATACTCATGCCAATTTATACGAAAAAGGATATAAATAGGACATGTTAGGTCATGTAGATACAGTACAGGCTTTTCTTGATGAATGAATAATTACCATTATGGACACAAATGTGTTTACGTGGACACAAATATTTCTTCATCTTAAAATTGGTAAGACACTCATCTACAAACCAAGAGGTTGTAGGTTTCAGTCCAGCTATATCAGACGTTGATCCCTTGAGCAAGGCCCTTAACCCCAGTTTACTCTCAGGAAAACTATTTTAATGCCATTTTTTCCCACTATAGTGCAGTCCTTTACCAAGTAACATCTAGTTAATGTTAAATATGACAAGCACATAGAAAGGAAGTAATGGCTAAGCGTATGATATAGTAATAACAGACGTGCAGAATTACCTTTTATGCCGACAAATATTGGTTTAATTTGTTCTTCTGACATTCACCAAATTTTGCACTCACGCACACTGATTAGCCACAAGCTAGGCTAACCGAGGTGTCAAGAAAACCTGTAAGTCAGGTCACTAATTGTGTAAAAATAAAAAAGCATCTTTCAGAAACTAACGTTCCGTATCGATATATATATAAGCAAGTTTTATCTTCAAATGTCTGTCTAATGGTCAACTGACAGTTAGCAATTAAGCTAACAGTCACACATTCACTGTAACACCCAGGCTTCCTTCACGTGTCATAATTAGCTCATGAGCCAACTAGCAAGTCAGTGACAGGAACAAGAACAAAAAGAACGAAAAAAGATTAAAACGGTTTTACGTCAATAAAAATACATTTATCTGATTTTTCCATTTGGACCAATCAGATCCGTCTTAATTCGTATTAGGCAAAACGCGAATAACACACATGTAAACATGAGTTATATACGCATTTTTAACACAACGACTACCGTAACAGATGTGTATAATCATTGAAACCCCAAATTTCCCGAAACGCGCGTACAAGGTGTACAAGGCTATATTGGATTCTTGATCCCTACGTAGTGTAGCAACTAATACGATTCAATTGTACTACGATTTAGGGAGCAGTTTAATATAAAACATTCATAATATGAAACCAAGCGCACTACTTTGGTGCACTTCAACGCGTGCTACATTACACAGAGCGCCAAATGCAATTTTACTAGAGCTACGTAGTGCACTACTTAGGGGCTAACGATGGCAAAAGGAACGTTCCCCTGCGTATTTGCGTAATCGCGGTCTCGCCGTGTACCTGTGATTCATTCGAAATATTGCCACAACAAATCTAAATTATTTACCGATATTTTTAATAGTTATCGGTGTATTGTCGTGCCAGAAAACGCTCAATAATGTCCTGTGACTCAGAACCAGTGTCTGCACCTTGCGCCAGGTCATAGCTACCAAGTTAGCAATGCAGCTAACGTACCCCTCGTTCGAACATGTCACAGACACAATTTTGTCGGGTTCTAATAAATGTCTAATATATCATTTGTTCCTGCAGTTACTCACCGGAGTTCGGTGTTTCAGAGCTGCAACACCGCGCAGCGTTTTAATCTGACACTACAGTCGGTCCATCGGCCTTGCCTTCCCTTCGATCCCATAACACGAATTCAAACTGTATTCCTCTCACACACAGCGAAACGAGGGAAGATAACTACTCGTATACTACTTTAGAAAAGACACACAAGCCCATTCGTTAAAAATAATGTAGGGCTTTTGAAATATTGAACAACATTAGTATCGCTACGCTCTATGGAGATCACTGTAGATAAACACACTGCAGCGGTGTTACTTGCCAAGAGCGACAGGTAGGCGGGGCCACGTAGAGTTGCCAGATTTCTCCAAAATCCCTCCAGTAGCGCAAATAATCTCCTAGCTTGCAATTCATTGCCCTAATGAAGCCGTGAGCCCTCACTGAGAGTTCTAAAACATAGACAACAAGTTCTAACATAGTCAAAATGTCATAAGGACAATGACTGCACCAATTATTTAACTATTAATTAAACTAATTAATTAATTGTTTGTTTTATTGAGTTTTCCATTAATCTGTTAATATTTAATACTATGTTAAGTACATTTATGTTCTAAACTCGGCTTATTTGCAATATGTAGTTTTGTGTGATTTGCTAAAATACATTTGTGTTATTTAATGTCGTTTGGTACAAAAACAGGTTCTTGACTCGAAGGCAAAAAAATTAAATGCTTGGAATAATGACGTGCTGCAATTTTAAGCATTAATACATGCACTGTTAATCAGTACTCCATTAACCATAAAAATACTTTTTAAACGTTCATGTTAGCTGTATAAGTAGGATACAAATCAGATGTGGCCATTAAAAAATGTGCACAACATGGCAACCCGAGAGCGTATTTGAAAGGTCTTCCGGGGTAGTGGCCCAGAGTCCTGAGCCAGAGAGGACTTGAGTCCAATTTGAGACAGTAATTGGCTAAAGTGATCTGATTTTGGACTTAGACTAGGTTAGAAATTAGATCTAATAATAGGTTTGAGTGTTAAAACCAATAAGGAATAAAACAGACAAATCCATTTTAACCAATACAACTGAATCTTTATTTTTACATAGACTTCTGTTTGACCTATTTTCCATGTTCCTTGCCACCATCTCTCTCTCTATCTCTCACTCTCACTCCTCTCGTTCACACAAACACACATCACACACATAGACACTCCCACACCTGTTTCAGTAATAACAGAATCATGCATATAATGATCCTTTGTTATATAAAGCTCTCACCTGACACATTTGACACTTTTCTGTGTACCTGTGTCAATGCGCTTGTCGCCTAAGTTATATCATGCTATGTGTGTGTGTGTGTGTCCATGTATTTATCGCATTGTGGGGACCTTTTTGTCCCCTAAAATCACTTTTATCTGTTTTTTTGGGTTTTGTGGGGACATTTGAGAGGAAAAATGACTTAATAGAAAATGTGCTTTTTTATTTGAGAAACTAAAAGAGGTAAAAGATGTGCATTTGGTTACTGAGGTTAAGGTTAGGGTTAGGATTAGGTGAAGGTGTAAAATTATTTACATCTAGTCATTATGGGAGCCTATGGAAAGACCTCACAAAGATAGTAATACAGAGACTGTGTGTGTGTGTGTTGGAGTTTATTTTAAATTAAGCTTCAGAGCCACTGGGCTTTTTAAGTCTTTGAGTTGCCTTAGGTGGAAATGCATTAATATTGGCACAATCACTCTGACATGCCAGAGAGATATCCTCATTACTGCAGGCTTTAGCAGTTCAGGAGTTGGTTCACGCAGCCTCTCAGTCTTTGTGCGTGTGTGTGTTGTGTGTGACAGACAGCCACAGTGGGACAATGCCACATAGTCTGAGAAGCAGGAATGCCTCGCGGCTGACCGTGAAAAGGTTACTGAATAAATAGCCCATGCAACTTTGGTGCGCAAAATGACACATGTGGGTGTTCTCTTTATCCCAGTCTTAACTAGTGCTTAACAATTATTATACTATTATTCTACTGCTAATAATTACTTATTATTACAAGAACACTTATTTCCTCCACTTCACTCACACATATTCACAGATCAGCAAAGCAGTTCCTTCAAAATACATTTTAAGGCATTTTGAGACATTTGGTAATTGCTTGGTAGAAGAGATTAATTGGGTATGCCTTTCACATGGAATCCAGAAATACTTCAGTGATCATCAGTCCTCTTACTGTCAGTGTGCATATCATTAAATCAACTTTGTACATTCATTTGGAAAAGGAATGACATAAATGCTCCACGTCTCCAAATTCCATTAAACAATGCTGTCTTTACAAGCAACTTCAAGAAATGTTTCTCCAGTAATGCATATTAGAACACTAGTGATTTGTGTAAGGTTTGTAATAGGATTTATCTACAAAGCAGCATGTTGTTCTTAACAAGGTGTGGACTTTATGATCAGAGCTACACTTAGGTGTTTGCTGTCATAGGTAACTGCTATGACTTATTTTATTTTTGTATTTACCATTACTTTGGGGAATGAGCTGTGTATATAGAAGGCTGTGCATTGTTTGGCTCTGATGTATTTCCTTGAACAAACTTATATAAAGCTGAGATGTAACAGGCCAGAGTTACAGGAGATTTATGGTGACTTTGCTTTGCTTTGTCCTTGTGTCACAGGTGGGGAAATATTGGCAAGTCCTTTCCTCCTCACACACACACACACACCACACACAGACCCTTTGCCATGGTGAAGTCAGCTGTTTGTTCATTTGCATTCCAATGTCTGTGTGCTATAATTATTTAGTTGCCATCTGTCACACATAAAACCCATTGTGTCTGTTGCCTGTGCTTTCAGTAGCTGCTCCTGTCCACACAAGAAGCTCCTCAGGTACTGTAGTCCTTTTGCCATCTGATAACATTTAAACATTTAAAATGTAGACACCACTCAGATCAGATAATAAGCTGAGAGTGATGACTTTTACATACCCATTTCATTTCTTACGGTCTCTATCTGCTTTTTGTCAAATGCAAGGTTAGAAATTATTGTTGTGTTTTAGATGTAACTTATTCTTATTGCAAATAACTACTGGAACGTATATGTTCATTGTTTTTCTCTGACTTCTTTTGTTATCCTTTTTTACATTATAGAATTCACAATGGCAGATGAGTAAGTATATGTTATATGTGTATATGAAAAATATAATTGTCTTATCTAGGTATTTATTGCATTCACGTACACACACTAATGCTTCTCTATCATTCTTTCACATTTTTTTCTTTCTACTGTCTCTTGAAACCAAAGTGTAGGTATTTGATTATTATTATTTTTTTTTTTTTTTTAAGTTGAATTTTATAACCCAATTGATTCAATTGATTTTGTGTACATTTTTCACATGCAGGATACTCCCACACCAATGCCCCCTCGGGCCATGGCTAAGGTACTTCAATGCAATTTTACTTCTTATTACAAAATTATAATAAATATCATTTTACGCCATCCATTCGTGATTATTATCTGTAAATAAAGTGTACGGAAAACATGGATCAGTAAACGCAGTGTCTGAACTTTTCCCTGTGCAGCCAAAGTCTAAGATCTCAGCCTCCAGAAAGCTCTCTCTGAAGGTGAGTTTTTTGCATATAGTATTTGACTGCTATTATGTGGTAATTATGCGCATTTTTGCAAAAGGTTTGCCTTATTTATTACTTCTTAGATGGATGTTTTTTCATTTATATGTATTTACGTATGTATGTGAATTTTATTAGATTTGCATCACCTGGTCTTTTTAGTTGAAGAGTTTTGTACTCTTTTAAAAGTATTTTCTAAGGAACGTCTGGTTTCCTCAGATCCTGTTGCTGCAGAGGGCAATGGAGGAACTGGAACAGGAGAAGACAAATCGTGACGAGGAGAAGGTGCGATACCTGGGTGAGAAGCTGACACCTCTACAAGTGTCCGGCCTGCCAATGGAGGAATTACAGGTGAGTAATAAGTATCCCATCACTGAGTAGAGTTTTCATATCATTTAAAACATGTATGCAACAAAGTCAGACGAATAGTGACAACCTACAGCCAAAGTTTGGTCATATGTTTAAAGAAGTTCTGTTTTCTTTGAAATGAATAAGTTATTCTTGAACTTTCTATACACAGCATCAGAATGTATGTGTGTGCCTGTTTGCAGAAACTGTGCAGACAAATTCATGCGCAAATCGATGTAGTGGATGAGGAGAGGTACGACTTTGAGGCAAAAGTCGTTAAAAACAACAGAGAAGTGAGTTTAAATTTCCCTTAGTATCCTCTACTGCAGCAGAGTGTGTTTCGTTGGGTGTTATATAGACAAGTATATGTATGCGTGTGTTGTAGATTCATGAGCTGAAGCTGAAAGTGCAGGACCTTGGAGGTAAATTTAAGAAGCCAGCTCTGAGGAAGGTGCGTGTGTCTGCCGATGAGATGATGAGAGCTCTCCTGGGATCTAAGCACAAAGGCTCCATGGACTTGAGAGCCAACCTTAAATCAGTCAAGAAAGAGGACATTAAACAAGAAAAGGTATTTACACACATCCACAACAAAACACTTACTAAGAAAAAAATTATCCATATGTTTATGCTCTACATATGCCAACCTTTGTGTGTGTGTTTGTGTGTCTGTGTGTTGTCTAGGTGCTAACCACGGAGGTTGGTGACTGGCGTAAAAATGTGGAGGCCATGTCAGGTATGGAGGGCAGGAAGAAGATGTTTGATGCGGCTGGTGGTGGACAGTGAAGGCGGACTCTTATTTTGTATATTGTATTTTTAAAGTATGCATGTGTTAAAAAAAACACAAAAGAAGGAATGATAGGTAAATTACTGCTTTCAAAATAGTATCTCCTCATGGTGTCAGTTCCACCTGCCCCAAATCCTTTTTAACCAACCCTCATAAATCTTATTTCATCTTATCATAGTTATTTGCATTAACATAAAGATAGAATCTTTTGTCTTGAAAATATCACTTGAAAACTTAGAAATAAATGTAATTTTTAAATTGTTGTGTATCGTCTTTTTAATATGTGTGCCAAAAAATAAAGATTAAATATCAAACTAGTTATTCCGCTTTAGGCTTGAAAGGTGAAAATATGAGATCATAAATGTATTTAACCCATGTTGGGTAGAGTCTGTATGTAATAATGACAATGAAGTCAGTGGTGTTCCTGGATTGAAACCCTGAATATCCTGACAATGTGAGTAATCTTGGCAATTTAACTTCTGCTGAAGGACAGTAGCAGTAAATATACAATCATCTGAAGTTTAGAATGTGATTTAACCCAAGAGGCATTTGACAAGACGGAAGTATTTGTGTCAGTCATCGTGAGTCTACTTATAGTTTAACATAACTCCATGGACTGCTGACAGCAGTGTATCTCCCAAAATTCAAGAAAAATTCAACTGAAACTGAACTATGAACTATTATAATGCTATAAACATTAAAGAAAGGTATTTCTGAAAATGTGTTTAATTAAATATTTTAATGAAGTAAAATCCAGATCTTAACAAGGCAAGTAACAAAGATGTAACAGATAACGTATGACCATAGATGTGACACTCTAGAACAGACATTTTCTATGAAATCAAACACACATCATTTCATTTCATTTCATTTAAAGCTTACAAATGAGCCTGTCTGAACAAGCCATAACAATAGGGATCAGATTTACAAATACACTATATTTTACAAAATAAAATATCTGTATTACAAAAGTTCAACATTGTTGAAAGCAAAGAAAAAGTTTCAGTCTTGATTAAAGATTGATGTACAAAGGTTGACATCTCTGTAATACAAAACCAACTAAACACGTTTGATCAGCGTTGATCACAACACACAACACATTAAGTTCATATTTTGGTATCACAATATCAACTATTTCTAACTAGTTTATGTCTTTTGGTTCACCAGGGGCCAGTTTCCCACACTAGCCAAGGCCTAGATTAGCTTTGAGTTTCAATGGTGAATTTCCATTTAGTATGAGACTAAGCTTAATCATTGTTCAAGAAAACAGCCCCATCTGTATAAAGAGGGGTCGTGAAACTATATAAATGGCACAAAGTATTGTTATACCATTTGACAAAACTGTTAATCAATTAAACATGTAAAAAACATTGTGCCCAGCAAAATAAGCTGCTTGCTATTTTTAAGTAAGTTTTCTTCAAATGTTTCACCAGACAGCACATTTTAGTCAAGTAGTCACCATGCCTCTATACTTCCCTCTTTAAAAATGAAAAGTATATGGCAGTTTTAGGTTATTATGGTACACTCCAGTTTCCTGAGACAAATTATGCAGCAATTGAGTTTTCATAATACATTTATTCATCTCACAACAAATCAGAGAGTAAAAAATCCCCTTGTACATTTGAAAAGTTTCTTAATATTCTTCATTAGACATTTTGAGTTTTACTAACATGCAATGGCTGCCAAATTACTGAAAAAGTCATTCTATACACCACACAGCTTATTTCTTTTGATTAAAACATTGTTTACTAATATGTGTAGAAAAAATATTTTAAGTGATTTGTTTAAGGCCTACAGGTTACAGGCATAGGGCTGCTGCACACCTCTTTGGTCAACCAATATCCCTTTAAATGCAGAAAGCTTTACATAGGTTATATACTGACCCCCCCCCCCCCCACACACACACTGAGTGAAAAATAAAAGAGGAATAAAATAAACTCTCATTTGAAGAAAGTACACATTCACATTAAATACACATCAACTTTTCCACCCATGCACACTGATAAAAACCAAAACACGGCTTCAATATGTTCCACCTAGTGCACCTAGTACTCTTTCCTGAGTCTGTAGGTTCTTCAGTAGTACCATTAAATTCCACCTGACTTTCTCCCCAGTGCCAATTCTTTTCACATCACCAGAGCTCCATGATCAATGGACAGCAATATCCAGTCAAGCTCCCAGAATGCCTTGTGGTTCACCATCAGAGGAGCTGTGTCAATCAAATCCTGCTACTTAAAGTGCTGTAGTAACCACCGTCCTACAGATGTGAGGTTGCCATGTCTACGTCATGCGGACGGTCTGGCGGTTCCACATGCCACGTCTGGAGTGGTGGTAATGGAAAAAGTTCCTTAAATATAGCCGCTCAACCTCCAGTCCTCCCTCAAGGATCCTGTAAATTAGAGCAGTGCATCTTTTGTTACATCTAACATAGGCCAAAATATTACGTTAACCCTCCTGTTATGTTGCGGTTCAAATTGACTCATTTTAAATAAAATAAAAAAATAGTTTAAGTATTTTTTCAGTATGAAACCTTTTGTTTTTGGCTTAATAAGGGTAATCAACATAAAAAATAAAAATGGTTAATTTCACATATGTGCAGCCACCCCTGCACGTTTATATTACATAGATACTGTTCGGGTCAACTTGAATTTAAAATAGTTAATGTCATGTAAAACTATTGTGTTTTATATGTAGGTCTTTCCAAAGTACATTTAAAAAAGTCTTAAAATGCATTTTTTAAATGAAAAACAACTGAATTATCCTAATTAAAAATTATCTGTGAGAGGTAAATAACACCATTACACCAAATATTGATTGAAATGGTTAGTAATGGAGTTAATAATGAGATATAAACAATGTTTATTGGGATTTGATGGTTTCTGACACTTTTGGATAATTAAACATTCCCCGGGTCAAATTGACCCCGGAACATCATTGGTGTTCCTGAGAAACCAACATAACAGAAGGGTTAACTATAACAGAACGGTGAAATATTTTTACTCCTGTCATCTGAATTTCCTCCTCATGCTGTATGAATGAATGATGGTGAACTTAGTTTGGGACTTACTCTAAAAGTCCTCACTAGCTTTGTTAACCAAAGTGTGATTATGTACATCATGTAGAGGAGTATCGCTGGGCAGTGGTGGACAGTAACAAATTACATTTACTTGAGTACTGTACTTAAGAACAGTTTTTGAGAACCTGAACTTCACTTGAGCAGTATTATATTGGTAACATATGACTTTCACTTCACTACATTTGAAAGACAAATACCGTATTTTTTAGTTTACTACATTTCTATCAAGGTTCTCATTACTCATTACTTTCAAACTTGTGGATAAAGTGGATGTTATTCCCCTTTTCACAGGTGACAGTCTATCAGTAATCGGTAGGGTTACATCATGTTTGGGTTGTGTTTCATTCTGTAACATTCTACCAGTTCCTTATTCTACAGCTTCTACAAGCTAGTCAGAGGTATTAGGTATTGTAAGTGTTGTGGCAATAAGGCAACAATGTGGTGAAAGAGGATGTACTTTTAATACTTAAGTATTTTTTAAAACAAGCACTTCAGTACTTCAATTTAAGTTATAATTTGACTGTACGACTTTCACTTGTATTGGAGTAACTTTTGACTAGTGGTATCTGCACTTTCATTTAAGTAATGAAGTTAACTACTTCCCACACCTCTGTCACAGAGAGGCATTTAAGTCTAAACGTGACTTCTACAAGGTAGACAAAACAACCCTTTGAGTGAAAAGGTAAAATTCATTAATTCATTCATTCATTATGTGAACTGCCTAACCACTATCGCAGCTGCAGGGACGAACACATGGCACACACACTCACACAGAATAATCACATGCATATCTTATGGGGCCAATTTAGAATAACCTATCAACTGCAACTGCACACCCAGGAAAAACACAAAAATACAGGAGAGCACTCCACACAGAAAGACCCCATGGCTGAACCCAGGACCCTCTTGCTGTGAGGTGACAGTGCCTAGCACCACACCAACGTGCCGCCTAAGAGGTAAAAAAAAAAAAGAGCCTATGAGAATTTGAACATGACCCACCTGTCCAGCAGTTCCCAGTCCTCTCCTCCCCAGCGGACAGTGAAGTCTCTAGTGTTCATGCCACCAATAAAATCCAAGTCAGATTTAAAAATGCCCAGCAATCCAAAGCCATTAACTTCCCAATATCCTAAAAAACAGAAACAAAAATATGTAAATGTTTATTAAGTGGTTTAGCTGTAATTTAGCTGTAATATGCTTCAGAAAGTACTTTTGTACATATCAAGACAAGAGCTTATGCTCTCCGTCCTCTTGTCCTTCGATAAGAACTGTCCCAGGCTACAAAGTTACAGGGAGAATGACAGGTTTGCATACCAACTGACAGACTACAGACTATTTGCAAGCCTATAAAGACTAAAAATATAAAGTAGTCTAGTTGTCTGTGATTAACTGAGAGAGGGCAAGTTACTGCTATTGACGTGCACTGCAATATTTTAGTTCTTGAAGTTTGGTGTTGAGAGTGTGTGTGGTAGAGACGGGGGTAGGGAGAGAGAGAGAGAGAGAGACTGTTGTACCTTGAGCATCCTGAGGTGTAGCCCCACAGTTAAGTCTCATGACTATGGGGGCGAAGGCCATGTATCCCTCAACACAGTGTCTCCTAACAGAGTCAGTGAAGCCCAGTGGGAAATGGATATGTAGATCGCAAAGAAGCAAAATGCTGTGCTTGTTCTATGAGAAACAAAAAACCCCTGTAAGAATCAGAACAAATTTTAACCTTTTTGGCCTCAGGACGCATTTTGTTAACACACTAGCTCAGTCGCAACCCTATTTCAGGTGCAGGTGTGAAATAGCATTTGAACTGAATAGAAATCGGAAAAAGGGTTAACATAACATAATAACAATGAAGGAATATTAATTTTCATTTTATGTTACATTTTGTCTTAATGAAAAAACTTGTTTTGAATAAATCTGTTTGGGGCTGGGATATGTGATTATGTGCCTTACAACTTGCTGCAAATCCCATTTTTCATCCCGTGGACTCTCAAACCCACAGGTTGAGAACCTCTGTTCTAAATAATTACTGTTGTACAGTATGTGTAATTATTAGTTCTTTTCATGAGTAAATAACAAAACTCACTGTAACCAGGTCTATTCCAGCCTGCAGTCCAGCTGCCCTCTGAAAGTCTCCTTCTAATCTGAGATACTGGTAGCTGTGAGCATATAAGAGGTATCAGAGTTGTTGAAGATACTGATATACAAACTGATATACTGATTCACAAACTTGGTAGCTGTGTAGCTGTTACCTGGGTAGGTGAGCATTTTCCAAGGCCTTTTTTATGTCCATATCTGTGCTGGAGAAGTCAGTGATTATGATGCTGAAGTTTTCGTCCCCAGTGGCTCTGTAGAGTTTCTCCATATCCACAATGAACTGCTGCACCCAGCGAGCCTGGTTCTTCACTGTACACACAAACACATACAAACATACGTTTGCTTTCATATCTTCATATCTAAGATCACAAATCTAACACCTATGTAGTACAACTGAGACCTTTTTTCTTAAACTCAAGTTTAAGATTACATTGTTTTTAACAACACTTTCCCCATTTATATGTTTAACATGTTCCCAAAATGATTATGTTTTTTATTCCATTTCGTCCCTGTTATATTGCATCTAAGCCTGAAGCATTAGGAGAGGCAGAATAAGGTACTGACTGTCAGGTCATAATTTTCTGACCTGGCACGATGAAGTGCACAGTAGCAGCAGGGTTCCACTTGAAGCCACGTGGGTTACAGAGCAGAAGTTGTGGTTTGCTGATGTTCTTACGAACGCTTCGGAATCGGCTATTTTCGTAGCTCTGGAGCAAGTAGATGTAGTGAGCCAGACGAACTCGGCGTCCAGACAGTTCCGACAACTCCAGCTCCAGCAGGTACCTGCTGCCCCGAGTTGCGTCAGAACGCTTCTCAACATTTACAATGCGCTGGAGAGAGAAATGGCTGTACAGACACACACACACACACACACACATTTAGGCAAAATTACATTGGTCCATGTTCTCTCTCTACTCCCCCTCATTTATCACTAAACAAGTTGAACGTATGCACATAATTAGAATCACAATGATAAATCTGTGCACCATTTTTGCCACTGAAATGAGATAATTATGGATAAATCATACCAATGTATGAGATCAAAAATGACAATTATAATAATACAATAAAAAATGATCCCTCAATTATGTTGCAGTGTTGTCCACTAGAGGGCAGACTGCAGATACACAATTGGCTTTACTTGGTATTAAGAATTTTGACTCTTAAAAATGCAAGATAATTTGTTTTACTTTTCTTCAGAGTACTAATTGTGAAGTTTTTTTAACCATCATATGCAGTGGAATCTTGGTGATTGTTTGAATAACAGCTGGAGAACTTAGGAAAAGCAGAAAGAAAAGCTTTGTCACACACACACTCATACTACTACTTCCATCCGTATCTCTCTCACCCAGGGTGTTTCTGGTTGAGTTTCTCCATAAAAGCCTGCACCACAGCCACAGCCTCCGACTCGTCGATCAGCAGATTGCCAGAAACGTTACAGTTTAGGTCTATCCATGAAGACTGCAGAGCCTGAAAGTCTAGCTGGCTGACCTGAAAGGTCTGTCCCCAGTTAACTTCGGCGTCGAATGGGATTTGGTTGATGAGGTCATCCTCAAAATCAGAATCTTTATAGGCTTCCCACAGGCCTTCAACTTCTCTGTGCTCTTTGAGCAAATTTTCATCACCTTTAACATCGTCATCGTCTCCCTCTTTGCCCTTCCCATAGTCTCTTATCCAGGCCTGGTTCTTTTTCTCTGCGGGATTCAGGTCCAGAGCGTTCTTCTCCTCCCTCTTCCCCAACTCTTTAGCTTCATACACTAATGCTTTCTGGTTAAAGGCTTTATTGTTCATGTGACGGTTCAACTGTTTAAAGTTGTTTGTTTGATTATGATCAACATTTTCCTTATCAGGCAATGACTCTTTAGGATTTGACCATGGGTCCTGCAAAGCATTTTGCTTACCCCTATCCAATATGCCTTTGTTTTCTATGTCTAAATTAGCAGCATTATTCTTTGTGACACTATATTTACCAGCTAATCTGTTCTTGTCTCTGATTAAAAGGGTTTTATTGCTGTTGGCACCTGTTGGTGTAGAGAATTCCCTTCTATTCCTTCTTGAGATGCTGTTCTTTGGCTTTCCTCCCTCTAAGATATCCTCATTCACATGGGACCTGTTCCTTGCTGTCTTGCTTTTATCTGCTTTCCTTAAAAGAGCAACTTCTTTATTCCAGGATTTGTTCACATTTGCGTTTTGATGTTTTGAGCCACCCATGATTGATGATTTTGTTGTTTTGTTTGACCTCAATGAAACTCCCCCATACGCTTTTTTATCTTTTTTAACATTATTCAGCACTGCCATGTGTACAGAATTGTCTTTTGTCCCATTTTGTTTTTCTACAAAGTTCCCAGGCTCGCTTACGACAGTCTGCTTCTCTGTCACGCCGCCCTTGATTTGTGCAAGTCTTCTTAACTGGAACCTCCTGGCCTCTCTGTTTTGCCCAGATCTCCACTCAGGCTGTTGAGCTACCCCATCTTTTACACCATTCTCTCTCAAAACAGGATCGTGATTCTTGGGGTATACATCTGGGTTCTCCACCTCCTCCCTCTCCCACTCTCCCATTTTCTGTTGTCTCTGCTCCCCAAAGTCGTCAAACTCGCCCCTGCGTAAGGGCTCTCCTAAGGGTCTTTGTGGATCTTCAACGTTCAGGTCGTCCTCTTCTCCTGCGTTCTCACCAAAGTTTTCCCACGACTGCCTCACTCTCCATCCCAACCCCTCATGACCTGAACAAGAGTCGAGACAGATGATTATTTCTGCAGCATGCTGTAATTCTGTTAATTAAAGCCAATGATAAGAGCCATTTAAAGGTAGTGTATGCAACATGGGTGAAGACCAAAGTACCTCTGTATTTGAGGACATTATCATTGTTCTCAGGCTTGTCTAGTTTTATATACCTCGAAAAGCCGTACCTGTGCAGAAAAAATCTTGGTTACAAATGGAACATTGGAAATGAATGAATACATAAGTTATGACATATACTGTATAGTTATAAACTGTAGTGGAGTCCATTACTATCTTTTAAATGTTAATTTATTGTTTATTCCTTTTTCATAAATAATAATATGTAAAATATTTTATTTCATATTTTTTCACCCCTCATACTTTCATTGCCCCACACTGCCCCCTGTTGGAAGTACACAATACTACCTTTGGCTACATACACAAAGTGACTAAACAGGTTTGTGAAAAACAGGTTTGTGGTTTCAGAGTCCATTGCAAACATATTAGGTGTTACATATGCTAGTAAACATTAACCTTCCATGTTTGGCAAAGGTGTGTAATAGCACATGGTTTAAAGTTTGTGTGTAAAGCAGTTAGTGTTAACCAAGCGTTACGCTTCTGTTAACTTTGGGTGCCCACCAAGCCCATGACAGAGAGAAAATATGAGCTACTTCAGGATTTTCAAACTACTTTAAAATTGAATGGCTTCTGTGTTCGATCCAAGCTTGGGTCAGCAATCCATATACAGTTGGTGTGTATGCAGGGTTTTTTGGGACATTTTCATCAGTTGTTTAAACCCTACTGTGAGTTCTCTTCAGCAATCAGTCCTCTAATTAGGGCACTGTGGCAAAAACCTACATAAACACATGCGCCTCTCATTTGCAGATAAGACTGGTAAGACTTCTCTGTATTAAAATGTTTAGTTCATGTTTTGCTTTAATTACTTTGCTTACTAAATTGACTCATTCAGCTGTTTCAGATTAACACAGATAAAACCCGTCATAATAATAAAGACTTTGCAATCAGCACACAGCAGGAACTCAATGCTTACGTGAAACCCAGGAGGGTCAGTTTCCCAGCTGCAACCCTGAATGTTCAAGTTTAGTTTTAAAGCCAATTTTGTGGAAAAGCAATTTTGAGGAATGTAGGACTAGGGACATTAACACATTAATATACACAGTTAATTTGGAAACTAGTTTTGGGCTAGAGACACGGCAGGTTGTGCTCGCATGAAACCCTGTTGTAAAACTTTAGTGCGTGAAAGATACAATGAAAAACTACTATAAATTCACTTTATGTTTCTGTGTGTTTATTCACCTCTCCAAATAGTATGATCTCTCCCGGTAGACACATTTATTATCGCTCTCCATGTGAGTGAGACGAGTGTGGTCATTAGGGTAGACATACAGGAGGTGAACCTGCAATATGGATGCAGTTTAATGAAGCGTGCACACGCACAGACAGACAGACAGACACACACATACACACACACACACACGGTACATTCTGACAAATACGACAAAGCCAGATGCACGACAGAATGAAATGGGGACAGAGCAGGAGCTGTAAGACCTTTATAGGTGGAGAAACATCATTTAACAAACACAAGTTTTCAGTGTGTTAGATAACACATCCCAAAAGTCCTCACTCCATGACTAAACAAATCAACACCTTCAGAGTACACAGGGCAAGTGTTTCAACATTAAGAGCGACCTCCATATCATAAGAAAGGTGTGTGTGTGTTTGTTTCACTGCAGGTATGTGGAGGGTGTGTATGTGTGTGAGAGAGTACTTACAAATTGGAGTCCCTGATAACGCATCAATGGGAAGCCTTTTATGATGTAGCTGGGTTTGTAGGCACAGTCTGGTAACACACCCTTTAACTTCAACGTGTCCATCAATGGAACTGCGTAGAGTTATGCACACACACACACACGCACGCACTTTCAGATGGACAGCAAATATACTGTCCAGAATTTCCAGCTTTGACATTTGTGATTATTGATTTTAACCTACTAATATTTCAGGTAAGATTTTGAAAAGCTACAGATTGTAGTTAGCTTAGACTTGGACAATTCTCTTACTGGAAATATTTTGTAAATTTGCAAGCAATTACATGTTACTTTTTAGGCAAGTTAGAGCACCTACTGCAAAAAGAAACCCTGGAACTGAGCACAACACAGCCATACAAAAACCAACAAGTTCCTTCTTCAGTCTGGATGCGATGTGGATTCATTTGTTTATGAATTTGCATTTTACTACATTTACATGTCAGGCAATTGTTAACCAGAACGACTTACGCAACCAGTCAAAAGTTTGCATAAGTGCAATAATTGTTAAAGAATCACTTTTTCAATTTTGATAAATCCTTCAAAACAATGACAATAGCACTAAAACAAATGACTTAAAATGCCTGTCAGTGTGGAGTTCAGAGTGGAAGGATGAAGGACTGGATGCACAGGAACTGTATAATATAGAAAATCTATAATATAATATATTACTGTCATGGCCCCCCTGCACTTTGGCCTACAGACCCCCCTTGACTCTGCTGAGTGGCCAGCAGATGCTGCTATTTGGTTTGGTTTTGGAGTATTTAGTTCTGCCTCGTGTCTCCTGTCTGTCTTGTCCTTGTCCTGCCTTCCCAGTGTGTCCTATTGGTAGATCAGTGTTCATTAGTTATCCCACCTGTGTTTCAGTCCAGCCCCTAGTTTTGACTGGTTGTCCCTTCATTGGTTAATTTAGGTTATTTAGTGATTGTTTTCCTACTGTCACACGCTCTCCGTTCCGCCGACAGTAGTTGGAACGGGATGCGGCCGGTTGCGGTTCAAAGGGTATTTAAGGTTTCACTTCCTTGCGGCGCGCCGCTCTGCCATTAGAGTCAACCTGGCCCTCCTTCCGATTCTCATCGGCATCAGCTGTGAGTACTCCAGTTATTGGGTTCATCTCTTATAATCCTTATTCTTCGCGTAAGAGAGTTCTTATAGAGAGTGGCTTTCCTGCCTACTGGAGCTCTCAGCCGCATTTGGATTAACCACCATGCCACAAGGACTAACGAGTAGCAATTCATTACATCCTAATCAGATCACTGTGCGAATCGCGGAGCATTCTGATACAGTTTGTTCACGTCTGCTTTTCTCGTCAAATCCTTACCAGATCACTGACGAATCTGACACCTATTGGTTCTCCCTTGTCTGATTAATCCTGTTCCCCTATATAGGTTTGGTTTTCCCCATTGTTTACTGTCTGTCCACCCTCACCATAACCCCCCCAGCATGCTACCCGGTTTTCTTAAGGAGTTTTTCTGTTTGTGGCCCTTGTCCCCATTTTATGTAGAGTTTTCTCAATAAAAGGCCTGCAACCGTACCATGCCTCATGTCATGCCAACACCACCCGTGACAATTACATAATAATATATTCCACAGGCATTGCTCTGAACCAACAAAGAAACCAAAATACACTTAATACACTACACTGAATATTTACCTTAAATCAACAAACTGACAGAACTTCCTCATGCACAACAGCAGTTAGACGAAGGGGGGAAAGCAGAGCAACTAAATCAAACTAAACAAATGACAGGTGAAGACACAGGGGCAGTTGGTAGCGTAACGTTAGGGAGTTTGCCATGTGATCGGAAGGTCGCCGGATCAAATCCTGACCCAGTAAAGGTACCACTGAGGTACCACTCATGAGCAAGGTACCATCCCCAAACACTGCTCCCCGGGGGCTTCCCTTGTTAGCTGCCCACTGCTCGTTCACGGATGTGTCAGAGGTCACATTTTGTTGTGGTGCACTGTGCGCTCAGGCCCGTCGCAACAGGTTAAGCAAATCAAGCAGTTGCCGAGGGCCCTGAGCTGATCTGCTGAGCTGACCACAGTTCCCTTTGCCTGGGGCCCCCAAAGTGCCTTGAAACACCCCTGAGTGCGCTGTGCTGTGGTGTGTTCACAATGACAAATAATCACTCACACACAATATAATACACAATGATATAATACATAATAAAATCATTTAACTAATCAAACTAAACCACCCAAACAACGAACAAACTAACCAGACAATCATACTTAACAAGGAAAACAGGGACAGGTGAAACACATGAGTGGTATCTGACGGTTCATAGAAAGATCATGACAAAACTAAAAGCTTTTCAAAATTACGGGGACTGTCTCTCTGAAGCATCTTGATGCTACAGATCTTGTTCAGGTCTAATGTTGTGGCAGTGCTGGAGGTGAGACCCAGCCATGTTTAAGCCCACAACCTTCTCGCTCACAGCCAAGGATCCTTTCACCAGGTGAACAGCTCCATTACGGTGACGTCGCATTTCAGACATTCCGTTTCTGACAGCTTTCTTTCTTCACCCAGTTGCTGAATGTGCACATGTGGTCTCTTAACTGCTCATTTAAGACGAGGAAGCCTCACTTTGGGGAGTCTGGTAATACTCCACTATGTACATCTCAAATTTCTTTTTCTTTTCCTTGGTAAAAAAAACCATCTCCCTTTCAGGCAGTGTTGGGCAGTAACTGTAATTTGATTCTTTTTTTAGTAACGTAGTAATTTAACGCGTTATAATTTTAAAATTGATAATTAGATTCCCGTTACAATTTCAAGTAACTTTACGTTACCGCTGCGTTACCAATAAAAGCAAGTGCTTTAACATCTATATTGTAAAAACAGAAATAATAATTCACAGTAACCTGTCAGCAGCAGGCAGATGTCTGTCTGACAGTCGCACGCGTGACGTCATCTACGGGAGACATACATGGATGCGAAACCAGCTCAAACAAAAACAAAGTGAGCGTGGAGAGTGAGAAGTACGCGTTCAGTAGCTGGAAATATAGCCATTACTTTGAATTCATCTCGGTTAAAGGCAAGAACATTATTGTGAGTTGTACGTTATGTGTGGGTAAGAAATCACTGTCAACATCAAAAAAATCAACATCAAATTTATTGAAACACCTGAAAGGGCAGCATTGCGCAGTGAAATTAGTGGAGAAAATACCGGGTGCAGCGAATATTTTAAGTTAAAGGTCAAGAATTACATATTTTATTTAATTTCATTTCATAAAAATTTAAATACTTGAATCACTGTTTTGAGCGTTTTGAATGTTTTGAGTTAAAAGGCTTAGGTTTGTAACACTTAATAATAAAGTGTTTTTGAGCTGACTTAAGAGTGTGTTTGAGCTGACTTAAGAGTTTCTTTAGAGGGTGGGGAAGTAACTAGTAATCTAACTAGTAATGTAACTAATTATTTTTTAAATAAAGTAATCACGTTAGTAATTTGATTATTTTTAAAGGGATCAATCAGTTATCAGTAGTTTAATTACATTTTTAGAGTAACTTGCCCAACACTGCTTTCAGGCCTTTCAGAAGTGGGGTGACGGATTCCATTTGTGCAGTACTGGGGAGTAGCTAACTAAAATTAGCAATGCTGCTAACCTAACTATTTTTTCAGGAACTGATTATAGTTATAAAACTACTATTAAAATCTTGTAGCATCTCCAGTAACTATTTCTTTTCAAATAGCAATGTAGTGTGGCAATAATTTTTCTCTCTTTACGAAGGCGGATATTTTCAACTTCTGCTACTGTTTAAAAGTGGCGCCCACAACACTCCCTTTGTACACATGTATGCCTTTGACCGACTGTGTTGATTGTAATGAGACTGTTCTCACTCTGGTAAAAAGTGTCTCTGGGATCTTCTCTCAGCATGTCTGCCCCCGGGTGAGGAGGCCGGGTCAGTGAGGGCTGGGCTACATGACTTGCAGTAGTCTGAGGAATGTGACTGACATCGTTCATCTTTAGAGAAGACTCATCTGAAACACATACACATACATTCACACACACATACACACACACACACACGCTAGAGAAATCAGTTATTAGTGGCATGATTAAAAATTGATGCAATCGTGTCTATTTCCTCTCCTCCCACTCTGACTACGCTGAAAGAGGCCTTATTTAGAGTGGTGCCAAGGCCCTTCCCTTAAAGTCATTTTGAGATCTGTGCACTTAGATACTGCAGCTAAATATACCACTAACACACTCACACACACACACCCTGCTTCAACAGCAATCCTCATCTAAATCTAGCTATGTATGTGCCATGCAACTTCCATCCTAGGCATAAACACAGACACTTGTCTTTTTTGAAGCCCAACTTGAGTACAAACACTGACACTGCTACAGCAGAAGGAGTATTGAGTTTCACAAACACTCTGGACACACACACGTATTACACACTATAAAAGACATAACCTGTCATTTAAGCTATTTCAGGCTGCCAGCGCAGCATGGGGTGTGGACACCCGAGAGCCACTCCAGTTCCCTCCACGCTGCAGCTACCACTGACCAAAAAAAGACACAACATGCAAGAAAACATACACACACTCATACGCTACTACAAAACTTACTGGTATAAAGGGAGAGGTAATCCGATGTGATAATTTCAAACTTCGATTTAGGGCCATTTACGAGTCGCCACTGTTAAAAGATGCAAAAGTAGCATATAATTCCTTCAGAATTCAGCAAAAAAGACTAAAAGAGGCACAACGACCGACACGCACGGACACAAATTACACTTACTACAACTTCCACATGGTCTGTTCCTCGGTCGTTCTGTTTGTGGATTAACTCGAAGTAATACCGCCTATCCTTCTTGAGTCTACATAAAAACAGAAATAAAAATATAACAATATTATGATATTTCCGAAATACTGATCATTCAAAATAGAAAAAAGTGGATAGAAAAAATATTACAAAATTTCAACCAAATTGTGTGTCAATTTTCTATGTTTGGTTCACATACTCATCTTCTTCAGGTGACTACTTTACAGACTAATGGTGTGCCTCTAAAAAACCTACTGTTTCTCTTACTTGTTTGTGTGTGTCCATATGTGTGAGTGCACCGTTCGGTAAGAGGTCCTAAACCATGTATAAATCTCTGATCCGACTGTCAGTTAGCACATTAGTATTTTCGGCCTAAGCTTTTTAATAACACTCTTCTCTCTTCTTTCTTTATTATTGTGATGAGAGATGCAATGAGAAGTTCCGGCCCTGTGTATACTTATCCCAAACATGCTATTTGGTTATAAAAATGGTCCCTTTAAATGTAATCCTCCATCCAACTCCTAACACTCTTCCTTAAAATTATGCAAGTTAGGGATAAGGTATTCATTTTTTGCCTAGTTGCTCTTTTAATCAGGAAATATGAGAAGTATCCAGCATTTATCTTTTTGAGATTTGACTTTAGATTTAAAGTGCACTTACATGTACTGCACACATGTCAAACTCAAGGACCACTTTGTCATTTCTGGCCCGTATAGCGCCCCTTACAAAAATTTTAGGCTTCTGGCAAACAGTTGTCAATAGCCTTTGGCAATGTTGCCACAAATTTGCAGCAAGGTCACACATGCAAATTAGGTTTGTGGCAAACTTGTGGTGGCCTTCTAGCATTCATTCATTCATTCATTCATTCTCCGAACAGCTTAATCCCAACTGGGGTCACAGGGGGGCTGGAGCATATCCCGGGAACTACTGGCACAAGGCAAGGACCAACCGTGGGCACACACCCGTTGGACTTCCTCGTGAAAAGCTTATGCACCTGGCAAATTTAACAACCAAAAGTTCACTACAAGTTTGTTATTACTGGCAATTTGTTTTGGCAAATAATTGGCCATGGGTGTCGTAGTGGTGTGAAAAGTGGGACTGACGTAACAGGGTCCTAAGTGGCCTTTGAGAAGTCTGAAATGTTATTTTATTGTGTATAGGGTCCAGAATTTAGTGCTACACGCCTGTTACTGGCAAATACAGTGGGATGCAAAAGTTTGGGCAACCTTGTTAATAGTCATTATTTTCCTGTATAAATTGTTGGTTGTTACGATAAAAAATGTCAGTTAAATATATCATATAGGAGACACACACAGTGATATTTGAGAAGTGAAATGAAGTTTATTGGATTTACAGAAAGTGTGCAATAATTGTTCAAACAAAATCAGGCAGGTGCATAAATTTGGGCACCACAAAAAAGAAATGGAATCAATATTTAGTAGATCCGCCTTTTGCAGAAATTACAGCCTCTAAACGCTTCCTGTAGGTTCCAATGAGAGTCTGGATTGTGGTCGAAGGTATTTTGGACCATTCCTCTTTACAAAACATCTCTAGTTGATTCAGATTTGATGGCTTCCGAGCATGGACAGCTCTCTTTAACTCACACCACAGATTTTCAATTATATTCAGGTCTGGGGACTGAGATGGCCATTCCAGAACGTTGTACTTGTTCCTCTGCATGAATGCCTTAGTGGATTTTGAGCAGTGTTTCGGGTCGTTGTCTTGTTGAAAGATCCAGCCCCGGCGCAGCTTCAGCTTTGTCACTGATTCCTGGACATTGGTCTCCAGAATCTGCTGATACTGAGTGGAATCCATGCGTCCCTCAACTTTGACAAGATTCCCAGTCCCTGCACTGGCCACACAGCCCCACAGCATGATGGAACCACCACCATATTTTACTGTAGGTAGCAGGTGTTTTTCTTGGAATGCTGTGTTCTTTTTCCTCCAGGCATAACGCCCCTTGTTATGCCCAAATAACTCAATTTTAGTTTCATCAGTCCACAGCACTTTATTCCAAAATGAAGCTGGCTTGTCCAAATGTGTTTGAGCATACCTCAAGCGGCTCTGTTTGTGCTGTGGGCGGAGAAAAGGCTTCCTCTGCATCACTCTCGCATACAGCATCTCCTTGTGTGAAGTGCGCCGAATGGTTGAACGATGCACAGTGACTCCATCTGCTGCAAGATGATGTTGTAGGTCTTTGGTGCTGGTCTGTGGGTTGACTCTGACTGTTCTCACCATTCGTCGCTTCTGTCTATCCGAAATCTTTCTTGGTCTGCCACTTTGAGCCTTAACTTGAACTGAGCCTGTGGTCTTCCATTTCCTCAATATGTTCCTAACTGTGGAAACAGACAGCTTAAATCTCTGGGACAGCTTTCTGTATCCTTCCCCTAAACCATGATGGTGAACAATCTTTGTCTTCAGGTCATTTGAGAGTTGTTTTGTGACCCCCATGTTGCTACTCTTCAGAGAAAATTAAAGGAGGAGGGAAACATACAATTGACCCCCTTAAATACTCTTTCTCATTATAGGATTCACCTGTGTATGTAGGTCAGGGGTCACTGAGCTTACCAAGCCAATTTGAGTTCCAATAATTAGTTCTAAAAGTTTTGGAATCAATAAAATTACAACGGTGCCCAAATTTATGCACCTGCCTGATTTTGTTTGAACAATTATTGCACACTTTCTGTAAATCCAATAAACTTCATTTCACTTCTCAAATATCGCTGTGTGTGTCTCCTATATGATATATTTCACTGACATTTTTTATCGTAACAACCAACGATTTATACAGGAAAATAATGACTATTAACAAGGTTGCCCAAACTTTTGCATCCCACTGTACATTTCTCACAATTGGCCAATCGTCTGCAAACTTTGACAATGGCAAACTTCATTCATTCATTCATTATCCGAACAGTTTAATCCCTACCGGGGTCGCGGGGGTTACTGGAGCCTTTCCCATGAACTATGGGCGCAAGACGGCAACCAACCCTGGACAGATGCCAAGACATCGCAAGGCACACACACACAATCACACTCCCAGTCGCCAACTAAACTATATTGCATGCTTTTGGACTGTGGGACGAAACCGGAGACCCCGGCGAAAACCCACGCAAACACAGAGAGCATGCAAACTCGAGACAGAAAGTACCTACAGCCGATCGAAGCCAGGACCTTCTCACCTTCTCGCTAACCACTGCGCCACTGTGCTGCTCCCACAATGCCAAATTTGTGGCAACACATTCTGGCAAATTCCACTGTTAGTCACAGGTTAACAACAAGTTTGCCGCAAACCTGCCAGAAACATTTTGGTTTTGTAAGGGGCACGCACCACTAGGTCTATTTTCACACTTGGTCCCTTTCAGCTTTTAAACTCAGATCGATTAATCAACATTTTTGCCTATATGGGAACACCCCGAATGAACTCATCCCCTCTGAAACGAAATGAACTGAGAACATCCTGTTTTGCAGGTTGTTGACACTAAGCACGTCTTAAACTTCATTTATAAAACTGTGCGGAGCTCATACACGGCAAACATTCTTGCATCGTACCAATGACTTCATCAGTAAAATGAAACAAAAACTTGAAACGTAAACATTAAACAGCGTCTCCATTATGCACAGATTTCACCCACTGCAGTGTTTATATGTCTCTAAATAAAACACTGATTAATTCACACCTTGTCAAAATGGTTTCGAGAATCCAGTCATGTCCCCCACTACTTTGTTTACTATATTGGCTGATTTTATTGGCCTGTGAAAAAATGTTCTCATTGGAAATGACTCTGAAAAACTGCAGATAGACAGAAAGTCATGAGGTGAATACCACTGATGTGTTGTATTTCAAATTTGATGTCTTGCTTGTTCATTTATCCATCAAGCTTAACTTGTTCCAGATTTAATATGTTTCAGCAAACCTTTCATGTTTCCATATGAAAATATATTAGAATACATCTGGAGTGGGAAAACATGCTGAATTTAAGTCAGGTTTTCAATAAATATTCACCCAGTATGGCCCTTGAGTTTGACACCCTTGATGTACTGCATTTTGCAAACACTCTTATCTAGACTCACTTACATTTCCTAATAGTGTTAATAAGTGTTGCAATAAGGCATTTACTAGGGGCATAAATCACACAATAAAATATTATGTTGAAACAGTAGCCTCTGTTATTGAGTCGGCTTACTGATTCACTTGGCATGAGACATTACAATATGTATGATGTATCTGATCGATGTTTTCATTTTGGATCGATGCTATGGGTTTATTGATCAATGAATTGATGAGTCAATGTAGACTGATGCAAGGATGTCATTACATCCTTAATATTGATTTGTATGTGTGCACAATCACACTTACACGATCGGTTGAGATTTCTGACTAACAAATTTCCCATATTCCCCCGGAGCTGTCCACTCTTTGCCAGTCTGAAAACAGAAGGAAACATTCTTATTTCATGTCCTTATTTTACTGAACCATATTCAACAAACCTGCCCCTCCATGGCAGCTCCAGCCCACTCCCTCAATGCATACACACCATGCCAACATAGGCACAAAGCGTCAGGTTGTCTGGACTCTCATTCGAACTGAGCCAGAACTCGCTGTTGTCATCCGATGCCACAGCAAACAGGAACTCACCTGAGAACGTGAGTCAGAGTGTGAAATAGAGCTGCAACTATTGATTCTATTTGTAATCGAGCATTCTATAAATTATTTCATCGTTTCATCGATTAATCTGATAAATTCTTTATTTTAATCAGAAAAAAGGACAATACCTTTGTTTTTAGGCTTATTCTAATGTGTAAGTAGAAGTTAGGCGAACATGCTTTACTTGTTCTGTTCAGGACGCCCTCTACTAATCAAATTTGTCATAGTTAGATGTAGTTTGACAGTTATGAAATCAGCAAATTTCTGATGAAAACTGACTAGTGCCTGTAGAAATGTTGTTTTTTAGCTTTATGTAAAATAAAAGTGCTGAAACTGTAGACATAACTACTAGAAATAGTAAGGACATAGTCTGTTTTATTGCCGAGTTTTTATTATGCATTCGATGGCTTAACATTCTATTGTGGAAACACTTCTTTATTCATTTGGTATCCATTAGAATATAAAATAAATGTTCTTGATAAATAAATGTTCTACATTTCTTCTGTCCTATTGATTACTCTCCAACATTATACAATTGAAAAAAAATCTGATCATTCGAAAATGAAGAAATACTGAAGTTTTGGGTAATTTTGAACCAATGTGGCCTATAAAATTTGACTGCTTTTGGCCTTTCTGAAAAACTACCTCTCCCACAATCCCCTGCGCGCCCACTGGCGCTGCTTCGCAATAAAGCGATGGACGAGCGTTCAGGAATAAACGATGGAAAATCTCAATAAACGGCTGTACTGTGAGTAGAACGCCGCCTGGTGTGGTTATCAGCGAAAATATGCGTTTTGTCTGTAATAAAGGAGACGTTTTGACTGAACTGTAGCATTTTAGCGAGTAATGGCGCTCACAAACACAGCGTGCCTATTTACGTCGACAAAAATGTAAATTATGAGTTTTTATGCATTTACTTATGTTTTTGTGCGTGGAATATCTCACAAATTCTTTCACATATGGAGGGATCAGGTCTTGTCTTGCTCGCGCCTCCCAAAATGTTGTGCGTCTCTAATAAGCGTCCGTGTGAAACACAGACAGCGCATGCCCTAGCGAGTGAAAATAATTAAACGAATCTTCGATTCTAGAAAAATTGCCTCAACCCTTTTTTGAAAACAAATTATTCTAGTTATTCGAATAATCATTTCAGCTCTAGTGTGAGAGAAAAACAATCAGAAGCCGCACAACAATTCATGTTTTTCTGTCTCACTGACCACTAGCATATGGGTGGATATATCCAAAAATCCTGAGGCCGTAGTTAGTCCAGCTAGGGGACACAGCTAGCTTCTTCACTGTGCTGCGTAACTGAAGAAAAAGAAGAGAAGTAGTGAATTCACAGAACATTTATCAGTGCTGTAACACTAATGTTTCTGTGCAAGTACACTTACGTGAGGGAATAGAGGATAGTGCAGGTTGCTTCGCAGTTTTGAAATGGAACTGCCACACCAGTCCTCGAAAACGTGAAGGTTAGCCTGCCCTTTATACTGGAACAAACAAAAACACAATGTCAGAGCGTGTTAAAGTATGACTTGAATTGTCTCACCATCATTTAAATGAGTTGATCATAAGAATCCCACTATGACAACCTTTCACTGAGTGTGATATAGAAATAACTCTCATCTCTCATCAGGAGACTGAACTTGCTGAAGTAGCTACTTTGCAGTGCTCAACAATAAACTAAACCAGATCTACTGAAAATAATAAAAGACTTTTCAGTTCAGAGTAATAGGAGATATTGATGAGATAGACCAGGTGCCTTTAGTTATGGGTGATTTTTTGGTTAACAGGATGAAGAGCAGCCCTGATCTTGACAAATTCTGTGAGAATTAAGATTTGGCTAAAAATAAAATAATAATGGTGGTAACAAAAATTTAGAAATATTTAAATTTGCTTTATAATTTGTGGATAATTACAAAAACTATCTATGGGGTAAATCTATGACTATTATAACTTATTAAGATGACTAAGTCACTAGGCATTAGGTATCTGATGCTGTTGGTCAGCGTTGAGGTCATTTTGGCTCTGAGTATGTTGTTTTATTTTGATTTTTCATATAGCAGAAAATGAATATTGTACATAGGTGTGTTTTTCATTTTTCACTGGTGACAAAAATGCAGATCAGTGCACTACTCTTCACGGGATCATAAAATAGGTACATTAGTCCATAACACACCATAATGTTTTACAAATGTATTTTAAAAAGGATTATTTGCCACCTAATAACAGATCGTGTTAACTTGCCCATCGCATATCTTGAATTAAAATTCAGCAATGAAAAAAATGAAAGAGAAAATATTCATGTATAAGTCTTAGTTTATGTTATACAATATTCACTGTTTATCAGTCATATTCTGAAACTGGATTTTCTTCTCTGTCAACAATTGATATTTTGGTGCAAATTAACAGATAGATAATAAATTTAATATTAAAACAGATATCACACAACCAAATCTGGAAGGAACCTTTTTCTCACGATCAGATGACTCGAATATAATCAATATACACAACATATCTGCATTTGCATGAATTTGGTTGCTGGACAAACTGTCCTGAAAGTGAATGCACAAGATCTTGACATCTTTAGTTACCTTCCAGATTGGCAAGAGGCACTTGTGAGATGTATTATGTTACAGATTACAGATGACCTGACTGATCCGGTACGAGAATGAGACTGATAAGAAAACCTAGAATCAGTAACCTAACACAGGCAACATACAGGTTACATTCAAAGCCTCAACTCAGGATTTCTGATGCGTTGGACAGTTGAGGAATTGAACATTTTTACCTCAGGTCTCCAGGGCTGAGGAATGTAGTCAAAGCTCCAGGTTTTGTCCTCACCATAAACTTCAGCACTGTGGTCTCTGTGAAGCTGTGACAGACAAACAGAAACAATGTATGTTCCTCTTGTTTGCTGAGGCATGAAGTTATGCACAATTTGCCTGTTTCTGCTGCTAATAAGATGGTTTGTGCTGAGGTCAATATGTTCTAACTTTGGTAGGGATACAAACAGAAACTACATACGTTCTGTCGTGAAGTTCAGCACAGGATTCTTCAGGTAGTAACTTTTATTTGTGGCATAATAAATATGTTGTAAGCATTCAATTAAAGGCTCTCTTCCCTAAAATTCCCTGTTTACTGTCATGCATCTGTACAATAGTTAACACAGACCACCTACTAGATGTCAACCTTAAAATCAGGGGTCTGGAATGGCCATATGTCAACTATAGTTGAATTAAATTATCTTATTTTATGCTGAAGTGTTTTGTAGGTTTAAATGGTTAAATTTATTTCAATTTAAAAACACTTTCCACAACACTTATTTTTGCAGTAAAATACATGCCTTTTTATGTATATGAGAAAATGGAAATTTACTGCATGCTTTGTGTGTACATCTGTATCTGTGTGTGTGTGTGTTTGTGTGTGTGTGTCACCTCTCTTCTTGCAGGCAGTTTTAAGCAGTTTATTTGGTGCTGTAGTACTGTGTCAGCTGAATAGAAAAAAGAGAAAGGGAGATATTCAAGATTACATAGAGCTATTATCTGGTTACACTAACCATCATTTGATCCGTTGATGTGCATTGTGTGTGTGTGTGTGTGTGGAGAGAGTGAGAGTAAGTAAAAGAGAGAAGGAAAGAAATAGGAGAATCTGTGTCAGCAGCACTGGATTACTGATAGGGTATGTTTTCTCCAGATGGATTAAAATGCTTTACATTTGTACATGAAGCTTCAAGAGGAGAACGTTTATTAGCACCAGCTCCAGAAGTACAGCACAGCCAGATCACATCTCTCCCCATAACCTTCACAGCGCTAAATCTGCTCCTCACTCAAGCCTCTCATATTCCTCAAGGGAGTAACTGAAGACAGATCCTGTGTGTGTGTGCGTGCATGTGTGAGTTGGAAGCGTGTGTGCATGTCATGTTTATCAACATTACATTAAGGGAATCAGCTAAATGTTCAATGTGCAGTGTATGTGAGCAAAAACTGCAGGTAATAGCTACATGAAAATAGCTGTATTTCTTCCTAGACGCATGACCAAAGAAAGAGGAGTTGCACTTTATTTATATTACCCATGTAGTTATGTGTGTGCAGACACTTGGTAACATGACACACTTTCACTTCTGCCCTTGCTTATCCATGATATTCCAAATAAACAATCTAGCAAACCATGCAGTCATACTTGTGTCAGGTGTGCAAGACTGGAGATTAATCAAAAAAAACAACAAACCTTTACTACCTGTCACACCCAGGAGAACAACTGCCCAAGCTGTGTGTGTGTGTGTGTGTTGTAGTTGGTGGAAGAGGGAAAGACAATGAGGGTCATTCAAGCTCTAAAGCTGTCAAAACAAGGCCGCTCTCCCCACACCATCAAGACTTGCTTTACTCAACTTCCTATATCTCCATATCTTTGAGTCTAAATGTGTTCTGCTCTTTTGTGTCAAATGAGTTGATGTGACATAATTTCGGTCATATCATAGAATGTAAAGCCAAGGTTAGTGTGTGTGTGTGGCTTAATAAAGAGAAAACAGCCAGAACTATAAAACCACATAAGAGAGCCAAGTAACAGGCCCCAGGCTGCTGTATTCTATGTTAATGAGGCCCTTAAAATGGCACCTCAGTCCAGGAAGCAGCTTCTGGCCGGGGGGTTCAGAGCAAAGAGATGGGGGTTGAGCTATAGTCAGGTGTGTTTACGTAAAGACTCACAAAGCCACCGGGAGCACATGTGGGGATTTGGTCACCTGAGGCTAACACTGAGGGGGGAGAACGTGTTCACAAGAACATGCTGATTCACATCAAACTGTGAAGAGCAAGCTGTTAGTGTTACAGACACACTGTGTGATGGATAGTGCCCATGCTACAATTTCAATAGCTTGTCAGTAGCAAAGATATTTTTTTAAATGCTGTAGCTTTAAAAGTAACTTTTTTAAAATAGTAAAACTGTTTTCTGATTGGTGTTGAATTGGCACAAGTGGATCTTCAAGATGGAGTCCACCTTGGCGAAGATGGAAGAAAGAATTTGTGGCTATGCAATAGCTTCAATGTAGTTAGCTACTTGTTTTCTGTGGTGTAGATTACTATTTACTGTATTAAAAGTAGATTGGCTTTTAATCATAAGTAGCCTGTTTAAAAGTAGCTTCTTCCACAATGCAGATGCCTTGAAAATCATCTGACAAGTCATTTGTCAGTATATAAATGTCTTTGTGTATGTGTGGGTGGGTGTTCTGTGCCTGCACATGTTTAAGTGTATTTACACTGCTGATGTGGAGTGGCCACCCTCTCTCTCAACTTAATGTCTCTTAGACCAATCCTAATACATATATACGCATAAACACACACACACACACACACACACACAGTCTTTGCATCAAACTTCTCTCTGCCGTGACAAGCAGGTTTAAATAAAATGCTGCATGGAAAGTGCAAAGTGCAAGCCTAATATATTCCTACTAATGGTTAAAAAGGAAGAAGTCACAACAACATTCAGACTCACAGCAAACATCCTGGTGCAAACTGCCATTACTACTGACCCTTCCTGAAAATGACCCAAAGATCAAAAGCCACACCATAAAGCAGCATGAAATGCAAAAGCAAAATTATATCACTAGATTATGTCACCGGCTTGTTAACCTAACGCTTAATTTAAACTATATACCACATTTTTACATTATTTTGAAGAAAAAACTTGGAGGAATACTCTTAAATATGTCAATCCATCATTTCTGCATGCAAAGTTAAACAGTTCAACAATGGCTGGGTCTGTTTTTCCTGTTCTGAGGCTGAACTTTCTTGCGACCGACCTGATAAACTTTTGACACATGTTGCCATTCCAACAATTAAAAATTCTCTTTCATCTCTTTATTAGCTGTCTGCCTTCTTTTTCTTAACATGATTTACTATTTTAATTAAGACATACTGTACATATTGGTTAGCCAAAGTGAAGGTTGGAGGGTTTCGTGATCATTGTGTCTCACCAAACCCTGAGGTGAAGTAAATTCCAAACAGGCTGACATCATCACTTAAGGTACAGGCAGAAACATTAAAATATTCTGAGCAATGCCGCACTGAATATTTGATTCCTGGACCGCCAAAATTGTTTTTCCAGAAATATGAATGTTAATTAATCAGCCAGTCCTCATAAACAAGGTAACTACGTATAAGTGAAATAAAACTTTTTGTGGATTAAACATAAAACTAAAAACAGGATTAAAAACAACTTGTGACACATGAAACTGTGATATCAGTGAACATTTTTTTCCATTGAAAACCAACAACCAAAATGAAACCTGGACATACCATTGGTACCTATCTGTCAAGACTGTTTGTGAATTGGACATGCATCTGACAGAAACACATCTGAATGGTCACACATAAATGCACTCTCTCTCTTTTCTTTTTCTCTCTTTGACCCTCTGATGTACACACAGATTGTTTTGTGGAGCTGAGATCGCCTCTGAGAAAATCTGCTAAATAATGTAAATATGAATGTAAATCAATAACAAACATCTACAGTTCCTGAATAAAATTTCCTGCACAGACTTCATACATGGAGTAACCAGAATATAAATAAAAATACTATCAACTAATTCAAGATAAAAGATCTTCTAATTAGATCACATCAGAGGCTAATTTAAAAAATGAATTTGTTTAATTCCATGAATCAAACTTCATGCATAAGAGGGTTCTTTTTGCAGTCCGATCAAGGCACATCACGCATCCTGCATAAACTGATTAAACTCATCAGATAGCAGGCTTAGGCATTTTAAATTTGCGTGAAGACCACCAGGATAACAAAGTGTCCCTCTGAGCTAGAAATATGGGTGACTCAGCTGGTCTCACTACATTCTGATCTTTAACTGAAAAAAACCCCTCAACAATAACTTATAGGGGTTATAGTTCAAATATGACCTTCAGTAACTTTCATATTTCAGTGATCTCCTTAGAGACAAGCATCTGAGCCGGAATCTGGATTACCGAGCAAAGTTTTCACAGCATATTCAGTCTCAGTTAGAGACCATGCACAGTGAAAATCAGGAGGAGACAAAGTACATAATGGAAATTTGCATCAAGTAAAGTAGTAAAGGAAGTACATATTAAAATGACCCAGAAAACTACACGATTTTCCTGACAACGTTGTAGCCTAACCCACAATAAACACTATTTCAAAGACTTCTCACATTAAACCGATCAGTAATATATGAGGTGTGGTGTGATAAGCAAGATAACATGTCAAATAAGAACAGCTGGACATTCTGAAACTTAAAAAGGAACTACAAAGTACGAAGCTTCGATTCCAGTTAATTGTATGTACAGTGCTTTTTATGCTCTAATGTGTTACAAGGCGGTGAAAAAAAGGTTTTTGATTCATTTAAAGAATCTCATTCAGTAAATTGCAAGCGTGCAGCTGATGCATGGCTGGATTTACACTCACCGCTCCGTGCGTTTGGGGCAACCAACTGCAGATACGCAGTAAACGTTGCAACAAGCATCACCGCGCCGAAAAACAGGTATTTCCCATTTCGCCTGATTTTCCTGAGGGGTAATAACAGAAACATAGTCCCGGGTTGCGCGGGGGCGCGGGCGCGGGCGCGCTCCCGGGTCCTGTGCTCATCAGCCGGTAGAGTTTAGGAGAATCGGCGCGCACCGGAGACGCTCGAGGCGGCGTTTAGAAACGCGAACGTGTCGGAGTTCATCACGAACCTGAACATCAGTCCAGTCCTCCCTACACACTTCAAAAATAATAATAAAAAAAACCGCCTGAAAGCGCAGCAGCTAAGAAGTAAAACCCAACCGAGATGACGGTCATGGGTGCGGCTCGAGCTCTGGCTCCGCCTCCCCCTGAGACGTCACGCCTCACCTGCGCACAGGTTAAATACTGTGGCTCCGGCTGCTGTGAATTCTGATACTGCGTTTCGCATCTAAGTGGCTACTGTGAAGGAACCTGTACGGACTAGCAGATAAGCCCGGATCCGCGACGAGGAAACGTGTAGACCAGTTAAACCGGTCATACTTGACACACACACACAAACTTGTACAAACTTGTATCTTTGTGGGGACATCCCATAGACTCCATGACTTGATATCATTCTACAGCAAATCCCTAACCATAACCTTATGAAGTCATGTTTCCTCGTGGAGTCCTCTCAAATGTCCCCACAAAGCCATAAAACGAATAAAAAAGTTTTCTACAATGCATAAAAACATGGTACACGCACACACACACGTACGAAGGCGAAAGATGGAGAAAGAGAAGGGGTGTGTGTGTCCAAGTCAAAGTAAACTTTATTGTCATCTCTGCTATATACTGTACAGATATACAGAGAGACGAGACAAAGCGGCTCCAGTTTTTCAGTGCAATAGGAAATAGGGAACAACAACAAATAAGGCACATGGAATAAACAATATATAAATAGAGTACAACATATACATTTTAAACTAGAAATGGAATATTAAATATAACTTTAAACTAGAACTAGAAATAGAGGTTAGACAGAGAGAGTTTGGATGCAGTATTACCTACAAACGTGGCAATTGACCTTTACACTGGATGTGCAAGAGGTTAGAAAGAGTTTCAATATTGTAGCAACTGGCTGTTGAGTTGCTAGAATGTGGGCTAACCGGAGCTGAACTATGCTAATAAGCTTCCCCTAAGCTACTTGCTAGCAGGGTGCTAACACCTACACGCACTTTGACTTGGTCATTAAAAGATGTGAGCACTCGTGTCCCATACACCGCACGACCCTGAGTGTCTCTGTAATCCAGTGCACAGACAGAATAACCCAAAGGAGGCAGCTCTATCGTGTTTTCCTTTTATTAGAACAAAGAGTAAGTACTGCCACATGCTGGGCCATATCAACAAGTCTTTCCCCAACACATCTTTCTCCATAACGGTAACTGTTACACTTTTATATAACTGGGCTGCAAATGAACCAAACGCACCCAGACTACTTGAACATAAAAACACGTAACATCACTAATGCCAAAAATCCAACTGTCTCGCTTAAATAACACAAAAAGTCAACTCCAAAGAAATACCCATAATGCACCGGCTGTTAGCACTGACTGCTGGGTCGTTACAATATGAAACAGTCTATTAATAAAACAGTATCTCTTAAAAAGTATGACTAACATTTAAGTTTGTGCATATATTTTAGCAGTAGTGGAGAACCAGAGTCTGTGCAATATTTTTCAATAATTTGTGCAGAGTTAGTGTGAAAGTGACCAGTAATATATACATTCAATGTTCAGTGGTTGTGCAAATAAGTAGCGGCAGTGCAGAAATTATTATATCAGTGTTGTAGCAACAGTCATTTGAAGAGGATTACCATTTCAATCGTCTGGCATTAAGTGTGTGCCAGATCAGCAACAGTTTGGAGTGGTAATACTGTACAGTTCAGTTTGTAAATATAAACATTATTCTTAAACATCTTAGCAGAGACAGTTTCAGTGCAGTGTGTGTGTGTGTGTGTGTGTGTGCGTGTGTGTGTGTGTGTGTGTGTGTGTGTGTAATTTTATCCAGTTGCCTGCTGAGACCTGCTGGTCCGCTGTGATGTTACTGGGTAACATTAAGCTTTAGCAGGTGTGAAGAAAACACAAGGACACACACACACACACACAGAGCAGGTTTCATACAGTACATTTATGAACGGTTTTTTCATTCATGATTCATCAGATAGTATTGTGACTGCTGTTACTCCTACATAAATATTATTAACGATGCACCGATACCGATACCACGCCCATGCAGTGGTATTTCCCGATACTTACTTACTTACAACCGATACGACATGTGGAAGATATGATGCAGTTATGTTCATAGCCACGCGGAGGCAGTATAAATGCCACAACACTTGCCAAATAAACTAAACTGTGCGGAGACAAAAATGTCGGCCGTCTGGAGGTACTTTAAAATAAATGATAATGACAGCAGCAAAGCAGACTAATATTTTAATATTTAATTTAATTGTTGTTGCTTTTTTATGTTTTGATACATATAGGACAAATAAACGGATATAAAAATAGTATCATTTATTTTATGAAATGACATAATAAGGCTCAAGTGTGCTTTAATTTATATTTTGGTTTTTTGAAAGTTGTTTTGTTGTTGTTTAGACTACCGTATTTCCCCAACGATAGGCCGCGGCTTTTACAATTTTACAAACCTGCGTACTGGGTGCGGCTTGCTTAAATGGGGCGACCGATCTAAAAACATGAAAACGCATTCGCTAAAAGTACAATTCAGTGCACAAAAAATACGACATACCCAAATGATTTGTTGAATTTAAATGTACTGTTTACTGCAGCAACGAACAGTTCGAAAAGCAACGCAAAACAAAGACAGATGAATGATGATGTTCTGTCACTTTTTCAGGCGTTTTCTACATTACATCCTAGCATATAATACAAGCTAGGCAAAAACAAAGAAATGACAGAAATTTATTTAACAGAAATGAAAGGAACAAAAGTTTATTGTTGGCTGGGAAAAAAAAGTTTTTTATTTTCGTTTGAACGACTGGAGGGTGGGGGTACTGCAGTACAGTAATGTCAATCATATGTCTACATGTAAATTCTTGAGTATAAAATTAGCAACACTGAAATGCAAAAATTATTAGGCTTATCTTTCTTCAAATCCTTCAAAATCAGATCCGTAAACGTCATCGTCGTCGCCGAACAACTCGATTGTGACCTGTGCTGCTTTGCTGTCGCGGATACGCTTTCGTCACCGGTATCGCTCTCGGATATTGCAGACGTTGCTTGTGCTGCTGGTAGGCTTGTAGGTGGAGGAAGGATTTCGGCTTTGTGGAAACCGTTCTGTATGCTTTCTGGTTTCATGTTGTTCCACGCCGAAATAACCCATTGGCACGCTTGACTGTACGTCGCACGTCGCTGCCGGCCACACGGAGTGAACGTGTAATGTCACTGTAGAGATGCAAAGGCCTCCAGGGGCGTGGCTAATGACGTAGATGCCTTTACTTCAGATTGGTAAATTCAGTAACGTCGCGGCTAATAACATGGGGCGGCTTATTTTACAGTTTTAAAACATAAATGAGCATCTGCGGCTTATAGAATGGGGCAGCTTATCGTTGAGGAAATACGGTAATTGATATTGGTAAAAAAAAAAATCTTTAAAAATACTACTGTTATTGTCATTGTTATTAATAACAGACCTACACAGGTATCGATACTCGGTATCGGTGTGTACCCAAAAATAAGTATCGGTACTCATACTCATACTCGGTCTCAAAAAATGGTATCGGTGCATCCCTAAATGTTATAATTAAAATTATAACGTATGATTATTACTAAAAATATTACAAACGAAATCGCTTTCTCGCTTTCAACATGATTTCACATTTATATTAAAAACATACTTAAAAAGCAATAATACCTAATATAAAACGTACTTACAAGGAACCTCAAAGCTCGAGACCTGTTAAAACTATAATAGTATTCTGGCTCCCTCTTAAGGGAAATCTGGGCAAATGCAGCAATAAACAAATGTGGATAGTGAAAACGTGCTTATATACATAATTATAAAATACAAAACGTTCCAAAACATAAAATGAGAGACGGAAAAATCCATCTCAACAAATATCTATAAAATTAAACATCATTCAATTCTTTGGTTGTGATTTGGTGAGATACGATGGACATCGCTAGTTTATAAATGCTTTAAAAGCGAATAACTCTTTATAATTGGTAGACTTTAAACATAATCTCGTTCATCCATAAAAACAATTTAAACAATTTTCACTGATAACTTTTCTGAACTTTTACTGATCTTGATCACTGTTGCTCAGAAAATTGAAAAGTCAAAGTTGTGACTTAAAACTTTCCCACTCAGTATGTAGTAAAAAGCAATCCGTTGTGATGATACTAGTCTGCAATGATCCAGAGTTTACGCATACGGTATAACCCCACTACGAAAGAAGATGCAATGGCACCCTGTGGCATTAGATTAAAAATCTTCACACTTCCCTTCGAAGCCAAAATGGACCCGATCTTTCTTACTCATCAGCAGTGATTAGCACTTATCATACACTGAGATCATTCAATGTGCTTCATGGTAATAGAATAAAAGACACCAAGACTGTTCTGAGTTGAGCTCCATGTCTTACAAGAACACCTCTGGATCTTACTGCTCCTTCCACTCATCATTTACTTATTTTACTAATTTAAAAAACTTTCCTAAACACAGTATATTTTGGAGATTAACCCAGGTTTTCTTGCATGAGTATAGATATTAACAGCGTGGCTCTTAAAGTTAAGTTACTCAGCTAGCAGTAACTTAATTTAAACAACTGCTGATTGAAGTCTAGCAGTGACAAAGTAAAAGTTTATACATAGGTTTACAGCAAATAAACATGGATTTGTTGATTGGTTGGTGCACATTATAAATCTTTTATTTCAGGATAACATGCCTGTCAACTACTGTACAAAGGTATATAATCAAAAATAACAGAAAAGAGAAAAATATTTCTGGCTGCAGATTTTGCCCAGAATATCTTGCTTCCTTTTGCATATATTTTTCAGTAATAAATTGCATACCATTTCTTAAGTACTTTGCACCAGTTCTTTCCTGCAGTATAATGAGGCAAGTGAGAGTCACAGATAACACAAACTACAGAGACAAGAGTTTATTGTATTCCTTTATTGGACACCAGTGGGTCTTTTGTGACAAAACAGAACTACTTGCATCATTCAGTCCTCCCATGCATCCACAAAGCTCGGCAGGAGGAGGATCTTCAGTACCGTACAGCACTGCTCAGAAATGTACCCCTCTAACCCCGGACTATGGTAAAACGTCTACACTCAGGACAGTGAAAAAACAGCTAATCAGCAGTTCTCTTTGGTAAAGAACTCCTGAACTCTCAATGTTCATAAGACTTTAGGAGCATCATCTCCACTAGACTTCCAGTTGTAGGAATAAGTGTTTAGCTTCATCTGTAGTAAATGGTGGAAAAAATGAATGACCAAAAAAAAAAAAAAAAAAAAAATCAGCCATCAAATGTATATACAATCCATGGAGAGAACATCAACTAAACAGTCTTGACGCCCTGACAATCGTATCAACACATCTTAGGCTTCTCAGCAGAACTGGACGATCTTGAGGAAACAGCAGCGCTACACAGCAAAATACAAAGCTGGGTCATCTAGCTGCCTCACAACAACACAAACATACTCAAGAGACTGTATATGCAGACAGTGCCAGCAAGGCCTAGAGAAAGAGTCAAAAGCGAAACAAAAATTTACATACGGGTCACATATTTGGGTTCAAGCACACTTTCTGAGAAACAAAATGAAGCCGGTATAAAAAAAGTCTTAAAAAAAAAAAGAATTTTACACAAACTAATTAACACACTTATGCTGCAGTTTGCTCCTGGGCTCCGTTTTCCTTATCCAATGCTGCAGTCTTCTCCTGGCCTCCATTTTGCTCTATTTCCATTGCGCTGCCAGTCTCCTCCTTAGAAGCCTGGTCTGCATCCTTCTGCATGCAACGAGAGGGGAAGAGGGAGGGAGATTTCTTAAACAAGGTATATAAACAAATGTAACCTTAAGCCCAGACAGATATTTGAAGAATTTTACAATCCCACAGTACATATTGGATATAATATCGATGTACACTTTAGAAATTCTGGGTGTTGGTGGCCTAGTGGTAGGACACTTGCCTTTGGACCAGGAGGTTGTGGGTTCGAATCTGACCTCTGGCATTAACAACATTGGGTCCCTGAGCAAGACCCTTAACCCTAAGTCGCTCTCAGGGGAACTGTCTCCTATATTATAACATCTCTCTCTCTATATAAGGGGACTGTTAAAGAGTCTTAAATGTCCCCCGATATCATATGAATAACTAACACACACACACTTACTTTGGCATCTCTCTCTGCAAACTTCTGGAACATGTTGGCATAGAGACGCTTGTCTTTCTCATGTTGCTCCTTGATGTGTTTCTGGCACAGCACCACCTGGCTCTTGGCTGCCTTATTGGCTGGATAGAGCTGTGTAACACGCTGGAAATCAGCTCTTGCCTTGTCAAACTCCTTCTTCATAAACAGTGCCTCCCCTCGTCTGAACAAAGCCTTCTCGCTACTGGCATCCAATTCCAGTGCCTACAAAAAATAGTTCGGGTGGTCAGTCTATCCAAAAGTCTCCGATATTAACATGATTCATCTTAACATTTTCCTACAGTGTCTCCTTAAGCTGCTTTAACTATATATTCTCATATTTCACCCAGATGCTACTGCAGTGTTCTCACTATAAAAGCTTTGCAACAGATCTATGGAGTAATCATCAGCTTTGATTCGCCATTAGCCACATGAACATCTTTACCCTGACTCTCTCATTAAAGCAGACCAGACCTTTGCCTGGCACTGTACCACATTAAAAAGATCACAATACCACTAATCTAACACAAATGATTCTAATATTCTCCAAGACTGTGGCCTAAATAGACCAAATTTTTGGAGCTACTTTCTGCAGTGCAGTAGGTCTTCAAGTAGGTCTTATCTGCTCTAAATATGGTCGTCATTGTAGATGTTGTTGTGCTGAACAGGAAATGTCTGTATTTGACCAGAATAAATGTGCCAATTGAACCAGAACATCAATTGTTTAAGAAGATGCACCAGCAAAGGTTCTGGACCTTGTCACAGTTCTCGAGGGCAGGGCTGGGATCTTGTAGTTTTAAGTAGCACATGGCAAGGTTGAGGTGAGCTGCCAATCTCAGGGCTTTCGCCTTTTCTTCCTCCTCCCCCTGCAGACCAGACTCATGCTCCAGCCAGGACACGATGCGCTTATACTGCACTGCTGCCTGCTTATATTTGCCTTCCTGCACACAAACAAATTCTAGGTTGTGAGGTTGAAACAGGACAAATGTTTGACCTTAACATAATGTCAATGTTGTTCCACCAGTGTTTGTTTTGAGTATATTTTCTTACTTTGAAATACTGAGTCCCCTTCTCCTTGACTATGGCGCTCTGCTCTAGTTTCTCACTGGGGTTCATTTCCCACGATTCCTTAGCCTGTAAGACGTAAAAAAAAAGACAGTTCAGTACAAATGAGGAATTTGTGTATACATTTAACCTTATGTGTATTGTGCATGAACATGTGAAAGCCCAGGCAGACTCACTTTCTCAAAGGCTGTTAATTTGATTTTGTATTGCAGTGTTGCACTGGGTGGAATGCTGAATTTGGAGTAACCAGCATTTCCAAATCCATATCTAAGATTACACACAAATATCTTACATTAGCACAAAGAAGAGTTATTTGGAGTAAAACATGTGATTTTGATTTAGTCACTAATATCAACAAGCACAAAGCATGTCAGTCTTACTTTGGTTTTATAGTGAACAGAGACTCCTCTCCTTGTTCCATAGCTTGCAGTGCTTTTTCCACACCAGGAGGCAGATCAAAATTCTCTCCATCACCCACCTCAAACTTCAGGTCCCGGTCATCAAACACGCGACCCTCATATGTTCCCTCCACATGAACTGATAGAGGCAGAGATAATCAACGTAAGGGTGTAAAATGGGGAAAAAGATACGCTAGTAAACCATCTCCATCAGTATGCATTAAGTGGATGCTCCTAGTCCTATCTTCAGTGGCTCTGTGTGTGTTTGTACCTTCCACAGAAGCTCCCTCGTTGGGTTTTGTGTAGCCCTCTCCCTTAGTGACGATCCTACGGATAATTCCACCATCTTCATCATCAGTGATGTCTTCTCCATGAAATTCAAACAACTCCACCTGTCACATGCAGGCACATGCATGAAAAATTAAGTCTAAGTTACAAAGAAAGAAAATGACAAGTCTAATCAGACTGCATGTTACCTGAAACACCAGGGTAGCGCTGGGTGGAATTTTGGGTGGACTGCCTGCAGCTCCGTAAGCATACTCTGGTCTGCAAATTAGCTGACAAATCTCACCAATCCTCATTGTGGCTACACCAATATCCCATGCTTTAATCACCTGGCCTGCAATAAAAAAGTTGATGAAACATATAAAACCCCCCCCAAAATTAAAAAAAAGTTCTAACATCTGCAGATTAAGTATAAAAATGCTTTCAAGTAAAGATCTAGCAGTAAACATGTACACATATAAGGTCTACACCATGCATCAACCCACCTTTGCCCAACTCAAATGAAAATCTCTCATCACGGTCTCGACTGGAGTCGAACTGGGTGCCGTCCAAAAGTGTACCGACATAATGCACAAACACCTTGTCACCGATCATAGGCAATTCAGTTCCTGTGCCCTCTTTCTTCACTAACTAGAGAGAGAGATAAAATATGTGAATGGATCAATCACATGTGTAAGCCAATGTGTTCAATTAAAGGAGACCCAACCTCATAATATATAAATATAAATCCTTGGAGCAAATAATACTCAAATCTGGCAAGAGATGAGTATGAGGGAGTAATCATTGTGATTATGAGCCTGACAAATTATTAAGTGAAATACATTACATTTAACATTACACAGAGTAGCAGTGAACTGTAGCAATTCCGTAATAATTTCTAGAAAGATGAAAGACACCCAAGAAACACACTCTCCAATAGTTTTTTAGCTTTTACATTTTTTTCTGAGGCAGATGCATTTCCTATGAAATCACCAATTTCAGAACAATTCACTCTATTCAAATAGAACTATGCATGTCCCTTAATTAGTTTAAAACTAATTATAGATGAGAATCTCACCTTAAAAATATTGCATTGCAATTATTTTACATTTTTTTGCGTGTAGACATAATAATATTGCCTCTAAATAAACACACATAAATATGGACACTGAGTATTTCTGAACAACTTGAATATTTGGATAAATCATTTATTATGTCTGCCCCAAGAAAATAAATTATATTCCAATATGTTTATGTAAATTAATGTTAAATGCGCCATTATAAGCAGTACAGCTTATTTCATATTCTCTGTCTTTAAACTACCATTACTTCACTATTAAGATTTCTTCCCTTGATATAATACACTCAATTATGCACGATAGGCTAACGAACACCTTTGGACCAGCAGTCTGTGCCAGTTAGTGCTACTTGCTGCTGGTGTATAAAGGGCTGAGGAAGCTTGATAGTTAACTTAGCCAGCTAAACATGAACCCTAGCCAAATACGAGCAAAGAAACCACCTCGCATTTTTACAGTTTATTTGTCCAGTCGGACAGGAATTTCAGTAATGCTTAGGGCCCGAGTAACGTTTGTCAGATATCCGTCTTCTGGCCTGTACACGGAGGCAATTATATAGCAATCAAGCTAGTCTAATAAAGTGGGTGCGTCCTGTGCGGCTGCCTACTCCCTACAGATTGCACTACCATACTACAACCAGTCCGTAGCACATTTTCACGCCAATAAAGGATTATTCAGTCTTCAATTACATATTAAGATGTTATTTCCGTATTAACAAAAAAGGACTGCATGTTTGACGTGTAGGTAAAATAAAGGGGCACAGTCCCAAAACGAGTGCTACATGGGATATTAAACTGCTTTAGTCGTAGCTGTCTGCAAACGCTAGCACACTATATAGGAAACAACTCACTTTTTCAAATGTGTCCCTTTACCGTGCAGAGTTAAACCTGCTAGCCAACAATGCAGCTAAGTTACCTTTAGAACTCCTCCATCTTTCTTAGGAGTTATGTCTTCTCCTTCAGTCGGGATATTCTGTCCATCTGTTGCCACTTCTTCTGCAGTCATATTTATGCGAAATAAATGCTCTTAGCAGAAATGAAAGTGAAGTTAATCTAATCCGCGCGTCACACTGCACTGCTCGCACAGTAAGCCGTTGGCTAACGTTAGCTTTCTAACTAGCGTCCGTTCTCTCACTGTCCGCTAACTTGGCCAGGAACAGATAAATTATAAGTTAATCCTTAGAATTGTCGGTGCAGTCTTGGTGGAAAATGTTTAACTTGTCGCAGCGTGTTCAATCTGAATCACAACCGCGCCTGTCAGGCTTTAAAGTAGCCGAGTCTTCTAGTCAATGCGGGAGGAAGGGCATCGAACTTTCCAGAGCCGCACGATTTTTTTTTTAACCCGCTTTTGCCCAAACCACGCCTTCTTTAATCTACATTGACGCTATTGGTCGGAGTCAGATACTGACGTAGCAGACTCACCAATTACGAAATATATGTTAAACAAGCTATGGAAACTGCCCAATCACCGCGAGAGAGGAAGAGCTGTGGGGCGTATCTTGGGAAAAGCCGTTAAAGGGGGAACGTTTCGGACAGAATAAAATTTGCCAATGCATTTTGTAATGTTTTCCATTTTTAAGTAGTTAACGTTTTTATCGTGGAATGATGTGATGTGATAAACTTTATCCACTACCGTCAGTAAATGCCAACAAAAGAAAACATACAAACAAAAGAGCTCCCTGTATTTGCTTAAGTATAAAAGTTCGTTAAAAGAATCTAATTGTATTAAATATACTAATACATATATACTTTTAAAAGTATATTTCGCTATTTGTCAAAGTTTCAGTTAAAACTTAAATTTATTTCTTCTAGCTACAAAATCATACATCGCACTTTTTCTTTCAGTAAAAAATCTCTGCGAAACTCAAGCGACGTTTTTGTTTGTTTTTACATTCATGTGCCCATATTTAAGAGGCAATGTGTTACTGTTTTTTTATTATTCTGGTTCAGTAAGTAATAGCATATTAGTTCTCTGTCACTTTAACAGTTCTTATACACACATTTCTAACTGTACCGCGTTAGTTTTTTGTTATCCGCTAAAAATTGTGAATGTCTATTCGATATTGACCATTTTGCCTGTTATTTCCGTCAGAGCGCGCAGCGTTAGTTGCTCTTCACATGCCTTATTTCCCGCTACGGCTGAAAGACTTTTCAACTGGCCAATCAGTGGCTTGGTCGTCTTTGCCATCGCCAGCCAATAACAGATTCACGATTGTTGAGTGGGCTGGAAACAAGGGACCGTCAACAAATTTATTTTAAAATTATCCATATTGCAATGCATTTGTATAACTTAACACATTGAAGAAGTTTGTAATATTCTTTACGTTCTGTTGTCGACATAATTAGTGTTTTGAGGTCATGCAAAAACAATGATTTTTATTAAGATTTTAGAACATTTAAACAAGTACGCAATTTGACATAATCCCTTATTGCTGACCCAGTCCCATTTCAACGCTATTGGATGAGAGTCTGCATGGCGCGCTTGGAGAAAGTTTAAGGTTCTGTATGTTCACGGGGGAAGTGTGTAAATATTACTGACAGCTTGTTAAAGTAATCTGAAATTACCCGATCTTCCACAAAGGTCAGTACTTTCGGTCTACGTCGTTGCTATTACATACGTTATCGGCCTGTTGATTCTGAGGAAATCATTTTATTGGTTTGACGCGATCAGAACCGGCTGACTCTCACTCGGAAATATCACTAATTAATCATTTTGTTTGACCAACCTCGATAGTTAAGATCGCGTTAAAAGTGGAGAAGATGCAGAACGGAGACGGTGTTGGTCGTTTCCCCTTTCCGTTCACACCGTATCCGATCCAGGAGCGCTTCATGGAGGCTCTGTATGCAGTATTAGAGGAGGGGAAAGTCGGTATATTCGAGAGTCCCACTGGAACGGTGGGTACTGATCTTATAACAGGGTCTACGTGTTTGTGTGTGTTGGATACGTTGGGATTCAATTATTTTTCTTTTTTACCCAGGGTAAGTCCTTAAGCCTGATTTGCGGTGCTCTGGCGTGGCTGAGAGACTTTGAGGAGAAGAGAAGGCAGGAGGCTGAAAAACTTTTGCAGGATGGAGAGAGACAAAAGAAATGTGGTGGAGATGAAAAAGAGGGTGATGGAGAGTCGAAGGACATCCAGGCAGAAAAGTGTAAAAGCAGCAAAACTACAGAGGAGCCCGACTGGGTTTCTGAGTTTGTGCAAAAGAGAGCAGAGAGAGAGATGGTGAATAAACTGAAGGTATGCAATTTATGTCTGCAATGTGTAATGTATTGGTCAATGTGTGTGTGTTGCTAACTACAAACTCTTGCTTTCTTTTTCTGCTAGGATGAGGAGTTGAAACGGAAGAGGAGAGAAGACAAACTTGGGATGATACGGCACAATGTTCATCTTAAATATGCTGTGAAAAGAAAAGTCAGTTTTGCTTTGTGTCCTGCAACAACATTTACCTGAGCATTTACAAATCAATGTGAATGTGCTTGTGTCTCTTTGATATCAATTCTTTGTGTGTGTCTGTAGAGTAATGAGGACACTGAAACAGAAAAATTGCTGGAACTCAGTAAGCACGGCCTGGAGGCAGAGGCAGAACAAAGTGAAGAGGAAGAGGAAGGGCTCATTGTTGCAGATTATGAAAGTGATGAAGAAGCTGCAACCAAAAAAAGGTGGATGATTGTCTGTGCAGACATGTCTTCTGTGATATTTTGCAGGCATTTAATGCTTCCTCTCTCTTATTTCCAGACTTTGGGATGATGACGAAGACGACGATTTAGAGGAAGAGCATGTCACTAAGGTGGGTAATGGACTGTATTTACAAGAATGGCAAGTAGGGGTGGGCGATATATCGAATATACTCGATGTATCTCGGCTTGTTCCACGTGCGATGTAGTAAATGACTATATCTTGACCATCAATATAAATCCTTAACGTTATTGTTAAACAGACAGCACGTACTTCGCTTTCGAGTTTTGCTTTTCTGCCCCGTCAAAGCAGACAGCTCGCTCCCCCGCCCGTCCAGAAAACTCCTAGCGCATGCGCGTTTTGTACCGCTTTCGTGTTTCGCTTCTCTGCTCGCTCCCCCGCCTATGGCGTCACATCAATGCCAAAACTAGAGCGCGCAAAATGGCTTGCGCAAAAATTCCGCGAGCGTAAATTTCAAAGTAGCGAGCGCAAATGTGGAACTCGAGAGCACAAAATTAAGAAACAAGTGCGCGGTTGTTATAATATTGCGCACAAACTGTATTTTTCCTCTCTCGAATGTCTTTTTTTCCTCTCGATGTGTTAAATGTCCTCGCGCGCAAAGTAGATTACCGACGAGCGGCTTTTTTGCTCGAGTGAGATTTCTACGCGCGCGGTTTGAAAGGGGCGGGGTTTTGGCAGTTTCTGCCTGCGAATCCTGTTGACTGCATGCTACAGACGGTTTCTACAGAAAAACCAAAGATGAAGGAGTTACAGTTTATCGAACTTATTATAATTTAATAGTTAGGTCTTACACGTTTAATAAGCACGCAATCAATAGCTCCCCTTGCCCACTTGTCTGTCCCCAATATAAAGTATGCTATATTATACTTTTGGTTTAAAATACATTTACTATGTTAAACTTTGGCTAAATTTATTATATTGGTGTCATTTTATGCAATATAGGGCCGAATTTATCATTTATACAGTGATTTAGAGGAAATTTCAAGGTATTGAGATATATATTGTGTATCGTGATATAGCTTAAAAATATCGCCCAGCCCTAATGGCAAGTAATCTCACTGCTTTTATTACCTTTCTTATTGACAAGAGGTAGACTATGTATTTTAGATACATTTAACACATAAGGTTACCCTTTTTGTGTGTTTATACTAGCCAATCCGATATGTGGATCGGTATCGGTCCGATAACCCGCTCAAACAGCTGGATGGGGTATCGGCGGCATTGGGCCGTTCTGTGGAGCGGATCTTTTTTCTAGAATCGACGCTTCGTTTAATTCATTTTACTCGCTAGAGCAGCTCCGCTTGTATTTCACAGTGAGGCTTAATAGTGACACACAATGTTTTCAGTGGCGCGATTAAGACAATACCTGATCCCTCTGTATGAAAGTATTTGTGAGATGTTCCGTGCACTAAAACAGAAGTAACTGCATAAAAACATTTTTCGCGATGTAAACACGCGCTGTGTTAATGAGCGTGCGCATGAGCGCTGTTACTCGCAAAACGCTCCAGTTCGGTCAAAATGTCGCCTTTATTACAGACACAAACCATATTTTAGCCGGTAAATAACCACAACAACCAGCGTTCTACTCACAATTCTGCCGTTTATTTAGATTTTCCCATAGAGTTTTCCATCGTTTATTCTGGAATGCGCGTCCAAACCATCTTTGTGACGCGCCTCAGGGGCGTGCCCAGAGGACCGTGGGAAATGTAGTCCTCTGCAAAAGCAGCACATTTTATAGGCCAGATTGGTTCAAAATGACAAACTTCAGTATTTCATTTTCAATTGATCAATTTTTTTTCAATTTTATAATGTTATAGTGTAATCAATAAGAAAGAAGAAATATTTATATGTCTAAATGAACAATTTTTGAGAACAAATAATTAAGCATATACATGTGTGTGTTATTACATTTGTTTTAGTTATGAAAACAGTATTTAAATCAAGCATTTCTTTAAGCATAACAATAATCTCAGTCATGTATTCAGACATTTTAAAGCATTATTTTATGTTTAAAAAAAGACTGTGACTGTTGGATTTGTATCAGTATCGGCAGATATCCAAATTTACAATATCGGTATCGGTGTCGGACATAAAAAGTGGTATCGGCCCATCTCTAGTTTATACCTAAGCATTAAAGAAGCACTTTTCACTTTTTTAAATACATCTTGTTCTTGATTTGTTTAAATGAGAGATAATAAACAATATAAAAGTGTATTTTGACATTTGTCTACATTCTTTGCTTTTAAGCTTCTAATTATTAATTTTTTGACAAGTTGCAAATTCACATTGCATAACACTAGGTTTCAAGACTAAGAAATCAAATGCATATTTTTAATGTTTGGGCCTTTCATTTACATGTAAACAGGATTCTAACCACCTCAAACGGATATTTTTTAAAAAGTGAGCATTTTTCAAAATGCTGGATTCTGTGGACATGAATAAACAAAAGACCCAAACGTATATAAAATATCTGCATATATATAAATAGGCCTTTTTTTAAACCGAATGTCATGTAAATGTAATTAAAAAATTAAATGTGTAAACAATGAAAAATGATTAACCTAGACGAAATACAGCTTTAGACAGGAAATGACTGAGTACTCTTTTAAATTCTAATAAACATTACTTTCACAGCTGTCCTCTCCAGTATAGTTTAACACTGTGTGTGATTTTTTTTTTTTTTGTGATTTATTAATGGATTTTGTTTATCAGATATACTACTGCAGCCGTACACACTCCCAGCTGGCTCAGTTTGTGCATGAAGTACAGAGGAGCCCATATGGATCCACAGTCAGCCTAGTTAATCTGGGCTCTAGACAGGTGCAGCCACACACACACACACACACACACACACACACACTTGAAGTGACTGTTAGGTGAGTTTTGAGGCTTTAAGGTTCATACTTTGCAACAACATGCTTTGTTGTTTTTATAATAATTTGAGGTTCAATTATGGTGCTAAGTATGACTACAGCTTAGTCTACTCATTGAACTTTGTGAGGAAAGTGACTACAGACAAAGGTTTTAGAACTTTTGTTTTTTGGTGAAGGTCACAAACAGTGCCACATATACACCAGAAGAAGTAATTTTTAAAAAATCTTATCGTTAGACTCAAAAAAATTTCAGTTGTCTTATGAAAACAGTTCATCTTATTAAAATGCAAGTTTTCTGTCATTTAACTCCAACACTGCTGCAAGTTTTGTTTTTCGACTGCACACCTTGTCTTTCCTTTAAATTGGTTCTTCTCCAGATAATTCCAGTAGAGCTTATAGTTACTGCTTCACTGCATGTTTGAACTTAACAAAAAGTATTAAAACTGATGTAATGTGTTCACAAGACTGAACAAGTAGGCTGGTTTTCTCTGTCTTTGTAGAATTTGTGTGTTAATCCTGATGTTACACGACTGGGAAGTTCTCAGCTAATTAACGACCGCTGCATGGAGCTGCAAAAAAATAAACACGGTGAGAAAGACACATACAACAGGCAGCACGGTGGTGCAGTGGTTAGTGCTGCCGCCTCACAGCGAGAAGGTCCTGGGTTCGATCCTTGAGTCGGCCGTAAGGAGTTTACATGCTCTCCCCGTGTTCGCATGGGTTTCATCGGGGGGGGCTCTGGTTTCCTCCCACAGTCCAAAAGCATGCATTATAGGTTAATTGGCGAATCTTAATTGACACACCCCATAAGGTGTGAATGAGTGTGTGATTGTGTGTGCCCTGCGGTGTGTTGGAGCCTGCCCAGGGTTGGTCCCCGCCTTGGGCCCAGAAGTTCCCAGGATAGGCTCCGGTCTCCCTGCAACCCTGATAGGGATTAAGTGATTCGGATAATGAATGAATGAAAGACACACAGACACTTGTCACCGTTGTTAAAAAGCAAATGTGGTCTTTATATATTCAGCACTAAATTCCATATAAGATCGTGACTTATGACCTCTGTCTCTAGACAAACAAAACAAGTCGGAGTCCGAAGAGCCCAAGCGCCGGCGTGGTGTTGTCAAGGCAACATGCCCATTCTCTGGCTATGAAAAGCTGATGGTGATGCGTGATGATGTTCTAGCCAGTGTTAGGGACATCGAGCAGCTGCTGCAGCACGGACGCACCACACGCACCTGCCCTTACTATAGCACACGACTGGCCATACCTGCAGCTCAGGTACACACACCTGCCCTTACTACAAGTTATGGTCAATATAGGGGTGACCATAACCGCAGCTTAGATACACACACACACACACAAACAGCCTCGTCTTGTTATCATTGTGAGGTGACTTCCATGACCTCATTTTTAATCAAAAGCAAATATTTTTGCTTTTTAGTATTTCGAATTAATGCACACACTTATCTTTAAACTTTTCCTCATGAGGACAGTTACTCCTATACAAAAATGTTGTTTCAAAGCCACACAAATCTCAGCTTTTTCTATCTTCAAAGGAAGGGTCAGGTCCTCACAACCTCTTAAAACTGTGCATCCTTAGTATAACAGACAGATGGTCATCCCTGCAGCTCAGGTACACACACACACTCACAACACACAAATCTACACTCTATGCAAACACACACACACACACACACACACACACACACACATACACACATCATTGGCAGACCTCCTCTTACCACAGCACAGATGGCTATCCCTGGATACACACACAGTGGACACTAAGCAATAACACAGATTATTATTTTATCATAACTACACACATGAGTAAAGGTCGTCTACATAAATCATTAAAATATTACTTTTACTGTATTATCCAGCACTGAGGCCAGACTTGGCTCTGATCTCTTTCGCAGGTGGTGGTATTGCCATATCAGTCACTGCTGCATGCAGCTACTCGCAAAGCTTCAGGGATCAGACTGAAAGACCAAATCATTATCATCGATGAGGCTCACAACCTCACTGATACCATCACAGCCCTGCATAGTGCAGAGATTAATGGGGCACAGGTACAGACTCACACACACACACCATATGCCTGCATTAGCCTCACTAAGCAGCTCAGATTCAGACACACAAACTAAAAAAATATTGTTTGATGCCCTTGTGTTTCAGCTCTGCAGGGCTCACTCACAGCTCTCCCAGTACTGCGATCGCTTCAGGTATACATGCACATCTCTTTCAGAATTTTTTCTGCGTTGGCTATGAATATTATAGTGCTTCTTGTGAGATGTTTTGTACTTCCAAATATAGAATGTAGGCATACTCCATGAAATCCGCTGTTTTATTTTTGTTGTGTTTCTTCAACAGAAGTCGCCTGAAAGCCAAGAATCTGATGTACATCAAACAGATCCTGTTTGTGCTTGAGGGCCTGGTGCGGACTCTTGGAGGTCAGCTGCATAAGACATGAAAAGAGATAGAGAAATGGTGTGTCTTTATTGTTCTAACAAGATTTTTGACTATAGGCAAAGTGGGTCTGAATCCCACCACTCAGAGCACTCAGTCAGGTATCCTCACGCACACTATTACACATAAACATGTCGGTTTTCTTGGTTGCTCTTGTCTGAAAAACATTTGAAATACATTTTTATTTAATTAAAATATTTACATATATTTTCCCTACAGGATCTGAGCTGTTAACCATCAATGATTTTCTGTTCAAAGCCAAGATAGATAACATAAACCTGTTTAAGGTACACTACACAAACGTACACAGACTGAACACTGTCTTCATCATAAGTCTTAAGTCAGCCCTCATTTGAGACAAGATGACGTGGCTTCACTATTTACAGAGTGCAAACAGACAAATAAGGCACATAGAATAAGCATATATAAATAGACCATAACATTTTTAGTTTAAACTAGAGGTAGAAAAAGAGGCTGTGCGTTTTAAAGGTCCCATATTATAGATTTTTTCAACAAGTTAAAATAGGTCTATGAGCTCCACTACACATGTCTCTGAAATAGTTTGCTGAAAATACCTCTCAGATTAGGCATTTTGGGCAGCTTTTTACTCCACTATTTCAGTCCCTTTCAGAACAGGCTGTTTCTCATTAGTATTCCTCAATACAAATGAGCTGCTGCTCCCCACGTCCCACTCCGGAACTGGGGTATAGACAGCACGGCGAGAGAATAATCGACATGGCTGCTGCTAACAGACCATCCGCACAGCCATACATGTTCAACACAACACTCCGCTGATAGACTTCTTAATTGTGATTCCGACGCTAGCCTTTGCAAAAAAACATAGCGGATCAGGAAGCGCTAGCAGTTCTACCTGGTGGGCGGAGCTTCTCAGACAGGAGGGTGGAGTTATTAAAATGTCCCTCCGGTGATGTAGAAGTAGGGGAGAAATCTAAATGACTTGTTTAAGCACACGATTTCTGACATTCGTTAAATAATGCTAACACAATTGACCATTTTTAAAGTCAAACTTACAGTGTGTGTAGAGGCACTACAGACCCAGATGGATGTCCAAAGAACAGAAAAAATGAATTTTCTCATTATATGGGACGTTACATGCTGTATTCAAACTACTGTTATGGTTCTACAATTGTCTTTTTGCATCGAGTGTGGATAATATTGCCAGCAGTGCAATATGGACAATATATGAAAAATAACAGTGTCTTTATTAAGTCTAATTAACTATGTGAGGGGTTTAATGTGCAAATTGTTATAGCAATAGTCAAGCTGAGAAAAACTACGAACAGTAATATTGTATGCACAAATAATGTCCAGCAGTCAAGTAGAGACAAACTACAATTACCGTCATGGAATACAATATTTTTATGCATTGAATGTTTGAAAGTGATGTATTGCAACTTACAAACACATGTAGACTATTATTCAAAACTACATTAAAACACAAGGCAGTCTGGCACTTTGAAAGCAAGATATGAAGAAATGAGGGGTGGCTCAAGACTTTAGTATAGTACTTTATGTGGAACAGTCCTGAATTCGGACAACACAGATCATACTTTATTTGATGTTCATGTTCATCAGTCCCCTCTCTCCTAACCCCAACCTCTCCATAATGCAGGTGCAGAGATATTTTGAGAAGAGCTTGATCAGTAGGAAGGTGAGTCGATGGACATTTTCATCTCCTCAAATATTTGTTCATCAAAGAATAGCTCCTGTATAAATTTATTGATTTGAATTCAAACACAAATATGCCAAGAAGTGAAATGTATTTTGAGGTGGTGTTTGTGTAGCTGTTTGGCTTCTCAGAGAAGTATGAAGGAAGTGGTGTGAACACACACTCGAGTTCTGTGGACAAAGAGAATCGGCGTACTGAAGGACTCGGACGTTTTCTCCAGAGTCTTCATAACAAGCCCGAAGGTAGCTTTTCTACTGGTTTATTTCACTTCCACCAATTACTCACTGCATACTGTACCCTAATCAGTTACATGTTTGAGTGCTTGTGTCCCAGTGGAGCTCACACTACTTTTCCGGTTCTTTTGTAGCTCCTCCAGAGCAGCAGGGGGCAGTAGAAGATCGGCCCATTATGGCATCTCCCATGATGCTGATGGAGAGCTTCCTCTTTGCCCTGACCAACTCCAACAAAGATGGGAGGGTGGTGATGGACAGACAAGGTGGATGTCTTACCCCTGGTTAAGCTTGCAAAAACACATTTTACCAGCGTTAAAAAACAGTATCTTTCGTTCTTTCTTGAACTCTAGCTTGTCTGGCTCAGAGCAGTGTGAAGTTCCTCATGCTGAATGCAGCAGTCCATTTTGCAGAGGTCGTCCAAGAATGTAGAGCTGTTATAATTGCAGGGGGGACCATGCAGCCTGTAAGCATCAACAACACACACACACACACACTGTAGCACACACCAAGCACAAGACTTGCTAATTAAATACATGCTGTGTGTCAGGTTGCAGACTTTAAGGAACAACTTCTGTTGTCAGCTGGGGTCTCTGAGGGACGCATTGTAGAGTTCTCATGTGGTGAGTCGGTGTGTGTGTTTGTGCATGTGGGGGGTGGATGTGTGTTTTGCCCACAGCACTGGTTCTGCAGAAGTGTTAATTTTATATGTTTGTGACATTTTCTGCTTCAGGTCACGTTATCCCTCCAGAGAATATTTTACCCATAATCCTCGGCTCTGGGCCCTCTGGACAAGAGCTTGAATTTACCTTCCAGACCAGAGACAAACCACAGATGGTAAAACACTGCCTGATGAACCCTGACACTCATGCATGAGGATTTGATGCACAACAAAAACCTTTACAGAATAAACCAAACCAGAGTCAGTTTTGTTAGCCAAGTAAGGCAACGCTTACAACAAATTTGACCTGACACAAGTGTAATATATAACATAAAACATGTGCATAACATATGTAACATAAAACTTAAAGAAAATACAGGTATGAGATCAAATTTAAACCTACAGTAGGAGTAGTGGAGTAGACCTTTTATAAAAAGACATTTTACCCTGTGTTGTGTGGAAAGAACAAATTATAACCATGTAGTCACGTATATATCTTTCAGGCATACTCGTGTGTGTGTATATATGTCTCCCAAATCTTTTTGACAGATGGATGAGACGGGGCGTGTTTTGTCGAACCTGTGCAACGTGGTCCCAGGGGGTGTGGTGTGTTTCTTCCCCTCCTACGAGTATGCAAAGAGAATTCTGGGACACTGGGAGAGTAACGGCGTCTTGCAACGCCTTGCAGCCAAAAAGAAGGTTGATGCTCACACACATAGACACATACAGCGCTATATATATATATATATATAAAACACACTACACAATTTTTTGCAGTCAATATCAGTGTGTATATTGGTAAATACTAGTGGTGGGAATCGATGAATAAATTAACATGTTAATCACAGCAATTATGATTAGTCTTTTACCTAGATAAATTAAACACGTGTAACAATGGATTACAGAAATGCTTGTTACAAAATGGTAAAAAAAAAAAAACCTGCTTATGGTACCAGCTGTAATAAACACGTTTGTATCTGAGAGGCAAAGAAAAATCAAGTGTTGGATTTAAATAGAAAAAAATGAAAAGGTCCTTGAACGTTCAGCTGATACCATTTTTAATTATTAAATTCTAGTCTTTTTCCTGTGCGTTTCAGATTTTCCAGGAACCAAAGAAAGCCAGTCAGGTGGAGCAGGTGCTGTCTGAGTATGCGAAGTGTATCCAGGTATGTTGTTGGTTGTAAAATAGTTGGGGGAAGTAATTACTTCCACAGAAATTTAATGCTTGCCACTTTTGTGTTTAAATTTTGTCGTGTGCATCTGGTTTGATCCATAGCGCTGCAGCAGTAATGGGGTTAATCAGTCAGGAGCTCTGTTGTTTTCTGTGGTTGGAGGGAAGATGAGTGAAGGGATCAATTTCTCAGACGACCTTGGCAGGTAAGCATCATTCTGCTGATGATGTTCAATATCTCCTAGTGCCACCTTCCAGGTCCTTTATTGTTTGCTCTTTATGCTTGGGGTCAGGTGTGTTGTGATGGTCGGTATGCCGTATCCTAACATCAAGTCTCCTGAGCTTCAGGAGAAGATGGTGTATTTGGACAAGCACATGGTTAGTAAAGCCCTTTTTTTTTTTAAATTTGCAGCTTTGAAAATCTGAATGCTAAATATTACTATTCTCTCCTTTCTCAGCCTCATGTGAACGGCCGAAGTCCTGGGAAAGCTTTAGTTGAGAATCTGTGCATGAAGGCGGTTAATCAGTCGATAGGTAATGAACTCTTCACACTGTGCAGTCGCTGCCTGAGGACGAGTGGAAGTAGCAGATGGTTCTGAATTTGCAGTTTGCAGAACAAGCAGAGGGAATACACAGCAGGGCTTTTTAAAAAATTCCTCTCGTTTCCTCTCTGTGCCTCAACACTTCCTGTCTGCCGCAGGGCGAGCGATTCGCCACAGAGGTGATTACGCCTGCATCGTGCTGTGTGACCGACGCTTCTCACGTGGTGCCACCCTGCAGAAACTTCCAGAGTGGATCCGAACCAGCACACGCACACACAGCAGCTTTGGCCCTGCCTTTGCCAGCATCAGGAGGGTAGGGTGTGTGTGTGTGTGTGTGTGTGTGCCTTGAAAGTGTAGCTGTGACTACGGCTGGGCAATTAAAATCGTCAGTCAGAACTTCTAATCAGGGTATTTTTGCAATTATTCAGGTTATTTTTTTAATTCCCCCGTGTATGTTCTACTACCGTGAGTACAACCGCTTGTCACATGACTATACCCCGCCCAGTCGGTGGCTACATCTGTGTTTTCTTCAGTTATTTTCAAATTAAAGCTTAGATATACACGCTTTCATTAACAATCCCTGTTTTAATAGTTGAGCATATTTACAGTACAAACATTGTTAATTAACTGCAAAAAACCTCATATTAAATAATTGTGCTGTAATAATAATGAATAATCGTGATTTTGATTTGGAATTATATCACCCAGTCCTAGCTGTGACTATATCTGGCATGTGTCACTGTGTGAGCGAGGGCGTCAGAAGTAAAGGAGCAGAGATTGAGTATGTGTCTATCTCAGCTTGTCTGTTTTCTCAAATGTGTTTGTGTCTATGCGCACATGACTCCTCTCTGAGTGCTATCAACCATTTGTGTGATTCTGCAGTTTTTCCTGGAGAAGCGACAAGCGGAGCATCTCTGATCAGAACAGCAGAAGAACGCGGTTCAACAGCGTCTCATCTAAACGGGATCTCTGCATGGCTGTTTTCCTGCGTGTTCCCAGCACCAGTAGTTGTGTGACTCTGTAAAAGCCGTGTAAATAATTCAGGCGTATTCCTGTAGGGAATTCTCTTCTCTTGTTAGAGCCTCCACCTCTCTCTTGCAGCAGTTTCTGTATATAAGTTTAGCGTTTCTCTTTTTAAGCGCTTGTTCCGTTCAGGATGCTGCATCTTTTTTTTGATAAAAGGAATACTCCAAAATTATTTGTGGCAACAGAGATTGAATGCAGATAAGAACTAGTGGTGCTGGTCTCCTCATTTACTTCAGTTCATTGTTAATTGCTTGCCCCATTGGCTTGTCTTAATGAATTATGTTCAGTCAGTTGTCCCATTGGCCTTTACACATGTATTTGTATATGTCAATATAAAGTGCATGAAACTATGTACACTTGTTCCTCAAATATGTCCTGTAATAAACTGAAACTCATTCTCTTCGTAACAGGTTCCGGTTTATTTCAGTCTATCAGCTGCTGCAGTACAGACTTAGTGCTACAGAACAAAGATGTCATTTAATGTCTTAATGACAGGTGGCAGGTTTCCAACAGTCACCACTGCTGCTCGAAATATTTCCGCACACTTTATTCAAATACACGGTGGGGAAAGAAAGCAATTACACAAATGTCACATTCAAGTGCTGTTCAGAGACCAGGATTTCATTCTCACTCTGGTTTCATGACAGGTCTGCTTTCTATGTCAAGAACCTTGTTTAATGCTCTTTAGCTGTAAAGAGACTCTCCACTGTTTGATTGGCACACAGTTGTGAAATGTGAGAAAGCAGCATTGGGACAGTTATATTCAGTGTTGGAAAATTCACATGAAATTAAACCAACGCACAAGAACATAAGCAGCAACTATGAGTCAGAGCATCTGCAATCCATATTCACGTCAAACTTTTGAGTTTTCAGCTCATCATGTTTGCATTCTGGATGATCAATTTCTCTACCTGCACTATAAAACCTAGTACATATTAGTGGGTTTATAACTGATAATTCTCTAGTTTGCTAATAACGCAAATCACTCTTCACTCACATCAAAACGTCCATCAATTATAAGGCTACATACATACAGTATCAACATATGATCTGACCGGCCTTATGCATATAAAAATCTTTACATTTTTGTTTTTCTTAGCAAAAATTATTCTACAAACTACAGTCTGATAATCTCTTTTAATGTGGCCATGATAAGCAGCATCTCATCCGAGTATTCTGACTTGATGTGACAGGCTGCTGTCTTAATGTAGCCTCATCGCTGTTACACTCCTTTTTTTCTTCCTTGTCTGTCCGTCACAGACGCTGCAGGCAGAACACAGCCTTTTATTGTTAGGATGTCATTCTTCCGCCCAGCAAAGCTGAGCTCGATTCTTCCTTGAAGTACAACTTAAAACACTGTTTTCCATTTATAAAACTGCTTTTATCATGCACTCTTTTCTGAGCATATGATATCCACCCAGCAAAGAGCACTGTCCCAGCTATGCTTCCCAGTCCTCATCGTCCTCTGCAGTTGGCTGATGTGGAGCAGGAAGGGGCGGAATCACATCGGACATCCGGGCGAACGCGCTGCCCGAACTGGGAGGTGCTTCTGTGGAGTCTGCACCCACTGGACCTTTACCTGAGATTCCTATGGATAAAACGACATCGTCAGCAGGGCGATGATATCAAAGAATTACTACTTATTACCAATCACTCTTGCTCTATTTACAAGATAACCTCACCTTTTCTGCGCATAGCCAGTTTATTAAAGAGATCTGACATAAAATCTCCACCGCTGGCCGCTGCTCCAACTGAGGGAGGAAACAGAGTGTTACTGTGACTGAAACCTAGTGTTGGTGATCATATGGTTGGGGCTTTGAATACCAGAAGAGTCTAAAATCCCCCTGAGGACCTCTGTACAAGACCGTTAACCCCAAATGACTCCAGGGAGACAGTCCCTGTATTTAGGGAATGTAAGAAACAAGTGGAATCAGAGCATCTGCTGAATGCAATGTAAAACATACTGGCTACAGAATTACAAATCACATATACTCGAGGCACTATTAGATACACACTGCAAGTTTGTCCATAACTTTGGCAAATGTTGAACAATTTTCACTTCTGAATTCAGAATTAAATTTGTAGTTAAAATATCCTGTGAAATAACAATGAACAAAAACAACATGTTCATATTAACAATATCCGGTCGCTTTAACTGTGAATAATAAAATGACAATTTATGACCAAATTCAACAATTATTTGCAAGTTACTAAAAACACTCAAAATGCCTCCTTTTCGCATGGACACAGGCACAAAGTTGCCTCATCCATCCATGACGCTTTTTGTGTTTTGCGTGTTTTGTGTAACTCCATGTTTAAGGTGTGGTGGGCAAAATAATAGTGACTTTACTGCAAACATATTTCAATAAACTGAACGCAACATCGAAATCAGTCAACATGTGCCAAAATTAAGGGCAAAGGGACGGAGAAATGTATTTTAGTACCAACAACAAGCTCTGCCAATGCAAAAGCAAATGCCACCCATATTAAGAAAAGAGCCTAATAGCAATTTTAACCAATGCTGCATTTCTCACCTGACCTTTCGAAATGCCACCGAGCAGCAGCAGGAGTTTAGTACGGAACTCATACATCACACAATGCTCCCTTTCTAAACCCATAATTATATTATATTTATATAATCAGACAGCCAAGTAATGAAACCAGTTTGTTTTTACAGATCTACTTGAAGTTGATGTCTTATATTAAGTATTCTGTACTATAAAGAGCGTACGGAGCCAGTATTATATGTGTGTCCTGAAACTAATACTCTCACCTTGCTCTTGCTCTTTCTGTTTTTTCTTTTCCATTTTCCGCTCTTTTACGTTGCGAAGTTTGGCTTTGCCAATGCCACCGGCATTACGAATGGACTCCAGTAAGCTGGCACGTCCATCTGACGGCTGCAGCACCTCTGTAGGGGCTCCTTTCACTGCACAGACCACACACACACACACAAGCTTATGAACTCTTCTTTAAATGCCATCGAACAAACACAGAACTTAGACTCATCAATCATTTTTCTTCAGCTGTATTTAGTCTACAGTCATGTAGAGACAGAGTCGCGTCAACTTTGTTCTCTTTGACCATTTTTTTAACAGCAATGGCAGATTAAGGAGCCTCTTAATAATACCCAGAGGTTCGAAGCAAATACTGTCAGTGCAGCAGTTTTGCAGCAGAACAAACTACAATGATTGTCATTAAGATTAGTTAGGCCCTCAGTTACAAGGGGATTACTGAAACCATGAAATAAAGACATATTAGCAAATAAGGGCAATCTAAATTTGGAAACATTCCTCTCAGTAAACGTATCAATAAACATTATGAAAAATGTTCTCTGCACTAAGAAAAACCGGTTCTTCATTAGTGCTCTGGAGAACATTTTTATGATGTAAAACCTTTTTTGTGCTGATTAAGGTTCTTTGGAGAACTGCATGTAAAAAAGGAGTTTTTTAAGTAACACATCATTTTCAGTGTTTTGAAGAACACTTTATGTTAAAGTATGACCTTAATGACTACTGACCCTATGCCTAACCTACTGCTTTACTTGTGGATGCGTGTAGAAATTATTATGGTGCAAGTTTTAATAGTAACAGATGATATCTGCCACTGCTTTTTAGAGAGATCAGTTATTGCAATTTATATAAAGTAACTGATAACCTGACTCAGTTAAGTTTTACCAAACACAACAGTTGAACAAATTGAACAAATTATTACATATTGCACATAATGAACACAGGTACAAAGATGCAAATACAATTTACATTCAATTCTTCATGATCACTTCATGATAAATGGTTCTGCAAAGAACCAATGGGTAAAAAGGTCTTTGTAGAACCAAAAAAGGTTCCCCTATGGCATCACTGTGAAGAACCACTTTTGATTCCATTATTTTTGAAAGTGTGGAGTGGCACAAAAGTTTAAAACTATTTAAAAATAAATATTTATTTAAAAATAAATAAATTGTTTTATATAACACCAATGATATTAACCGGAAAGAGGCTCTTTAACCTAGCAAAGTCTAAAATATGTCAAAAAAACAGGGTACACTAGTTGATAATAACTTCAATGTGCTATATAAGTACTGTAAATTGATCCATTTATTGAGTATTAATAACCAAATCTCAAAGGTTGGTCTCTGTATTTTCTGCATTTATATGGCCCGCCAAGAATTTCCAGGAACTACTTGGAGCCTACATAAAAAACCCTGCGACCACGAAGCAATTAGCAATTTCCTTTGACGCAAATTTGTCTCTATGCAGCTCTGATTTGGTCGCTGAAATGACATACCTGGGGGCGGGGCGGCTCCTGTGCCATCTTGAGCGGGAGGAGGAGGAGGAGGTGGAGGGGGTGGAGCCGGTGGGGCTCCAGGAGGAGGTGCTGTAACATGAACAGGCTCAGGAGGAGGAGGAGGAGGAGGGGGGGGAGGAGGGGGAGGTGGAGCCTCCGATCTAAACTGGGAGCCTGGAAAAAAAGATGAAATGACTTAAGTATAAAACATTAATGACGCTTCAGCATACTGACTAGAGGAAGTGGATCTGCAAGCAGACAGTTGTTTTTTTTTACGTAATGTAGTTTCTGTGCTCACCGTGCACGTCAATTTCATCATGGTCCGTGCCAAACGAAGGCAGCTCCGGTATAGAGGCGCTGGCTGCACCAGACGGGGCGAAACCTGGACCGAGGTCAGCGCTGTACATGAGGTCATCTGCAATACCGGGCAAGTCGGGCAGATAGGAGGGCACATCGATCTCAGGCACCTGGCCCAGGTCTGGCACATAGAAATAGTTCTCTGCAGTCTGAGAGAAGCAGAGATAAGGGTGATGAGATAATATTTTTTAAAGTTCTATTTAAGTATAGAGCAATCAGCCACAACATTATAACCGGCTGATACTGAGTGGGTCTGCAGCTACTCAGCCACATACTCAACAGCCTGTGATGCACTGTGCTGTTGGAAACAAAATCAACATTTTCAGCAGTTTGCGCTATAATAGCATTTAACAACATGGGCCAGCCATTGATTACTGGGGACTGATATTAAGCATTTTGCCGATTATCAGTATGAGTATTTAATTTTGGCCTCATCGATTTTAGGTAAAAACAAGGTGCACTACTGTGGCCCCACTGCCGTCTCTGTGCCATTTGCTCTCGACTCGCTGCTTCATTTAATGTCCCGCCCACAACAGTCTCTAATACCTGTCACACGAGTAGTAGCCAATCAGTGCTGAAGGTTTGTTGTCACTCACACGAGCGCAGTGTGAAGAGGAGAGTTTCAGCTAAGGTTGGTGTTTGTAAAATCTTTTTTTTTTCTTTTTTTTTTGCATAATGGTTCCAAATACAGGTTATCAGCCCCATTAACTAGCAATAATCAGTATCGATATCGGCCCTGAAATACCAATATCGGTCGACCTCTACTTTCTACTTTTAAAACATCAATTTCAAGGACAAAACAATCACTTGCTGCCAAAAGTATCCCACACACTGCCAGATGTCACTGTAACAAGATGGTCAAAGTTATTCACCTCACCTGTTAGTGGTTATAAAGCTACAGCTGATTTGGGTATATAACATTTTTACTATACAAAATTTTAATATCACTGTTAGACTTCAGATTCTTATCTCTGAGATCTGACACCTGTCTCTCTAGCTGTTCTCGCTTTGTGATAGATAGAGGAGCATCAAACGGTTTCTCTTCTTTCTCCGTTTCCAGGGTGGTGTGCGTTTTAGTGACGGCCCCCGCCAGAGGATCCAGGAACACATACTTCTTATACCTATACACACAATCCCAAACAGAAACTTATATGAGAAACTGGTTCTTTGTGTGTGGTTTTGTAATTAAATGATTATTCCCTAAAATTTGCTTTTGGTTACTAAAGCTAAGATCAGGCTTATGTGTAGTATTAATTAAACTGAGCAATGATGGGAGTCAATAGAGGAACATCCCAAAGAATATTTGTGCGTGTGAGTGTGTGAATAAACATACAGGTTCTCAGTAGTGTTGAAGAGCAGCAGGGAGCTAACAGAGCTGATGTTTCTGGGTAGGCTCCCCAGCCCCTCCTCTGTCTCGTCTTCAGAGTGCTTTTTAGTGTTCATGAACACTGGGAAATACATCAGCTTCTCCTGGAACACAAACACACATCAACACACACACACACACAGAACAGAACAAGTCCACATAATCAAGACAAAAATTGTGCAGATCAGCATTATGTTCGTCTGTGTAATCAAACACCTTTAACCTTTAAAGAACACAAGGGTGTTAATAGAGTAAAAGGTGGAAATAAGCCTTAAAGAATAAAATCAGGTGCTGCTCACCTGTAAGGCCTTGTCATCCAGGGGGCGGAGTTTGCTCTGGACTTTGTAGCGAGGCCGTTTATGAGACGCCGGATCAACAGCCCCCATGAAGATGGAGGCGTAGTCCTGTAGTTTGTCCGGAGCAGGGTATTTAGCACTGGAAAACACCTAAACACACAAATATAATCCCACACAAGGGTCTCAATAAGACTTGTTTGTTTCATTTGGACACAAAGACACACTTCCTCCCTACAGCAGCCCAACTGGCGGCCGGATGCTGCCCGACTTGAGTGCACTCTGCATAAATAATTGAGTTATGGACCATGAAATTGTCATAGACTGCTAAACAGAGATAAACTATGTTGGGGTACGTATGAGGTGTGTGTGTGTGAGCATCACCTTGGTGGCTTTCTTGCTTCCTTTGATCTTGTGGACTCTCGCCTGAGCCAGTTTGATGCGGTCGGTGACAGCCTGGAGGTGAGTGCGGTTCTTTTCCACATTCTGAGACACCCTGCAAAACCAACGCTGTGACTGTGTGTCTGCACGTTTGTGCGTGTAAACACACTGGCACTCTAATTTTTCCCTGTGCCATGACGAGGCAAAATAAATAAATAAATAAATATTCATAAAATGCAGTTATGCCTTCAGTGCTCAGTCAGTGTCAGAGGAATAGGCAATGTAGAGACACAGGCAGATATGTGCATGCACGTACACCCACACACCCACACACACTACAGAGGCCTTGGTACTTCACCCCAACCCCCAGCCCCCCCCTTTTTGAGAGAGGGAACAAGGAGTCAAATGAGAAGAGAAAGAAAAAAGGAAGGAATGAGAGTACATCCTAATGGAGCTGACCCAGAAAACCAGCGGTTATCTTCTCACACACACACACGCACGGCAAACATGTTCCCTAGTTTCTCAGCCACAATGTTGTCATGGTAACTATGGACGGTTTTTCAGTCACTGCTACTGGAGCTGATATTAGCATATCTGAGCACTCTCACACAGAAAGACACACACATATGCACATCACAAATAAAAAACCTCCCAAATGCATCACATGCTAACACGCATTGACTATTTTCCAAATCACATCTGCTTTTTACATATTTTTCATGTGCCTGCATGCCTAATCCCCACACTCTATCTTCATTCTTTCTTCTGTCCTCCAAAATTCAAGTAGCTATTTGACAGTCCTTTGACGTTCTTTGACAATCGAATATCAATTAATTATGGCATAAATATGGAAAAGAACAACCCCTCAAACACATAGAAGGACAAGCAAATTATTGAATACTCTTCAAAGTTTAATGTCCAATATTTCTGCTAAAATAATCCTGTATCTTGAAAATTATCTTATTTTTTCATTTAACAAATGCCGCATTATAGGTTTCCTCATTAACATTTTGAATTTGACCCTTGTATTTTGAGTTGAACTTTGCATTCTGAGGATTTTTTATAGTTTTCTTTTCTTTTTTCTGAATACCCTTTACATAATGAGAACTTCAGGCTGACAGGTTAAATACGTCCATTCAAATATTTATACTCTTACATATTTAAGCAAAAATAACTTTTTGGAATCCTTCAAGGCCAGCGCAGCGGCACTTAAGAGCCACACCTAAATAATGACTGACATCTCACAGATCATACATGATATATGAAGATTACATACTAAAATGTTTTCAAAAATTTTAAATAAAAAAAGATCCTAGTTCTAAAATTACGTCATTAAGATGGGATGGTTTTGGACAAGTGGTAGAATACTAAATTGTGTCAGTGTACACTGTCACATACAGAATACTCATCTATGGACCAAGAGGATGTGACTCCAGCACTAGGACCACTGAGCCCTGAGCAACACCTGTAGCCTCAAGATGCTTCATTAAGAAAGACCCTCTAATTAAAAAACAAAATTCTTTATAAGGGCGTCTAGCAAATGCCATTCGAATGTACAACTAATATTTCAATATCCCACAAAGCTGATATTTAATTCACTTTTAATTAAATCTTTATTAATATTAATATCAAAAAGTCAGGGCTATATTTGGTGTCCTGCACTGCACTGCCAGTGAAAAAAAGGCATTATATTTTGAAAGTGAAAGATTATTTGTGATTGTGAACACACCACAGCACACAGCACACCACAACGAAATGTGACCTCTGCGTTTAACCCATCCGTGAAGGAGCAGTGAGCAGCTAACAAGCGCCCGGTAAGCAGTGCTCATGAGTACCTCAGTGGTGACTTTACCGGCCCTGGATTCGAACCTGCGACCTTCTGATCACAGGGTGAACACCGTACCGTTACTCCACTAACTGCCCCAGGTACTTTTCCAAGGCTAATGACCCCAAACAGGGGCTTCTGCAGTTCTGCTCCATGTGGATGTACCTGGTGAAGATGTCTGTTGAAATGTTCTCCAGGTATTGCAGTGCATCTGTGATCTGATGCACAGCTTCCTCCCTCCTCAGGTCCTGCTGAATCAAGGGGACAGAATACACCTGCCCCTCCACGTGATACCTCTGAGGCATCCTGCACACACATTCAAGAAATGTGCTATATTGTGCATATAGCGTATAGCATATATAATAATGAGTCGTGCACACACAAGCACTGTAAGAGATTTTAAAATTAGATTCACAAATGTAATGACATTTGAAATTGTGATATAACAGTTAACTACGTGCTAAGAAAAACATTGCAACCTGTTAATAGAGTTCTAAGGGTCTCGAGATCAAGCTCTGATTATAATTTAAAAATATAATTTAAACAGACATAAAAGTAACATAATCAATGTTTTCTTTAAAGTTAAGCTGTTCATTGTAAATATAAATCCGGGTTCACGGTATCAGCTGAGTGTCACATGACAAGACGGCAGCTCGAATCTACCCCGCTGCCTGTCTGGCCCAGGTAGACTATAGAGGAGTAATTAAAGATCTGATTTTCCCAATTTCACAACTTTTATCGGAGAAATAATGAGTTACAGAGCGAGAGTCCACATTTCACATAAACAACTAAAAGCAGGCCAGCGGAGGAATGGCGCTTTGATCAGACTGAGAACTAACGTATCGATCGATAAGCTAAAAGCGACCATAAAGCAGACTACAAAACATGGAAACTCTTACCTGACCATTTAGATAAAATGTGCTTTAAAATCGTTGACACCAGCGTTTATTTCGCACAGTGGACTGCGTGCCGTACCCAGCTCACGATCAAAACTTCCGCATCGCCCTGTCACGTGACGCGTGACGCCGTCATCCACTGAACTCTCTTTGGTGGATTCGTTTCGTTTTCAGCGGGTGAAGTTTAAGATTTAGATTATTTCTAACGTCTTTTTTCACGATTAAATGAGAAAGTTTCATCTACGTACACTTACACACGCACGTACGCACAAATTAGTAGGAAGCGCTACTCCTTTAACTCGAGAATTTTGATATTTTTAAATACCTAATTTTTAAATAATAACTTCTGAAGAATTAGATAGTTAGAGAAAGAAACGTTAACTTGTCTATAACCTTTCAATTGAGTGGAAGATGGACTTGGTACAAAAATATACATTTATAGTAAGAAAAAATATATGTTAGGGAATAAGAACTACCTGCAGACTTTAGATCATGACAAATAGATTGCACGGTGTACCACTTCTAAAATTTACTCTTAACATTAAAACCGTATAAATCTAACAGACTGGATCAATACTGGAGAAAGGATCGGCAGCAATAAATAACTTGTTGCTGCTTAGTTTACTCATGAATTGAGGGTATACCCATCGCTTTTGCTCTGTTAAGACTTTGCTAAATAAAAAACGAATCTCTGCTCCCTGCTGGTATTCATTTTACTTAAAAATGTACTATCTAAAAAGGAAATCACAGGCTTTATTCCTGAACTGGAATTTGACCTTTCTTTTCTATGCGCCACTCCGTGCGTCATGACGTCACTCCCAGAACCGCCACGCCTCCCTTGTGTTCTGTTTTGACATCCTCGCATCAGCACCATCTCGCGCATCCTTTTGCGCGCGCTCTGGGAACGGAGGTGGAGGTGGAGGCGGCAGGAATCTCTCTCTCCCATCTCTTCATCCGTGTTTATTTCTCTCTCTCTCTCTTCTTTCTCGTTGTTTCCTTCCCGCTTTGTCCTGTCCGGACAGCCGCCGAGTCAAGCCCGAACGCATCAGCCAAAGTGACCGTCTTCTTCTAACCCCGGTTTTCACGGCTCCATTCCGCGGCATGGCGAACCTGTTGGAGAACCCGCTGCAGGCTGTGCTGTATCTGAAAGAGCTCACCGCCATCGTGCAGAACCAGCAGAGTCTCATCCAGACCCAGCGTCACCGGATCGACATGTTGGAACGCAGAATGGGAGACCTGGTGGTCGAAAATCGACAGCTGCGAGACGCCTCTCACCGTCACCCGCCTCGACACCATCCTCCTCCGCCGCCGCGAACCTCCAGCTTGCCCCGAGCGGCGGTGGGACAGCACGCCGGTAGAGACGGGAGCGCGGACCGAGCAGGAGCAGCAGCGGCGGCGACCTCAGTCCAGGCTCCGGCCGCCCCGGCTCAGCAACACTCGCCGCAGGACATGCAGCTTGTGCCCGCCGTACCCACTTCTGCCAGTCCGGATTCGTCCCCGGAAGACAGCCGAGCCCCTTGCTGTCGGTCACTCGTCCCGCAGACCACTACTCTCTGTCGGACGGTGGGAATCCCACGGAATTCCGAGTAAGTTCAGCTCCTGCATTTCGGGAGAGTCCACTAACGCTAGACGCAATTGGGGCAAGCAGTGGCAGAGTAAAGTAAAGGGAGACTCCATCCAAAGGTGCTAACGTCGCTAACGATGAATGAAAACCAATGGGGCAAGCCGCAATTTGCCTCTTTGGCTTCCATTCATCATAAGCTACGTTTTCATCGAGGGATTTCGTCTCCCTTGATTCCCAATAGCCAGTAAGATCCAAACTAGGAACCTGGAGTTTTTTATTTGACACCTTCATAGCCAAACATCACCCCCAGTCATGTAGTGTTGAGGCGGATTACACCATGCCATGAAGATTACATAACAAGCTGAGCGTCAGTGTGGAGCTGCGCACCGACGCTCGCGGACTCTGCTGCTGCTGCTGCTGCACATCAATTATTCAATTAGCGCCCAATACTTCGCTTTTGCGCACTGAGACTCCGCAGAAGCCATCATTACCAGCATTAGTCTTTTTTAAATTACTGATTCCTTGATTCAGTTCTGTGCATGATGACTGGAGTGCGTAGTGCTGCCAGACCTCTCTGTGGTGTGTGTGTGTGCGTGTGTGTGTACGCTGCACAGTCTTGACGTTACAAACTGAATAACAGAAGAATAAGACAGGTGCACATATTTTAAGCTTTGTAGGCCACATTATTGAGCAAATAATAACGTTGTGATATGCTTTAGAAAATGAACCACAGTCAGTTTCTCAACAAAAAAAATCGATATCGTAATTTTCAATAGTGACTAAATAATGACTTACATTTCCTAATTACATGTAAAGTCTTCTGAGAGCAACTTGATGTAAGGATCTTGCTCAGGTGCACAATAGTGGTGGTGCTGTTGAAAGGATAGGGCTAGACTCAAATCCACAACCTCTTGATTCATAACTGAATACCACCAGGCCACTACAAGCCACAAAACGTTTAAAAAATATATTAGTAATTACACAGATGTGAAATTGCCTTTACCTCATTTAATAATGTTTTACCTTGTAGAGAATTTACTGTAATATAAAGTGTTGTAAATATAATGAATAAGCCCAAACACTTTACGATTAGCCCCCCACACACTTTACAATTAGCCCCACACACATCTTTTCCTGATTTTTTTTTCATTATTCCAAATTGTTATGGATGCTATATTTCTATTTGAACTCCCTCGCTGAATATTATCTCAACAACTCTAGGTTGAGTTTATTAACAGAAGCACATATTGTGGGTTTTAGTGGAGGCGTTGTGTTGCCATCATTGTTGGAGTTGAAAACTGGCCTGCCAGATGGATTGCTGATTAGGGTTTTACTGCAGCACGACCCTGAGGTTTAAAGGCAGTCACGTTAATGTGAGGCAGCATTAGGAAAGAGCACTCCCCATTGCTCAGACATACGTGATTGCACATGCAGATGCACAAAAATACACACAGATAAACACACACACATAGACACAGAAAACACACACACACACATACTGCAGCACATTGTGCATAAAGTGGAGTATTAAGTGAAATTCCCATAGAGCATGTAGAGCTGATCCGCCAGCTGCATCCTAATCCACTCTAGAGATAGTGTGTTTGTGAGTGTTTGTGTGTGTATGTGTGTGTGTGTGTGTGTGTGCATGTGTAAGAGAGAGAGAGAATTTCTACATCTATTAGAATTTTGCATCTGGCCCAGCACAGCAGTTATACTGTTACTTAATGTACAGTATGCACAGCTCCTGCTAACAATTCTGGAAATATGTGCTTGCCATCATTAGGTCATTATTAGTAACATTTTTGTTCCCTCAGGGAAATAAAACAATCAGGTTTAATACAAGTGTGCATGTTTCCAAGCAAGATTTTAGCTGTGGTTCTATTAATGCTCGATTGTGCCTGGCGTACTGTAAGTCAGACTCGTAATGAAGTCTTAAACTCTTGCTTTATGATACTGTGACCTATGTGCATTTTGCGTCCATTGCACAACATACTACTCTTGTGTAATTCTCTTCATTTTGTGTAAATTAATCATTTGATGATGGAAAACCTTTTATATTTTATTGCAATGCAGATTTGTAAAATTGTTATAATTGCACAGTAATAGCAGTTAGACACATTTACATGATACAAATACTGTATCATATGTGAGGTATAAAATGAGAGTGGGTAAAAAATGTTAATATGCTGTAAGAAATGTGTTTGTTTGATTCTGCAGGAGTCAGACTGTCCTGCACCAGTTTTGCTGTCCCGCTCCTGAAGCTCCTGAAAGGGATCCCATTAGATGCTCAAGGTGAGGGTGCGGCATGAGACATTCTTTTAGATGTGATGGAAATTATTAGAGGGAACTATGTAACGAGAGAGAGCAAAATGGAGAGGAGAGAGCAAGGGCGAGTGCGTCAAGAAAAAATGGGGATGAGGGTTAGTTCAGCTTACAAGCGTCATCTAGTCTTACAAGTTATTCGGCATCTGACGGCTGTAAAACTCTTCAAGGTGAAGTTGGTGCGCTAGTACTGAGGATATGCAAGTGTCTTTTGAGGATAATGAACACCTGCAGAGGGAAGTTTATGCATGAGTGTACGTGTGGGTGTGCGTGTATGAGTGTAAGACTGTGGCCATATTTCTTCTTCTTAAAGATATGCAGACTTGAGATTTGTAATTTTGTAATGGCTTTAGCATGACATTTTAGTATGTGAGTATGAGTTTTATAGAAAAGTTTCTATTTTTACTTCTACATCACAAGATTTACTTTTAGTCAATAAGGTTAAGGTTAGCGTTAGGTGTGGATGTAGTAATATATCTACTTATTATAAGAGTCAATAGAAGTACCTTACAAAGTAGATACATGTGTGGTGTGTGTTGCAAATGTTAAGCAGACCATATGTTACACAGATGGAGAGAAAGTCTACCTGATGCAGTCAGGCAGTGAATGGTGGGAAATCATATCTGTGTTGGGTTTCTATAGGTTATATTATTCATATTATATACATAGTGAAAGTGTGTATAGTACAGGTGAAATATGTAGTATACATAGATGCTAACCTTTTTTTCAAGATAATAAAGACTGAAATAGAGAATATAGAGTTATCTACTTTGATTAGCTACACCATGATGACTCAATGATGAACAATAACTTGCTTTGTCTGATGATGATAAAAGCAACATTACTGCTCCTGAAATAGAACAGGAGTATTGTCACAAAAATATTTCAAACTGTGCTTCTGCTTTATGCATTATATGCAATGATCTCTTTTACATAACACTTTTTTCCAGGGGCATAATTTTTATCTTATTTGAAATGCATACAACTCATAATAATTTTAGATTCAAAATATCTCTGCAGAGTCTGCCGTCATTCTTCTGAAACATTGATCTCTTTTCTATAAGGAAATGGTGTATTTCCAGGCATTGAGTTGTGTGGTTTAGGTGAAAGATTCTTCATTATGTTAGTATTAGAGCATATATGAACGCAAACAAAAAAATAAAAAGTTTGTGTATTCTGGTTGCAGCTCAATTTCCCCTCTTTTCAGATAGTGTATTTATTGAAATATTAAGTTTGAAGATTTGAAAAAATGATTAATAACCATGTGTATATTTTACTTTGGTCCTGAGTCTAATTTTTTTATTGCTGATTCATTTGAGCTCATGTGTTCATAGAGCATGTCTAGATCTCTGTTAGCTTTAAACCTGATACCTGTCAAAGGAATTTTTAGGTTATGGAGCCGGAAGGTTGCTGGATCAAATCTTAGGCAGGATGCCAGGAACGCTGACTCAGTATCAGATGAAGGCTTTTTTTCTGATTGCCACTGCAATTTTGACCTTGCATTTTCCTTTACCCTACTATGGATGCTGAGCAAAATCAAATTGATGTGCCTACTGGTATTAATGGAAAAAAAGAATGTGTTGAGTACAGTGTCCTTCAAAGACCCGAAAGGCAGTAGGCCGTGGAATATAATGTATAGTTATGGCCTATTAGTTTTGTCGGACTTTGTGCATGGGCCAGGCGCCAGGCAGGACGTGTTGTGTGAAGGGCAGCGTGCGCTATTCCACATTTTCCACTTTTTGTAGGAGTGTGTAAGAGAGTTTAAGGTATTAGGGTGACCTGCTTTCTGTCTTTTGTGCTGACAGAGTACCCAGTCAGCACAGCGTGTATGTGTGTAAGAGAGAGGGTGTGTGTCTGTGTGAAGTAAAAAAAAAAATTCTTCTCACGCTTGCTTTCACACTGAGAGGAGCTGGAAGAGAAGCAGTGTATTTTGGAGGTTGAGCTGAGTTGTTTTGCTGAGAAAAGTGCGGCGTGATAATCTGTCATGATTTAAACATGCATTCTCAACTTAGCACAGAGACTTTCACACTCCCATGACTCTAACACAATGGCTTTGTAAAGTAGGGAATTATGTAAGTGTGTGCGTGTGTGTGTGTAAAGAATTTTGATTTTCTGTTTCTATTTTAGGGGATTTTCTGAGAAGAAGAGTGTAATGCCCTACCTCAGCCTGCTGCTGTCTCTGTAGTAAATGAATACTTATAGTTATGATGATGTAGATGATCATGAAGATTAAATAGTCAGTATTATTTCAATTATTTGTTACTATTTAGCTATGGACTTTGATAAATCTGACAGAAAGCCTCAGTTGGGGAAATGTTTCAGTGTAGATTCAAACACATGGTGTGCTGCAATTAAGCAGTGTTAATTAGCTCTGAGAACACACGTGGTTCTGATGCAGTTGAAAGACTATATGTAGGTCAGTCACTGTGTGAAGTGTGGCACTGCTGCTGAGATCTGTGGTGGTGGCTTGTTCTGGAACAGACTAGATTAATTCTAATTGACTTTTATAGGAGTTTGATAGCTCGGCGGCTCGGCAGGTTGTTCCACAACTTAATGTTTAATGTTGCCTCTATATTGCTTGGACAAGTGGAGGAGAGCAGATTTTATGCAGCTCTGTGTCTGCTGCAGCAAAGTCAAACTCCGTACAGATGACAGATCATATTATAGGGGCTCAGAAACTGATTACAGCCAATGCACTTTTTGTTCCTACTGACAGGCTCAGTTTCCAATATAAAGTAATTAATTCGTCTGAATGCATCCACAGGGAAGTGCCAGAGTTAGTGGCAGGTCGAGAACCCTTGTAAACACACAGTGGTTTGAAATTATAACATGGACATGGCAGCAATAAGACATCTGTCTGTCTTTGATCTTTACATTTAATTATGCATATAATGTAAACGTGTGCACAACGTAATGACATGTTTCTTATTACTTCCAGCAAAAGTGTAGCAGATATGGTAAAGTTTTTAAAGCATCAGCATCAGCAAAATTGTACTATTCACCATAATAACTGTCAGCAACAATTTTAACAAGGTCTCAGATGAAATCTGTGAAATGTCCAGCCCCACAGCACCACTACAAGACCATGAGAAGGGATGGTTCCTTCACATAGTGCATGAGAGTATGTTAAGATGAGGGTAGAAGACTTTCAATTAGAGTAGAGTCACCAATTATTTGTCATATTAAATATCATCATATTGCCACTTCTGAACTGTATGACATTGTGTTTACAAAGAGCGCTTTGATAAAACGCTTAACGAAGTTAAACAGTGATGAGTAAGAGTGTCTAAACGAACAGAACAAAAAGCCAAAAACAAATCCAGTATTTGAGTATAACAATATAGGAATTACTTTAACCATCAGACTTTGATCCCTTTGTCATCTGGTGCGCTCATTTTTTCTTTAACACATATCATTCTCTCTGTGCATTCTCTTCACAGTTCGGTTCATGCAATTGAAGGAGAGGAATCAAAAGAAGGAGGGAAAAATGTTCAGTCGACTCACTCCCCCTGCTCCCACACTCCAGACTATGAGCTCTCTTCTGATCTGAAGCAAAAACAGGTATATCCACATGATCACTGTGCACATTTTGCATGTGTGTGTGTGTGTGCTTCTGTGTGTGCATGCATGACACTATTAAGAAAGGTTGGTGATGGCGTACCCATGGTAACAGCTGAAAAAGTGTAAATAACATTTCCCGAGGGATTATGAATATATTTCAGGCACTCTCTCACTAAACCATTCCTCTTAGACTTTGTTTTCCCCCTCCCTATTTCTGTACACCTATTTCTTGCTTTCTCACTCTCTCATCCTGCAGATAGAGGAGTTGGAGCAGAAATACGGCGGGCCGCTCATCTCTCGCCGCGCCGCCTGCAAGATCCAGACGGCATTCCGCCAGTACCAGCTCAGCAAGAACTTCCAGAAGATCCGTAACTCAGTTCTGGAGAGCGGAATTCCACGGCGCATGTCCGTCCGCAGGGTTCGGGTTCAGAGGGACGGTTTCTCTGCTGAGCGTGCGCTCATGGAGGGATGTTCACTAATGGGCATTCCTCTCTCACACTCCACATCTCTGCCGGCGGGCACTGCCAGCACACTCACACACCTGGAGGACACATTTAATGACCAGGTACTGTTCTGTTCACTCGTTTGATTAGTTTTAATTCAGTTCTATTCAGGGCAGAACATCTATTCAGATCAACATGTGCCATTACATTGTTAGATTTTTACAGAAATGTTGCTTGATCTGGAAAAATGCCTTCAATTGTTCCACTAATGCTTTGTAATAAATGATAGAAGAATTTCTTTATTGTCAGTGTCAAATCAAGGTTAATTTTCCCCTATATCTTAAAGACCAATATGCACTCAAAGACAGAGATTAAAGGAAAGTGTGGTCAGAGTACAGGATCAGTGATTAACACAATAGGGGCAGGTAGGGATTAAGGGCCTTGCTCAAGGACGCATTCATTTTTTATCAGCTTCTATTTGCCAAAATTTTAACCCCCAATCTTCTGATCACTGGCACAGGTCAATAGAACATTTCCTCAAGACACATTAACTGGGTGCTGGTGTTCTAATGGTGGAACACCACCAGTGTTTGCCTTGAGCTGAGAGGTTGTGGTGTGTATTTTGCATCTAGCACTACCATCATCGACCCTCTGAGCACTTACACTGTCACTTACATGTACGGCATTTAGCAGACGCTCTTATCCAGAGAGACTTCCTTTTCCTAATTAGAGGGACGCTTACCCTGGGACAACCCGGGTTAAGGGCCCAACAGTGGTTCCCAGGATTCAAACCTTCCGTCTTATGCTCCCTAACACAGTTTTTCTGTCACTTAGACCACTGTGCCATCATCCCCTGAGCACAGCCCTTAAACCCAAGTTGCTGGGTTTATTATATTACAGACTGTCCCTGTAATATAATAAATTCTCCGGACAATAGTTTATGATAAATTGCATAGCCTTGTTTATATTCAATTCAATTCTGTTCCAGGTTCAGTCTTTAGCACGTTCCATAGACGAGGCCTTAAATAGTTGGAGTGCTGTGCGTGACGAAGAAGGGGAGGCGTCTTCGGGGGCTCCGCCTCCAGGACAGACTTCCGAGGGGCTGCGGATGGATCCCGTCACTCTTCAGGAGGCCACGCAGGTCACCTGTGCTGAAGGAATACCTCGCAGCGCCAGCAAGCTCATGATGGCCTTCCGTGACGTGACCGTCCAAATTGACAACCACAACTTCCGCCTGTCCTCCTCCGTGCTCGAATCCGTTTCCCTAGGCAACGGGGTCTCCAAGGAAACCGGCGCTAAGCCTCAAGGAGGAGGAGGTGGGCAAGGCACGGGCCAATCAGAACCCTCTGTCACGGCCGAGCCTGAGTTCCCAGCCCCGCCGCCCAGCGAAGAGGAAGGGGCGGACCAGCAGCCGACGAGAGACGAGGTAGAGGCCGATAAGGGAGGTCAGGACAGGCAACCAACCAATCAGAGCACCTCGGAGGTGGCGGAAAACAGCTCTGAGCCAATCAGCAGCAGCAGCACCTCGACCTCGGCGTGCGAGACCATGATCCTCTCTCTGCCACGTGCCCACTGCCAGGACACACCCTGCGGAACCCTCTCCACCGACATCGCCCGCAAGCGCCTGTACCGCATCGGACTCAACCTCTTCAACATGTGAGTAGCTGGTGAAAAGGGCAACGTCACGGCCTGTCAGTGCCAACGAACAGCCAAATTGATTTTTACGGTGCCATTTGGCGTTTCGCAGTGTTTGTTTGTATGCCATGCTCAACGGCTGATAAAAATATCCTAGGCGTTCTGTCCTCCTACTCATCTAAGAAGCTTCAACTCTCAGAGGACGAGGTCCCTGCTTCCTCCTGCTCAGGTCTCTCTCTCTCTATCTCTCTCTCTCCCTCTTTGCCTTTTCTGAGGCTAAAGAGCCGAGTGGCTTTACGCTCTGCTCACTCATGGGGCACAAACACACAGCCACACATTCATATACACGCGCACCCGTGAAAAGCAAACCCACCCACACACACATACATATACACCAAAATACACCCTTTTGCACAAGCCGATAAGGGTAATATTGCCCAGGGGGTGCAGTCTGAATGTGTGTGTGCGTGTGTGTGTGTGTAATTCTTTTTTTCCTCCTAGAGACACACAGACCCACTTGTACAAAGGCATGTTATTGTGTTGAAGCGTCGGTTCACTCCTGCGCTCAAGCGAAAGCTCTGATCAGAGTCACTTTGACATGGTTGACGAGAGCAGCCCTTGGGTTGCTATGGTAACCAGGTGAACCCTGGAGTCACAGCTGCACTTTTTTTGCCCGGATTGTGTGTTTTTGGACGGTGAGAGGTGGAGGTCATCTTTTGTGTTTGCGCACCTGGGTAGATGGGTGTTTTTGTGTTAAGCTGTTAGAAGGATGAGTTATCCTCATATAAACATTGAAATCATATTTCTCTTTGACTGTAGTCAGGACAAGCACATCAAAATGTTTCTTTATGAAATGTTTGAAAAATAAATCATTAAATGAGCTAGCAGATTTCATTTTGGTTAAAGATGCTAAAATTAGTGCTGACTTTAGTAGGTCTACTAGGGTCAGTAATAACATCTGAGATATCTGTATACGTGTGTGTGTGTGTGTGTGTGTGTGTGTGTTACTGTGCGACTACTGCATGAGTGTAGACAGGTTTTAGGGTATTTCTGATGACAAAATCAGCTCCAAAAATCTGTCAAAGTGAACTTTATTGTCATCTCTGCTCAATACAGGTATACAGAGAGATGAGACAACGTGGCTCCAGCTTACACAGTACAAAATACAAACAAAATAAGGCACAATAAGCAAATATATAAATAAAAACAGAGCACATAAAGTAAGCAAAAATATATTAATAATAAAATTATAGAAACTCTTAATTAGAGGTACAAAAGAGGCTGTGCAATATAGTATCGTGCATAATTTAAAACTACAATTTTGGTCCTGGAACTATATTTTGCATTGTATCTAGTATTATTTGTGACAGATAAATATGAAGTTCTAAAAACAGAACAGTTCGAATAGACAAAACTACAAACGGTAATATGTACAGTAATGTTCAATTATGTACCAGTAATTAAACATTATTGTAGTAAAACATGGGGTTTGTCAGATTTGTGTGGCTTTGCGATAACATTTTTATATGTGAAAACCGATCCTCACGAGAAAGAAATGCTTTTATAGAAAAGGTACAGCTTTTCTAAAAGATTTGCTTTTGGTTACTGAGTTTACAGTTTGCGTTAAGTGTAGATGTATTATTTTGATATAGTAATCTAGAATCTCTTGGTCTGGGAATCTGTCAAAGTCACAAAGATAGCAAGACACTTCTGTGTGCACGTATGTGTGTGTGTTGAAAAGTAGGTAGTGAAAGTATTCAGTGCATCGGAAGTAATGTTGCACATGGCAGAGTGGCTGACCCAAAAGCAGACAGATAGGGACAGAGTGGAGTTGCTGTCCTCAGCAAGACATTTCTTAAGCTAATATTTCAGACAATGACACATATCTCTAATTCCAACAATTCAATTTTATCATTCATTCTCTATGCATTGGCAGTTTGCTATGCAGAGGGATTATATTGCTACTCGGGCAGAGGTCAGAATGACAGGTCAGCAGTCAGGCTTGGATGCTGAGCGATGTGGCATGAGGGACAGAGCCGAGGTGCCAGCACAGGTGTATGTGAGTCCCAGAGGATTGTAATAAAAGTGTGAAAGCGTGAAGAGGATGGGGTCGAGTTCTGGCTGTTGAGTAGTGCACAGAGAGTATTGTGATGGGGCTAGATGAGGGGTGAGGGTGCGAGTGTGTGCGTAGAGAGAGTGAGACTGTGCTTAGAGAGGAGGCTGTGTGGAGCAGTGGTAGGGTGTGGAGAGAGGCAGATGTTTCTCAGCAGAGGCCAGATGTTTGGGGACATTAGAGACTACAGCACAGTGTAGCCCAGCTGATCCTCTCACCATGTCCCTTTAGACCTGCCGCAGCTTACATAAGCCTGCTGCTAATGTGTGTGTGTTTGTGTGTGTGTCTTATATAAAGCCTTTGCTAATGGATGCTGTGTTGGGACTTCATGCTTGCATTGCTTCACTAGGACTATAATTAACACAAGGAAAATGGATAAAAACTAAAAATATTCATTCGTTTTCTTCTGCATTTGTTTGAGATATGAAAATACAGATATTTCTGCATGTCCAACTTCATCTCTAAAACTCCAGAACCCTGCGGTGTGACTGCTTGTATATCATATGCTTAGTTGTATTAATATGCATGTGGTGTGTGTGTATAATGCGATGCCTATGCCTAATGTCTATGAGCGGTATTCGTAGCTGGTGAGTTTGTGTGCAACGTTCATGTATGTGTATGAATAAAAGTGTGTGTTTGTGTGCATCTGGAAAGAGAGATTTAGGCCATAAACGTGCATCATGAATATTCTGTCAACATTACTTAGCATTCTGTTTCACCAGCGAGGCAAGAGACTCACGTGCAGCTTACGCCATTAACCATACATGAGTATGGAGTATGCAGACAAGCCACGTACACACACATTCACACAAACACTCATACATAACGCACATACACACACATGCTAGCGCCCAAACAGACAAAACACCAGGTTTTCAGTTTAGACATGACCAACTACTCAACACCACTCAGTGTGAGATTTTGCTGTGACCCATTATTTTCCTACCTCTGCAGAAACCCAGACAAAGGCATCCAATTCCTGGTCTCTCGAGGTTTCATCCCGGACACACCCATAGGTGTGGCTCACTTCCTGCTGCAGAGGAAGGGCTTAAGCAGGCAGATGATTGGAGAGTTCCTGGGCAACAGCAAGAGGCAGTTTAACAGAGATGTTCTTGAGTAAGTTGGATGTTCATGTTTCAGCAAACTGTATCTCTGTTCCAAATGGGGACCTGCTCCCAATGCAGTGCAATGTTTTTTTATTATTTGATATGTCGTGCACTACATAGCGTGTGAAAAACCAATTTGAAAAGCTACATGAAGTGCACTAGTTAAAGAAGCTGAGAGTAATTTGGGACGCAGTCTACATGCGTCATGAATAAACCACATGGGAATACCAACACTGTTTTAACTGTATTTTAATATTCTCTTTCTCTCCTTCTCAGTTGTGTGGTGGATGAAATGGATTTTTCCAAGCTGGAGCTGGATGAGGCACTCCGGAAGTTTCAGGCTCATGTGCGTGTGCAGGGAGAGGCTCAGAAGGTGGAGAGGCTCATCGAGGCCTTCAGGTGAGAAACACATAAATGTGCCTGCACATCCACATATCCTCTTGCAAATTCTTTAGATCTGCTTAAGACCAGAGGTGTCAAAAGTACATGCATTCTTCACTCGAGTAGAAGTATAGATAGATGTGTTTAAAAAGACTCGAGTAAAAGTATTGACTCGACTTCTTTTCTCAAGTTAAAGTAAAAGTACAGGCTCTAAAACATACTTATAACAGTATAAAGTACCCTTGTGAAGGACAAGACCACCATATTAGGGCAAAGCCGACTGGATTCCATGTCCAAGCTTTATGTAGCATACAAGCAGAGAAAAATAAAGCCACATGAATACATAAAGCTGCATTGGTCATTACCATCATTATACATGATGACTGCATCTATCCTTAAAGCATCATACAAAAATATTATAGTGCTGTAAAGAGCGTTATATAAATAAACTGAACTGAATTTCGTCTAGCTCAGCTTCTTTCTTGCACCACAATCACCATATCATTTCCCAGCAAGTTGCCGCCTGGTTTTACTTTCTTTTTCTCTCTCTTGCTTTATCGTGTCTATCGTGTCATGTGCAAATACCAACACACCAGTTGGATTGTCTTTTCTGTGCGTGTTTACTATGTTTTTAAGCCCCAACCAATCAGTCAAGCTGTCTGGATGGCTCACATTATTGATACGGAACAGGTAAAACGCATGGCAAAATGGTCAAATAGCTCTCCAGTTTGACACTGAATAAAGTTGTATTTTGCTGTTAACGCTTAAATTAACTTAAGAAAGATAAAAGGCTTTGAAGAGCTTGTTTTAACCTATGAGACTTCAGTCAATCACAAATTTATTATGGATAAAGTGTTTCTGAATCACTGCTAGGAAGAACATAGACGCATAGACATTTTTTCCTGTTTTTAAATATCAAGGTTAGCTTAGCACAGCTTTGGGAGAAGTAAGAGGGGAACTCCAAGACCTGAATTGAGAATCATTAATGATATAATGGCTGCTTAGTCAAAAGGCCCATACGCAGAAGGAGTTTGTGACACTCGGTTGTGCACTGAAGTGTGAGAATGCTTAGTCATGGACATATAATTTTTAATTAACTGTGGATTTGTTTAATGTGGATGTATGAATCATACTCCCTATAGTATGGCGTTCCTACAGAGCTCAGAATAAAATTTGCCTCTGTGCCTAAGTTGAAGAAAAAGATGTTTCCCTATTGGAGGCAAACATACTTTCTGCTTGGAAGCAGAATTTTTTAGCCGCCTACTTTCTGACCCCTGAAACATTTGTGTGTGTGTGTGAGCGCATGCGTATGTTTGGGAGTTAATGTTCTCCTTGGGCTATTCTGAACCACAGAGTCTTAATGGAAAAATTCATGAAATACAAACCCTGGGGCATGAGGCAGCCTAAGTGCACTGTTTCTCTCTCCCTGTCTCATTTATTTTATCTGATCTCCCATTCTCTCTGTCTCCATCTCCTCTATTTTTTAACTTTGTCATTCATTCCACCTTTTATCAGTTATGTCTGTCTGTCTGTCTGGCTGTCCACAAAACTGTGTCTCTCTCTCTGTCTCAGTCAGAGGTACTGTATGTGCAACCCAGATGTGGTGCAGCAGTTCCACAACCCTGACACCATCTTTATCCTGGCCTTTGCCATCGTACTCCTCAACACGGACATGTACAGTCCCAACATCAAACCTGAGCGCAAGATGCTACTCGAGGACTTCATACGCAATCTTCGAGGTGAGTGAGTATGTGTGTCGGTGTGTGCTTGTTTAAGCGTATTTAAAATGTCCTTAACTCTTAAGAAATATTATGACAGAACATCAAACAAATATATCTTTCTCCATCAAACAAATATTAATGGAAATATCATGCAAACTTGTTTGCCATTACACATGGTAGATATTTTGAAGATAAATTTTCAATTGAATGTTTTCAATTTGCTAACAAATAGTAATAATGGTGTTAAGTAAATTTGGGGAGTAGTATTTTAATCAGAAAATACATAACACATAACAATCTTGTAGCTCACAGGGCTGAAGGATATTAGTAGCAGGATCTTCTCCATGGAAACAAAGTGACAGTGTGCAGTGCGCAGCAGGAAATTTTCCTGGCAATCCTTAAAGTCAGACCTGTAATCCGTAATCCTCCTACTCCTGCTTTGTGCATAGTTCCTGTCTTTCAGATATTAAAGCCAAAGCTTTCTTTTTTCCTATTTGAGCTTGTTAAATAAATTCATTTCAAATGCATAAAAACCACGCTCAGTTTATGCCGAATCTCTCAATTCATCATCATTTACAAATACCTCAAAGTCAATAGATGTCATTTAACCCTTTCAACCAGAGCATCCACTAAAGTGGACAGAGCTTTGTGGCTCAAGATTAATATATTAAAGCAGCCGTTCCCAAGCTGGGCAAAATGAATGACTTTGAAAATCAACTTAGAATGCCAGTGCCCATGGTCCTTGGATCACGGTTCTTGGGCCATGGTATCGGTACAGTCTCTGTATATTACCGTAATCTTAGCTCTAACATCCAGTAGGTTCTTTGCCTTTTCTATTTCTAGGGTTGAAACAACTCTAATAATTTGTTTACAAAAAATGGTCAAGGCAATTCTTCTAGAATCAAAGTTTCGTTTAATTCTTTTCACTGGCTAGAGTATGCTCTGCTTGTGTTTCAAATATCTCAAATATGCCTTTGTGTTTGATTGACGGAAATACGTCACAGCTAGAGTTCAATGGGCGGAAATCTGTCTTAGCGACGGAGAATTTTAATCTCTTAGAATGTGTGCACAATGACCACGTTTTAAAAATGGTAGTTTAATGTCGGATGTACAGAACAATCGCGGTTCACCTGGGTGTGTCAAACCGAACAGGGCGTACTGAACGGATCAGTAAAATACTGAAAACAATTGCATCCCTAATTACAACCCTGAGATGACCAAATCTTCAAGTTTTTGTATTTTTCTTATTTAAAAACATTTGAACCAAGAGGAAATTTGAGTAAAATCAATTGAAGGTAGGACTGGGGATGTTAACACATTAACACCTGATTAATTAGAAAATTAGCAGAGTATTTAAAAAAATGCAAATGAATCATGTGACCAAGTTTAACTCAAACTTCAACCAGTACCTCCTGCATTGTTTGGCTGTAGCTTTTTTATCTGCCCAGTTTTTTAAATATAGACATGGTGGTTCGCATTTAAGTGAAACGTCCTTATAAAGGAGACTTGGCTAACTTAAAGGCGTAAATAAGGTGCTTCCCCACTTTCTCTTTACTTTTTAAATAACTTTATAAAAGTAAGTTGGATAATGAAGGGAATATTCTTATCATCAAAAGAGGAGGCCCTGCAGGAAAAGTTTGGAAACAACTGCCTTAAAGGGTGAAACATGCGTAGTCCAACAATCAAAAATGCTTAGACATTTTAGACTGTTCCCAACTACTTGCACTGTTAGAGGCTTACAGTAAAACTTTACAACTATTTTACTCATCAGTACAATGGTAATGCCCCCTTATGTGTACTCTGAGTGTCAATCCTGCTCTGACTCTCTCAGGAGTGGACGACGGGGCAGATATTCCACGGGAGATGGTGGCTGGCATTTACGAGCGCATTCAGCAAAGAGAGCTGCGCTCCAATGAGGACCACGTCACGTACGTCACCAGGGTGGAGCAGAGCATTCAGGGAATGAAGACAGTGAGTCTTCTACCAATTACAAATATTATATATATATACATATATATGTGTATATATATATAATATATATATGTATATATATGTATATATGTATATATATGTACATACATATATATTAATAATCACAGTTTTATTTAATATTTCAATGATTGCACTAAAAGTTTCTGTATTGAGATGGATTCCCTTCCTTTTAGTAATATAATTTGTTTTGCCATTCCAATTTTAGTGTGAGTGATTTCTTATATGTAATTTTACTACAGTACTAACATGAATCTTTCAGGTGCTCAAATACCCCCACTTTCCAGTGTGAATAACTTCAGTTTTGTTTGTTGTTGTGTGAAGATGCAATTTTGATGATTTTGCTCTCTTCTCTGCCACTAAATACCAGCAGAGTAAACAAAATAAGTAGCTTTGCACATAGCAAAAATGAGCAGGTACAGTATGTCAATTCAGATTACTACTCCTGCTCATAAACTATTCATATCTCGGCTTTCACGGCTCTAAGTGTTGGAAAAAGATACAGAGTTCATACAAGTAAGTGTGTGTGTGTGTGTGAGGGAGAGTAAGAGAGGGTAAGGGCTGAAAGCATCCATTATTCATCAAGCTTAATTTTAGCTTTCAGGTGTCACAATTGCACAAATGCAAACAGTGTATTTCTGTGTGAAATATTCATGCTTGTCTGGCTTTCCTGCATCTCTAAATCCATTCTGAAGTAATCACCACACTTTCCTCATATCCATGGATCTGCTGATGATGCAGATAGTCAAACCTCGGAACCCCAGTTTAGACATGTTTGCAGGCTAAATTCTCTCTCTCTTTCTCTCTTCCTCACTCTCTCTCTCTTTCAGATCCTATCTGTACCTCACCGGAGGCTGGTGTGCTGCAGTCGTCTCTACGAAGTTACTGACGTGAATAAGCCTCAGAAACAAGCAGCACATCAGAGAGAAGTTTTCCTCTTCAATGACCTTCTAGTGGTGAGAGAAGAGCTTGCATGTTTTTGCACAACAGCCCAAATTCCACACCCACACAGATGTGCTCAGATATCATTTTTTGTTTTTTGTTAGATACTGAAGCTGTGTCCGAAGAAGAAGAGTTCAGCTACATACACCTTCTGTAAGGCCATGGGCCTGCTGGGAATGCAGTTTCACCTATTTGAGAATGAATGTAAGCTTGTAAACAGAATGTCATTACAAGTCAGTTAATCAATAAGTGCATCCGCTGATCAGTCAACCATTTTTTCATTTTTTGTTCATTTTGTTGTTTATTTAGTGTTGGCAGAATGCATGCAATCTATCCTAGTGTTTCTTAATCTATTTAATTTTCAAGATCATTACCAAAGGTGCTAATGTCTGAACGCCTGTTAGCCGTTTGGCTTTCCATCCTTTTATTCAGTTGTTTGTGTTTGTTTTCTCTCTCTCTCCCAGATTACCTTCATGGCATTACGATCTTGTCCCCATTCTCCTCTGAGAAAAAGCAGGTGGTGAGCTTTTGCTCTCAGAGTTCTGAAGAGCTCCTGAAATTTGTGGAGGACCTGAGAGAGAGCATCGCTGAGGTGGCCGAGATGGAGCACATACGCATTGAATGTAAGTGAGGTGAAGGGATTAAGCAGGATTTTGGAGAGGACACGGTTTCAGGAACTCAGTTGCATTGATTGATGTGCGTGTGTGTGTGTGTGTGAGTTGCAGGGGAATTAGAGAGGCAGCAGGTGGCGAGAAGTCAGTCTGCTAAAAACAATGGTACCCAGCTGGAGATCCACACTAGACCAATCTCTCCTGCAGGTACAAACACACGTCCATACAAGCTGTAGCACTCAGAACACTGCAGCTCTGCTGATGAATCCTGTTCTTATGTTTATGTATAGTAATGCCTTTGTGATTTTCAGGAGACGATTTTTATGACAAGACTGGAAGCAACACAGTTGAGGTTTGTATCGACAGATGTGCGAATGTGCAGCTGTATGGTGTAAATGAGGAGTTTGTGTGTGTGTTTGTCCGTGAATCTGTGGCATGTAATTGTATAATTGTTGCCTGTAAAGCTTAATTAGGCCCTATCGTTATCCTCTTGTGGAGTCAGAGACACCCCTTGCTCCATTGCTTCAGCCACTTTTTTTGACCTCTTCACTTCCAAGCGTGGCCTCTCCCTTAATTGCACTTTCCTGAGACACCAGGCCCTCGGTGTCCAATCTCCAGCCAAACACCCCCATCCCCACCAAGAAATGAAAATAAAAAGCCTTAAATACCCAGAATACTTTAAGACCACATACTATACTCCTGCAAGACTTGAAGTATAGGGTCTTCGCCACAGCTTCTGCTAAATGTCTTCTGGGATGTTACTCTTGCATACAGCTGCTCTTATTAACAGACATATTGTTTTTTAACTGCTTACACACAAAGATGTCACTTAAAGGTTAAAAGCCTTTTTAATCAAACAGGAAAATCTCACGCCAAATCTGCAAAACACAAATGATTTGTTAGCCGTGGAATTGCTTTTCAATTCCATAAAACACTTTTTGCAAAGCTTTGCCCACATAGTTCACTTTCTAAGGTAGAATGATTATGGGGGCCCAATTCACCAATACTTTTTTGTTTCTTAAATTTAATCTTAAGGGAAAGCCATTTTAACAGCACAATATTATACAACTATATGATTGAAGAAAATCCAACAAACCAATGTCAGCAGTTCTTTTCCAACCCAGGAATAAATCTTAAATAAGAAAACATTGTTGAATGCCAGGGGCCTCATTTATCAACCGTTCTTACGCACAGATCTGAAGGGTGCGTACGATCGTTCCTGTGCAAAGTGTTGAATTTATGAACTTGTACTTGTGCTTAGAAATGTGCATAAATATTAGAACAGCTCTGACCATGCGTATGCACAGAATCTAGTGGTAGAACATGGAAACTGCAATATTGAAAGTCTCAATTTTCCACGCGCGTTCTTCATTTCAAAATGTTATATACTCAGTTAGCCATTATGTTTGTTGAGAAACAGCTTTGTCGCCCAATTGGTGTTACAAAGTAACCTGTGACCGACGGGTATTTGAAAATATAGCATGGCTGATCTGGCTTTATTAGAAGATTTGGCAAACCACTCCAGAGGGAACGTCTTCCGAGAGCGCACTGATCTGGTTGTTGAGAGTTCAGAGTGGCTTCTGAGCAGATGCCACTTTCCGAAAGAGATCCTTATGGGTTTATGCCATTATTTGGGACCTTTTTTTAGAGTGACAGACCAACCACACAAATCCTATTCCAGTCCAAATTAAATTGTCAACCATGGGATTTTTAGCCACCAGCACTTTCCAACGTGAGATTGGAGACAGGTCGGGCATTTCACAGTCAACGCTGAGCTGGATTATGCCATCATTTCCCTGAGCCCAAAATACATCCAGTTTCCTTGGACAAATCGACAAGCCAAAACCAAACAAGAATTTTACGCAATTGCGGGATTTCCAAATACAATAGTAGCACTATATTGCATTAAAAACACCATCACAAAACAAATTTAATTATGTCAATAGAAAAGGATTTCATTCCATTAATGTGCAAATTGCTGACAAAGCATCCCTCTGCAGGAAACCCCAATACCATACGTCACTTTCTCCCATGCAGTATTCTTTTTTTATTGGTTATCTCGCAGCTGAGAGAACCAAACAGCAATTTTTGGCTCATTTCGACCTCGGCAACGAGGACCTCGATCTCAGTTTCGCTGAAATTTCTTTTTTTAATCTCTTGGCCATTATTTTCGGGGGAAAAAAACAAGGATTGTCTGCATGGTTTTGAAAGGATGTGGTGTTAGGGGCTTGAGGGCGTTTCTGAGTGCAAATGACTATGAATGGGCACGAGCAGCTGAGTAAGAACATGGGATTTATCAACATTGCTTACTTACAAACATACGTACAACTGGCCTCCGCACGTTTAATAAATCTGGATTTTTTTGTACTAACGAAACATTCTAAATTTCATTCGTGGGATGGAATTTATGACAGTTTCTACAAACGGTTGATAAATGAGGCCCAGAACCTTTGTGAAAACTGCATGAATTTCTAACTAAATTATTTTAAACAGCGGTTGGTAAATGAAGTCTGTGTCACGACCCAGGTCAGCATGACAGGAAGTGCGGTTCTAGTTGCAAGCCTTCATTGAACAAATGAAACATAAAATGGGCACCAGGGCCACAAACAAAAACTCCTTTGAAGAAAAAACCTGTAGCACGCCAACACAGGGGGGTTACAGTGAGGGTGGACAGACAGGAAACAATAGGAGAACTCAAACCTATATAGGGAGACATAAACAAGGGACAGGATTAATTGAACAAGGGAAAACCAGTGGGGAAGCAAACTGGAAAAGGAGCAGAATTAACTAATGAAGGGGTAACCAATGGAAACTAGGAGCAGGACTGAAACAAACAATAATCAGGTGGGATAACTAATGAACACTGATCTACCAATAGGACACAATGGGGAGGCGGGACAAGGACAGACAGACAGGGAGCGCGAGACAATATGTCAAACAAACTAAATAGCGGCATCTGCTGGTCACTCTGCAGACTTCGAGGGGACACTGTCCAGCCAAAGTCCAGGGGGCTGTGACAGTCTGATATTTGTGACCTGACATTTGTGAAAGTAATCTATTTGTGTATTTCAGTCTCTATGAAATTCACTGTAACCTAGTGGTAGGATATTCACCTACAGCCCCAGAAGTTGTTTCTCTAGCATTGCCACCATTTGGGGGTCCCTTAATCCCAAATTACTCCAGGGAGACTTCCCCTGAAATTAAAACAGTGGAATTCACTCTGGATAAGAGCATCTGCGAAATGCTGCAAATGTCTATTAGAAACATCCAGCTCTATGAATAGTGTTATTTATGGTTTGATACAGAAGTTGTTGAAAGTTGAAAAGGATTATGCATTTTGTAATGCAGTGTTTCATTTAGCAGGCGAATTGTGGTGTTTTGCATTTTTGGGTGTACCGTTTTTGTCAGTTGGGTGTGAAGTTCTGAATAAAATGGCACTTTCCGGAGAGGGTGTGTAAGCAGTTGTAAAATGCAGGGACGGACTTGGGGCTTGCCAACACAACGGCTGGGCTGTATGTGAGTGTGTGTGTGAGTGCTCAGTGTTGGGGAGTAGCTAACTACAAGTAGTGACTCTTCTAACTTAACTCTTTTCAGTAGCAAAGATACTTTACAAGTTACTACTTTTTTTGAACATATAGTGTTAAAAGAATACAAATCTCATGGGTATTTTCAACTACCAGATGCTTGTGATGCTGCTTCTTCACAGAAATGACATAGAAATCAGTTAGTTAGTGGGCTGCAGTTAATCTTGGCAAAGGTGGAAGCAAAAAAAATGTGACCGTGCAATATCTTCAGTGTAGTTAGCTGCTTTTCTCTGTAACATATAGTGTAGCTAACTACTATATTAAAACCCTAACTCTATCTTAGCTGTAGTTTAGCTACTTTTAATCAAAACCTTTATAATAATGTCTCCAACACTGTGTGTGTGGCGTAAAGTCTGTGCTCCTGCATGCTCTGTGGCATGGCCTTTTTTTTCGTCTTGTCCGCACCGGAGGGCCGTGAGAGTGCTGCAGGCCAGGCTGGTAACGCTTCCTGCTTCTGGCTGTTTCTAAACTAGGTGTCAATTCACAACAGGCTCCAAACGTACCAACTCAGCTCGCCACTGGCTCCGCCCACCACCCAGCCTCAGCTGGCCATCATGCCTAGCCCTGCCCCCGGCTCCGCCCCCCCTCTCACGATCTCCCCCGACACACTGATCCAGTGCCAGCAGATCGTCAAGGTGATCGTAGTGGACTCGGCGGGGCGGGGACGCGTGGAGGCCTTCCTCAGCCACAACCCCACCCACCGCTTAATCCAGTCGGCCGTCTCCACGCCGACCAGGTCACGGGAGGCCGGGGCCCAGCAGCCGCCACTCCCCCCTCCCCCGCCACCCTATCACCATAAACACCAGTTCTGCCCTCCGACGCCGCCCCCACCACAACACCTGCTCAGCCAGCGCAGGTACTCCAGTGGGACACGCAGTCTAGTCTGAGTCAACACACACACACCTTCACTCACACACACTTATGCATACGGACACACACAGTATTCGACTGAATGAATATCCCCTTGTTTATTGGATCACGACAAACACCTTTTCTATTCACAAACCTGAAGCCGCTTAATGTGTGTTCCTTCTAACAGATACGCTTACACCCACACGCACTCTCTCTCACACACACACACACACACACTTTTTTGTATTCCTCGAACACCTGCTCAGAGGCTCAACTGTGTAAAAATAAGCAAGCCGCAGAATCATTTATCAGGCCTCTGGGCCTCCAAAATGAGTATTTTAGATACAGAGTAGTTTTGTCAGATGTTCCTTTCCTGAACTTTTATCTCCCCGTGAGTTTATACAGCAGTTTTTGTTGCTATATTTGGACTGGGCTTTTGACCTTTAATGTATAGCGCAATGACCACGGGCGATGTTAGTGTAGTCACCGGGTTCCACACTGATTCTGATTCAAGAAGAATTTCACTCGTCGGCTCATATATCTTTGTTCACAGTTTAAATAACAACACTAAATGTGTTTCTAATGTGTCCTCAGTGCTGTCATGCCTCACTCATACGGACTAATGTGAAGGCGCAAAATAATGTTGTTGGCCAGTATACCTGGAGAATTGGTTCTCATGAAGAGTGTAAATGTTGTTAATCGTAGGTCACCGGTGAAGTTCAGAAATCTGTTTTTCACCTCTTGTAGCTTGAGAGACAATGTGCTCCAGTGACTACATTGCACTTGGCATAGACAACAGCTGTAGTTAAAAACTTTCAGTTACCATCACTCCACATGTACATCACCTTTGAACTCTGAAGGAAACCCCCGTCTGACAAGTGTCATCCCATATCATACACTGTTCTATTAATTAGTCTGTCACAATATTACACCGCCATCGGTTGCATATTATTTTGACATGCTATTCAGCATGAGAGAATGCAGTTTGGGACCCAGCCTTGGTTTCTCTATGGCGTCTATGTAGCGTTTTACTGTGATAATGGCTGGGCTACAACTCAGTGGATATCAGGTCTGCATCAAAGCACTGCTAAAAGCTAAAACGATATACATGTTTTGAAATTGTTCATGATTTTAAACTTTAAAAATGTGTTTTTACTTTTATCACAGCAAATAGCTTTGTGTTTGAAATTCTCTTGTGAATCATGTTTGTGTTTGCCTCTTAACATTCATGTTTTCTGTACTGCATGTCATATAAAAGTTACATATGAATATGCATATATCTATATGAGCACATGATTTACCTGAGAGTACAGAGTATATTTTAGATGCATTACACTAATGTTTATTTTGTTTGATCGGGGTTGGGGTAATTAACAGGATTTCTATATCAATCATATAATTATTATATATATCTATATTTAGGTTGATATCTAAATATTTTGTTTATTTGTAAAATGGAAGATTAGCAAAGATGTCATGCTGTGCACAGACACAGAAGTTACAAAAGAAAAAGCAAAAAAATCTTTATGTATGGGATTCTTTTGATCCGAGTGGATTAGGGTAAATAAAAGCTTTACTGTGATGTTTGCACAGCCAAGATTATTGATTTGAAACATGTTTACCAGATGCAGACTGCTGTACATGGACCTACTATGTTCTTTTTGGAGTTTTTGCTATTTGTTACTCACATATGACAAAACAACAAGAATCCTGGACTCTGATATTTCCATGTTGTCCAAGGGGCACTATAGCCAAAGATGCTATTGGCTAAAAGCAATTAATCTATTGGTATTTTGTAGTAGCTGCATTAGCATCGTTGGGTAGAGTGTCTCTTTAAGGCCTCCAGCTGTACTATGAGAATTTTATGCAGATGCTTGCAGAGTCCCACAAGAATCACAGGATCATTCGAGCATTTTCGGGCCATATTCTGACTGAAACCGTATGCATTGTCTCTACTTTTCCTCTGTACCCGTGACAACCTTAAGTGGAATTTCCACCTATTCCGTTTTCTGATATTTTACTGCATGTCTTGTCAGAATATGGCCTTCAATTGATCAAATTAATGCTGTCATCTGTTATTTGTTTTTGGAAAAAAGTTTGTGTTGTGCACATCATCAAATTTTATAATGTATGGACACTTGATACAACTTGTGCACAAACTGTACATGCATTGACACAAACGTTAGAGCTCAACATTCATTAAAAATAAGAAAAAGATAAAAGTGAGCAGTGTGGATGTGTTTTAGATTTGATTTATTAATTTCCTAAAAATAACTGATCAGGAAAACATGAGAGTGTTTGAGGTGTTTTAAACAAAGGCAGAAGTCTTTGATGTAAAAATATATCATGGAAATATAAGAAAGGCTGTGTTTTTTTTTTGATTAAATTTTGATTAAAAACTTAAAGGCAGGCTCATTGTCTACTGCGGAAGAGACACTACATGGGCTAAAGATTGTTGACACATGACCATCACATCTATGTGAGCTTCATTAACATCACATTTCAAAACCAAAACCAACCATTTCCCAAACCACCAATTTGCAGCCATAACAGCCTTTGTGAGGTCAATTACTGATGTTGCATTAGAGTTTTGGCCAGGTCATTCAAATTACATTCAAAAACTTGACCATGGTCATGTCGCAGAAAAGAGCTTTAACCAAATGGTTGACCTTTTACTCTAACCACGGGCCCCAAAACCTGAAAACAGCACCTAACCATTATCCCTCCTTCCCTGAGCTTTACAGTAGACACTATGGATATGCAGATGACATTCTCCTGGCATCTGCCAAGCCCAAATTTGTGTGTCAGACTGCCAGATAGTGATGTGTAATTCGGCACTCCAAAAAACACCACCATCCTCATCACCAACCCAGCTGACAACTGCCAATGTTCACAGTGATTGTTGGGTTGTGTGCAAATGCTTGTCCATGGAAACCCATTTCACAAGGCTCCTGACAGTTTTTGTTCTGATTTTGCTTCTAGAGTAAGATTGAAACTCTGATTTGAGTGGTGCAACAGAGGATTGGTTTCTTGAAACTTCCACTTCACAATAATAGAATGTAGCGTTGACCTGAGAAGAAGAACTAGATAATAAATCTCATGTACAGACTTGGCACGTCATATGATATCACTCAGCTCTTCAGATTGACATATTCCATTACATTACAATGTTTGTCCATGGAAACCGCAAGCTGTTGGATTTTAAACATTTGTTAACAATGGGTGTTATAAAATCCATCTAAATACATAATAACAGAAGAATAGCACCCAACCCACAAAAAAGTAAAAGAAAAAGTCACTCCCATCCCCAAACCTTTAAAAAGTATTTTTGAATATTTAGTTAATTAATTTTATTAATTTCAAGGTTCTATGGATTGCTCAAAAATAAATACAGATACTATATTTAAGTAAAATCTATGCAGAAACATTTGCTTTTCTCACCCCTCTCTCTCTCTCTCTCTCTCTCTCTCTATATATATATATATATATAGTCATTCATTCATTCATTTTCCGAATCATTTCGCCGAATCCCAATCGGGAGCCTATCCCGGGAGATTACGAGCGCAAGACGGGGACCAACCCCGGGGAGGCACCAAAACACCGCAGGATACACACACACCTTCAAGGGGCCAATTTAGAGTCGCCAATTAACCTATATTGCACGTCTTTGGACTGTGGGAGGAAACCGGAGCACCCCGAGGAAACCCACGCTTACATGGGCAGAGCATGCAAACTCTACACAGAGAGGCCCTACGGCCATCCCCTTGGTTCGAACCCAGGACCTTCTCACTAGAGGCGCCAATGCGCCACCGAGCCCATATATATATATATATACAGTATATAACTAGTAAACAACTAGAATCTTGGTTCAATTGCATGTTTTGTGCATGTCTGCATTAACATTAGTTCTACATGATCAAATGATTTATCCAGTTATTTGTAGTCTCACTTATAACTGACACAGATGGTCACACAACTGAAGAATATAATTATAATGTTCAATATCGGAAAATGTTCAAAACTTTGAGAAGCCTGTATTTTATACATGTGCTATAATTTCTATAATTCAATCATTTTTTCAATCACAGATATCTAAGTATATTCTGAGGATTAGGAAAATAAATCCATTTGTTTTTACATATTTTTTGAATCATTAACAGTGCATGCTTCATATTCACATTAGGTCTTTTAGGAAGAACCCTAATTAAATTGAGGATTATCAAAAAGAGAGATTAGGTTCATACTGACTTGAATAAATTACATGTAATGCCATGTTTATGCTGGACTAAGTGACTTACTTCTAAGAGTGAATCTGAGCAGCTCTGCAATCAGCTTTTAACACTCTCAAAGCTGCACCTGTGGTAAGACCTGCATGATTTCAGAAATCCACGCAGTAAAGTTGGAGGGGGACCAGGGGGAGGTAGTGTAATATCTAACAATCTCATCTCCTTTTTTTCTGCACTGCTGCTTTGCTTTCTGCTCTTATAAGGAGTTTCATTCACTTTTCCCGAGAGATGAGTGGGATGGGTACACACTATGAGGATTTTGTAATGTATGACTGGCTTCTATTCTTTAAGTTTAGTTCAGAAATCTACTGAAACTTCGCACTATAACTAACTCTTGTGCATAAGATAGTATAAAATAGCAGAAAGCAAAAATGTTTTGATGTAAATATTTTTTTCATTTCTTCTATATTTGATGCCAATCTTATTGTCCACATCATCTTATTCTTTATAGTTGAAGACATGCCTACACCACAAGATGGATTTACAGATTGTTTTTCCAAATTAAAAGCTGCCATTAGAGTGATTCAGTTTTTAAACCACATCCACATTTCCTGGCTCTACATCTGAGCCATCTGACCTCATCCTCAGCATCATATATCCCTTATCCATAAATACTGTAATAAATAGCACACACATTGGTGGAATCAGCTTTCTGCTGCAGTTACATACTTGCTGATGCATCAGAAACATGTCTGTGCAAAAGCCTGATGTCATCAAGAAATGTTACAAGAACACAATTTCTGGTAAAGGACAATTTATACCTTCTATTTATATAGTTTTCATGATGGTCTCAAGACATTCTATACCATCAAAACATGCTCAGAATATTTCTGATATTAAAGTTTTCACTTTGATATGATCCACTGCTAAATTTCAGACAAACACATTTATTTCAAAACACAAATACTGCTTCATTTGAAAATATACACTCAGAAAATCTGTATATTAGCATCTCCCAACAAACTCCCTTTTGGCTTAATAATTTAAAGATGTAATAAATGAGGAAAGAAATAAAAAGACGACAAGTGCAGTGTCCGTCTACATGTCTTCTAAGTTCTGCATAAATGAATAAATATATGAATGATGAAATTTTTTGCAACATTTTACAGGAGGGAGAAGAAGCTCTGCGCGGTGCGGAGGATGGAGGACACCGGCGTGGGCAGCATGAACGACTGCAGTCTTTTAGAAGATTCTATAGGAAGTAATTACTGCTGAAGGTATTAGAAGGTAGACAATAACACATATAAACGTCATACTGCAGATGCATCGGAGCATGTTGTGAGTGCAAAATGACGACAGATGGGTTAAAATGGCAAAATTCTAGGGGTTAAACACTAATCTACAATGATTTAATAATCAGTGATGCCATAGAATTGATGCAAATGAGAATATTGATCAGATATCGTACACATTGTAATGTCACTTTATACTATACATGAGGTTCATTTTTATTAAAAGAAAAGATATTCATTTCAACATCTGGCCAAAACCAAAATGAAAAAGCAAATCATTTTCTGATTTTCCATTTTGCACTCAAATAAAAAATGAGCAATAATAGAAAACTTGCTTTCATATTCCATTCAAAGCTTTACAGAAGCTTGTGTATTATTGAAATACTTGGTAGGAAAGTGAATAGTGCTTATTTCAGTTAATTTTCTAAATGAGAAACTGTGACGATGCACACTTTTAAATGAAATGAAGCAGGTTGGGATAATCAAATGACATTTTGCAATACTCTGTACATTGTACAGCCATACCACAAGGAGGTGATATGAGGACATTGATAGGAGCATCCTAAGAAAACATATTTCAGGTGTGTGTTCGAAACTTGCTTTCAGGAGGTCCCAGTTGTTTGGTCTGTGTTTGGCCCCAGTGTCCCAGTAGTCTACATTCAGGGTTCAACTTCTTGTTCCGACTCTATCAGTCCTCAGAGAAGCCTCACAGCCAAAGTTCTTGAGAATCAATAGCAACATTTACATTGTCGTCTCCTCCCACTCCAGCTCGACATCGCCTGGGAAAAAGCCAACAGCATTTTCTGAGCCACATTTCCTCTAATAAATGGACAGTGTGACATTCAGCCAAGATAGAAACAATTTCACAGCTAAAACCGCAGTGTTGAATGAACGCCCACTGTGTTGAATTAACACTTACAGAGATTATCTAAGAGCAGCTGGTGGCAGTAACACATTTCAGCGTTAATTTTACCTTCCATGGCATCCAATGAATCCATTTTTTCCAGGGCTGAGTAGTTGACAAACCAGATAGACTGACTGTTGCCTTTACTGGTCAATAGATCCAAAGTGCTTTGATACAAAAACATATACTGAGCCTAGAAGACAGAGAAGAGACTGATTTACCCTCATGATCATGTTAGAGGTTTGCACCATATATTAGCTTCCTTATGCTTTATTAATACTGAAACATCAGTCACCATCATCCTGTTATATCTCCATTAAACACACACACAGCCCAACCAAAGCAACAGAAACATGTCTGTGCAAAAGAGATTTTGGCATTATAAAGAACACATTTCATGTCTTATTTGTAATTTGATTTTCCATGGCCTTCTGATGACATTTTATACCATCAAACATGCTCAAAACAATGCTTAGATTAAAGCATCTCTTTTCATATTCCCCACTACAAATATCAAAAGCTAAATATTCATTTTAAAACACAAACTCTTCTACAAAATACACACTTAGATAACATTTATATTAGTATTTCCTTCATTTTACAACCATGACCAATTATCAACCTTATATTTAGCATATTCTGTAGAGCGTAGGCGTTTGTGAGGAATTTACCAGGTTCTGCACCATGCACATTCTCTCGCTGCGGAGCTCTGCTACCAGACCGTACACATCTACAAAGTCGTGGTCCCTCACATGCTGTATCAGGTGATCCAGGGCTATAAACACGCCAGTTCGGCCCACACCGGCACTGCACGCAAATGATAGAAATACAGCTCATCACATAAAAATGTTGCTTGATGTAGTTTTTACTCAGTGATCACCGACACTGGGTATAAAATTAAAATGAATGTACATGAAATTAAGAAATTCCACTTTAATTTGCTGATGCATATTAAAATCACAGGAGGTCTATGTTTATTAGAAGCATCCATCACATGTTAATTGCAAGAAGGAAGCCATAATGCAATCGCAAAAGTAAAACACCAAAAAAGGAAAAACTAGTAGGAGCACAGGAGTTGAAACAACATGAAGAACCAACCTAAACACTGCACTTTGGTAGGACATGTATGACCCAAGCAAACGGGGGAAGGAAACTTAAATTGGAAGACACACAGGTGTAACACATGAGGGCTAATGGACCACTGACACAGTTAGGGGAAAAGAGTGAAGCAGGGAGGCCACTAGTGGTTAGATGAAAATGACACCCATTAGAGATCTCATGTATGGATGGCGTTCTTATACACTGAAAATTATTCCGGCATGTGGCATCAGTTCTTGCTAGAGTCATGTTGGTAAAAATGAGATGGAAACACAATAAAGTCTGCCTCTTGTGGTTGAAAATATGAAGAAGATGAGCGGTGCTTAAGATTTTTGCAGAGTATGATTTCTTTCTCAACAATTACTCTTGACACAGGCATAAATCATCAAACCAATATAAACAGATCCCAAACCTGCAGTGCACTGCAATCGTTGTGTTGTCATGCCCTCTGTTTGATCTGACGGCTTTGACAAACTGGATGAGGGTGGAGCTGGATTCTGGGACGCCGTGCTCCGGCCAGGACGTGTAGTTAAAGTGATGCACTATCATGTAGTCTCCATGCTGGAGGCAAAAAATCAGAAAAAGAGAAAGTGAAAAAGTAGAAAGAAGAGAGAGAGGGAAGTAGCCAGTGTGTGCAAGTGTGAAGGAGTGGGAGGGTGTATGTGCTGAAGGGTGTCTGGATGAATCTGTTCAATTAAAACTTACTTTAAAAAAGAACTTTACATGTATTAATTCATTTCAGTGGGTGTTTTATACATTAACTAAACTACATAAACTTGTAAAACTGGCCGTAGAGCAGAATCGGTGTGCGTTGCACGTTTTTACCCTTTCAACTCGGAGTGCTCTGACTGTCCAATCAGGATGCACATCCTCCGTCAGCTTGGTTATGATGATGTCACCAAAAACTGTGACTGGCTTATTGTCCTCTGGCCAATATTGATGACAGCGGATCTACAAAAAGGAGAGCAGGTCAGAAGTGTTTGGAGTTTTAGACATTAAAGCTGTACAACCCCTAGTTTGAGTAACTCAAGTCAAATGGGTTTTATTGTCTTTTCAACCATACACACTGTAAATAGTGAAACATCATAGTGAACGTGTCCCGTCCCTATTGTTTTACTTTTTTGTGGCACCAACTGATCCTGGTGAAACGTTGTTATGTTTCACTATTTACAGTGTATATGTTTAAAATGACAATAAAATCTACTTGACTTGATTTACTCAAACTCAAAACATTGCTTAGATTTAAGCATCGCTTTTCATATTCCCCACTACAAATTTCAAAAGCAAAATAATTATTTTCAAACCCAAACTCTTCTACAAAACATACACTTAGACAGCATAGTTATATTAGTATTTCCTTTATTTTACAACCATGACCAATTATCAGTCTTATATTTAGCATATTCTGTAGAGTGTAGGCGTTTGTGAGGAATTTACCAGGTTCTGCACCATGCACATTCTCTCACTGCGGAGCTCTGCTACCAGACCTTGATTTACTCAAACTGGGGTTGGTACAGCTTTAATGTCTAAATCTCTGCCACACCAAAATAAAACTCACAGTCTTTAACGTCTAACACACCCTATTAATGTTTATTTAATACCATAAAAATCGTTAAAGGGTTTGTTGCTGTTTCTTGAAACAGAAGCACACTTTGCCATGAAAGCTTTGTCAGACTATCACACACACACCTGTCCGTCACTGCCCTTCACATAAAACAACTGTAACTTTTAATATACTCAGTTAAAACTCGCACAACTACATATTTCATACAAATGTTTATGTAGTTTAATGTTTATTTTTATCTTTATTTGTAGAAACCTTTTTATATAATTCTATAGCCCTTATGTTAAGTTTCTTGCCATTTTTATTTTAATCTAATTGTTTTTTTTTCCTGTAGTTTTATTTAAGTACCTTGTACATTGTTAGTGTAACTCTGAATGACACAAATTAAGAATCTTTCTAATGTCACACTGAGACGTACCCGGCCCTTCTCAAAGCACTGTGTGAGCATGGCAATGGTTTTGGTTCTGGTCTCCCAAATCATTCTCCAGAAATCAGCCACTGTTCCAGGTAGAGGACCCTGAGTGGCTATAAACTCATTAGGGCACAAGTAACCCTGCAGCAGAAAGAGACAGCAATATTTTGACTTACATCCATTATTTACAACCGTACATACAGATAGAAGGAGATCATTCGGAGATAATAAACACAGATATAAATGTTTCTACGTTTACGCAGTGGCACTTACAGAAACAAAACTTGCATTAATGTAATCGGATCCCGGGATTCCTGGCTCAGACAACAGCTTTACTCTGTTATTGTTATCTGGAAACACAAGAGTGAATTTAGACTTGAGGAAAAACTTAAAGGGAAACACAAGTGAGCGAGTGTGTCTGATTCATACAGGGTTTGATGTTCGTGAAGCGGTTTTTGGAGCGGTTCCATGGCAGGTCAGCATCGGATGTAGCCAAATCCTGCAGCAGCTTCGGCAGCTCCTATGACACAAAGCCATGAATCACAGTGCGGACTTGCCAAAAACATCACACCAGTCATAACACACAAACTCACTAAACACAACACGAAAACACACACAAATCAAATACTGACTTGCCAGAAAACAGATTCATAAAATTCAACACAACACTGCCAGTCACAACAAACAAGACTGCAAATCACAACACAAGCATGTTAACCACAACAGAAAAGCACAGCAATCATAACACACAAACTCACTGAAGGTCAAACGATATTGGTTTATCAGGGCCAATATCGATACTGATTATTGCTAGTTAAAGGGGCCGATACCGATATTTGGAACCAATATGCCAAAAAAAGAAGAGAAAATCTCTGTCAAAATGTAAAATTTTACGAACACCAAGCTCAGCTGAAACTCTCTTCTCTCCTCTTCACCTACTCAGAGCTTCACGCTGCGCTCATGTGTGAGTGTCATGCGAATGACAATAATGCTTCAGCATTGATTGGCTCCTACTTGTGTGACATATAGCCAATCAGAGACTGTTGTGGACGGAACAGCAGTGGAGCCACAGTAGCGCACCTTGTAATTACTTAATATCGGTGATGGTTAAGATTAAACACTGATACCGATAATCAGCAAAATGCCTAATATCGACCCGGCTGATAATCTGTCGACCCTTAAAACTCACCATTCACAACACAGAGACACAGCAAACACACCATTTCAGAATCTCACATGGTCTCATAATCACAACATACAGCCTCACAAATCACAACACACTGTCTCACAAAACACAAAAATCTAACTTGCCAAGTATTCACAGCACACACTCACCAATCACAACCAAATCACAAGTCACAACACCCTGTCCCACTATCAAACAGGGATTTTCCAGTCACAGCTCATTGTCTCACCGATCACAAAATCACCCACAGTCTAACCAATCACAATACACAACCTCACTAATCACACATGCAAACACACACTTAATGCATATCTACATTTAAACAAGAACATATTCATAATTACAGCAAACTCCTCCTGAAACTTGGCATTGTCGTTGGCACAAAGTTCCTCGACGTGCTGCAGGAAAGCCTTCTTACTGATGGGCCTGTGTTCCGGGGAAAGAGAGAAAAAATCGGAGCAGGAATATTAACAGCAGCATTAGTGCTGAGCACCTTCATTACCATAACAGTAAACAAAGTAATTTCCACACACTTCTTGTACCCAAGCAAATGTGTTCTTTTGAAATTGACACTATGACCTCAGTTTAAAATCTATAACATGCTTAGTTACAGTGACCACAGTAATAAATGGCCCAATTATAAAGATTTAAAACGTACGTCATTTGCAATAAGGACCTACACAAACTAAAAGACTGGTCTATGTGCCACTTACTTGAGAGATTTCCTATAACTGAGCAGCCTGAAATGTTAATAAAAAAAAAGACTATGTAAAACGGTGCCATACAATGAGGCTTGTTGTTAGAAGTTAGTACAAACTCATCTAGATGAGGCTCATGACATGAATTAGTCTAAACTCAGAACGGCAAACTACATTAGAACACAAGACACGTACACAACAAACTTACACACAGATCTCAGGCTAGAAGATGCTTAATCCAAAAAATGCTAAAGGTAAAGCATGTCATGATCAGTGATGAAGTTAGCAGCATAATGCTTCTTAAAGCAAGTCCAACAATGAAAGACAACAATGACTTCATAAAAAAGTACAAGATGCTAAAATGATCAAAATGCAGATGATCAAACCATGCAAATAAAACACATACTATCCAACCACAAAAAACATTTCAACCACTTACTGGATGACAAATATCTCCTTCCTCCTAAAGAAAAAGGAGGAGTACCTGAGAAAAAATAGGCACCGAGTAAATGATAGAACCAGTGTGTGTTTAAGTGTGGGTGTGTGTGTGTGTGTGTGTGATCATGAAGCAGTTTTGGTACACTAACTCTTTATGTCTAATGAGTCGTCATCTCCAAGCCATTACAGACTTGCACTGCATTATTACATCAATATTTGGACACATATGGCTAGTTTCCTGACCATGGATTAAGCCCAGCTTCGGACTAATTTGCCCTAGAAATGGAGATTCACCACTGAAACTTAAAGCTAGTCTAGGTGTAAGCTTAATCATAGCTGGAGACACTGGCCTATAGGCATTCTTTACTATTTCCCAAATTTTAAATAACAGCAAGCTCACCAAACATTTTATAGCTTTGGAATTCCCTTAGCCAGAATAGTGAAGAGTGCTGTTATATTTTCCAGCATTTAATAATTAGCTCTCAAATTATTGAGTGAAAAAGTGAGTGATAATTTGTCATTGTGAACATAACATAGCACAGTGCACACTACACCACAAAGAAATGTGACCTCTGCATTAGACGCATCCGTGAGGAAGCAGTGGGCAGCTGACATGGGCAGCTGTTTTTGGGAACGGCACCTTGCTCATGAGTGCCTCATTGGTACCTTTACCTGTCCTGGACTCGAACTGTCGACTTTCCGATCATGGGGCGAACACCTAACCTTATGTGTCTAAATTGTTATCTGATATATTATTTTGAAGATGATTTATCAGAAAACTGATCCCATCAATCCATCTAATTGCCAGGATAATAAAGGCAAGGCTGTGGTCTATAATAATGGCAGCTGTCTAACCGGCTGATTTTTTCCTCCTTTAGCTCCATATCTGCCACGGCAATCAGCTGATCCAGCTTCAATTTTGTCTCAATAATCTCTGCTTCTCGTGGGGAGTAAGTTCCACCCTCCTTCTGCTTCTGATGGAGCCTGTGATTGGTCAAAACACAATTACTTTATGACCTCTAACATCATTCACTTTTCATGTCGAACATACTGTATTTTTGAAGACAATTTATTTAATTGTGTTTTGTGATTCATGTTTTTAAAAATAAAACATACCGGACCAATGCGTATATGATCAAGATTAAAAACAGAGCCAGGAAAAAAGACACAAGCACCCCCAGAATGATCTGCTCATCTCGAGTCAAAAGGTGGTTATCTGTGGGAGAGCAGGAGACAGGCAATGGGAGACAGAGATGAGGACATGATGAAGCCTGACACGGAGAATGATGAATGCCATTTCATGCTCTCGCCATTTCAACCTCCAGCTTTACCTGCAGTTCTAACTCTCTCTGAGTACTCAGAATCAGTGTACTGGCCAAGGATATTTGTCGCACGGAATTTGAATCTACAAAGCAAAGCATTTCATTAGTTGCACAGAATGTAATTTAAGCTACAGATCTCATGGATTTTCAGGAGTAATTTGAAAATCAATTTGCTATGTAACAATGTACAACTCATATTGCGTTGCCCTCTATGACGCTCTCAGATCAATACATCTTATTTGGTGCAGCATAAATTCAGACAGTTTCCACTTATTAAACAGTATACACTATAAAGCTATTGTGGCCTGTTTTCAAATACGCAAAAAGAATTAGCTTGAAATGATTCATGATGCTGTCAAAAAAGTGTTGTATTACACACTTGCAGTCAATATTTTAATATGATGTAATTAGGTTTAGCAGTTTGCTTGAGGGTCTGCATCTGTGCGGGCATGGGTGTGTGTGTCTTACACATAGTAAGTTTTAGGTTTGAGGGGTCCATTGCAGAGGGTCTGTGCATCCTCAGAGAAGCAGCCTTCTTCCACTCCTATTACATATGTGTTGGGTTTAGTTTTCATGCGATCTATATCCTCTGGACATTCCGGGTTGGGAAAGCCGTCATCAGTTACATACGGGGCAGGATGAAGAAGGAAGACACTCTTCCAGTTGGATACATTGCTGTAGTCCATCACTGAGAGGAGACACAGATGGAAAGGTCAAACGAAGCCCAGAGCTTAATAAAACTTCAGACAATACATAAACAACTCACATAGCACAAATTGTCCTAAAGATTACATTTTATGCCTGACAGAAGTATGTAACAGTGCTATACTTAAGTGCATTTACGTAAGTCCATTTGAGCAGTTATGTGGAATGTGGGCTAAGGATAATTTTGAAAAGAAGACAGACAGCACAAAAGTGATTTTAATGGAATTGTGTTTTATGTCATCAGTCTGTTTGTTGAAGAAGTTTGTGTGGTTGTGAAGCTGCGTAATCGACTTTATGACCATGTTACAGGTACCTGCAGGTTCGGATACGATGACCTGAATTTTCTTAATAGGGCCATTGTCGTCAGAAAAGAAACACACAGGCATCTCTATCGTGATGGTGTTGGATGTTGCCATGATAACACCTACACTGTTCACAGCCACCACTGGCCTCTTAGTTGGCATAGACGGGGCTAAAATTAATGCAAAGATGTTGTTAGGCATGTTCACCAACTGCTTGTAGAATCCTAAAATATCTTCAGATTACTGAACAGGTCAATAAGTATGCATAACGGTCATAATTAGAAGTATAACAGCACAAAAAGAAAAGACCATGTCAAATCAAAACATTATTAGTGTGGCTTCTGATTAATATCAGATACATTGAATTAGAGGGTGACCAATATTGGTTTTTCAGGGCCAAAGTGGATATTGATTATTGCTAGCTAACGGGGCCGATAACCGATATTTGGAACCGATATATATTTTTTAAAATCTGTCAAAACTTTTAATTTTACAAACACCAACACAAAACTTGAATAACTTTATTGTTTATAAATAGTTAAACTTTTTACATTATTTGAAGTGAACTTTAATAAAATTAAATAAACATTTTAGTAACATTCTGTGAATAAACTGTGAAGCTTAAATTTGAAGCTTCAGTGTTTTAGTATTCCAAATTAAGCATCAGCAGGTTGTTGTGAAGAAAGCGAAGCTGCTCAGCGTGCCCTCCACTTAATCTAGATCTCGTGTGACATATAGCCAATCAGAGACTGTTATGGGCGTGACATTAAACAAAGCAGCAAGTTGGGAGCAAATGGCACAGATAGAAGATATGGCAGTGGAGCCACAGTAACACACCTTGTGATTACTTAATATTGGTGATGATCAAAATTAGACACCAAAATACCTAATATCGGCCCTCGATAATCGGCCCGGTCAGTAATCAGTCAATCCTTACATTGAATTAAAGCAATAATTTAGATATGATGATGAAAGTACAACCTATATTATTTAAAAGGTAGAAAAGTATATCTATTTATGCTCTCAAAACAGTAATTTATTACAGTTGCTACTTTCTAAAAAATCTTTAGGAGTAACATGGTTCAGTACTCTAAATGGTCATGATGTAAACAGCATTTGTTCAAAGTGACATGTTTCTGCCACTCTGCCATGACTATCGAGCAGTGATCTTTTCAGAAAGACTGTTTGGAAAGGAACAGATGAATACTGACTCACCAACACAAAACACACAACGCCCAATGCAGACAAGTATACAACTGAATTTCTTAGGAATCTGCTGACAAGTCTTATACCACAATCAACAATGTTTTCGGGCTGTAACAGGCTTTTTATTAACGGATTTCCCAGGTTTTATGTTTGTCCTCCTTCTTGAACACGGATTTGGTCTTCTCTAAACTACATTTTGGGTTGTTTAACCCTGCCTAAATTTCTTTTTTCGAAGAGTGTTTGTAAGAGGCAAAGTGAGTCTAAGTGCCAGTAAAACTTGGTGCTTCTGTCACATATTGCTCATTCACGGATGATTAAAATCTGGTCATTTAGTGCAAACAGAATAGATCCATACCCTTTACTCCTGTGGTGACTTTAACTTCAGAGCTTGGTCCAAAGCCTGCCCCATTTACAGCAGCTATCTGTGAATTTATCAGTTTTAAACATCATGTATATATACAGTATATATATATATATATATGCACATATGCATGTGAGAGAACATATGGGGTTCTATACCCGTATGCTGTAGTTAAATCCTCCTTTAAGACCCTCTATAACAGCAGTCATAGTCTTGTTTGGGTTGCTGATAACATGCAGGCTCTCGATATGGAAGTCGAGTTGTCCGTCGCGGTAGATCGAAACACGGTAGGCGCTTATGTTCCCATTAGGCTTGTCAGGGGGTAAGAATGTCACGTACACCCGAGTCACCTCCTCTGGGACGACTGTCAGCATCACATTTTTTGGTGGATCTTTTGGCTCTGATAATAAGAGAAAGCACAAACAAGTAATATGAAAATGAATTTAAATTACACCTAACTAAGTAAGAGGTAATGCACAAATCAATGAGGAGATCAGACAAGTTTTATTAGAGGTGTGAACTTTCACTTGTCTTACGATTTGATTCGATTATGATTATCAGTTCAACGATTCGATTCGATACGATACGATACAATACAATACGATATCTCGATGCATCTCATCAATTTTTCTACATTAATTCACATTTCACCAAATTGGGCATGAATGGCAGATTAGACAGCTATAGATACTACTGGGATGTTCTTTTTAAATAGAATTTTTATGCTGGTAGTCAGAAAATACTGTCATTATGACGTAATACACAGGTTTTCAACTGCTTTTGTCCCAGAGACCACCACTCAGACTCAAGCAGGGGGAATGGGGGAATCATATGGAAGATGGCTAAATCATATGGAAATGTTTAGAAGTCATTTTTAAAAAGTGATTACAGTAGTGAAACTGGATTGCAATGTCACGGAACGCCTGCAATGCCGCACCACCCACCAGGTATAATCTGCATCGTCCTTATCTGCATTGTGATGCATTGATTATGTGATTAATTTCAACACGCCTAGTTTTTATTGATAAAAATTGATTATTTAAATTGATATTTATTGCCGACTGCCACTTAAGTTAAAGTTAATACCATAAAACTGTCTGTAATCTGATCTTTCAGCATAAAACACAAAAAAATTTCAGATGAGAAACTCAGTGATCATGGAGTAATGAGGCATAGTCCATCACACCCTGAAATTAATCTGGAGCCCATCACACAGACCATGAAAATGACAGTAGACTTCCTTTCAGTAGACCCCCACCACCCACCCTGTGTCACTCCCACTATAAATCAGTGCCACGAAATTCACTGTGAAGTCCTCTAAATTCAGCCACTGAGCCAACAGTGAACGTCTTCTCAATAATCATCCACTTTTACTGGGAAATTCTTCCCCTCAGTTTAAGGGCAAACTGATTGGCTACAACTTCTCACCCACACACTAAATGCCCACACAGAGTGAAAGAAAGTCCATCTGGATAAACCACCCATTCTAAAACACCCCAATCGAAAACACTTCATCACCAGCACATGAAATGTTTTAGTCATGGTGTTATACTTTTGATGACCACCTTCATAATCCACTGATCCCAAATCCGACCTCCATCTACACATTTCCTTGCCCTCATTGCTTAATTACAATGACTGCATTGCACTATTTTATGCAAGTTATATTGCCTCGAAACAACACAGTCTCAGTCTCATAGCAACTCAAGTATTTTTAGGTTTTATGTCTGAGCTGAAACAAATGAGTCATGGCATGTGCCAGGATTCATGTGTGACATTTAGTGACAAATATAATGGCTTCTTGTTTGGATGTAACATACATATACATTTTTATGCACATGTCCAGTACGTGCATCATTCACATCTCTCTCTCTCTCTCACACCCTCCTCCCACCCCACCCCACCCCACACACACACTTTCTCACCCTCCTCCAGTGTTCTGACGAGGACGGGCTCGGAGGCCATGCCATCCCTTTGAGCGTGGGCCACGTCCCCAGTAAAGGCAGTGACAGTAACTGAGTACTGAGTAAATGCAGTCAGATTCCCAATAACCACCGTCCTCATTTCTCCTGCCTGCCTCACTATAGTCACATTATGGCCCAAACCATCGAGCTGAAAGACAAAAACAAAGGGAAAGGATAACTCAGAAATGATTTAAGAGTTCAATTGAGTTTCTTCAGAAAACTCCTCAAAACGTTTAAATCCGATTTATGACTTCATCAATCTAACTTACTGCCACAATGTCAATGAGGTAGGAGGTGGGTCCCGAAATGATGGCTGGTTCCTCCCACTCAATTTTCATACCCGTGGAGGAAGGAACCACGGAGACGGCACGTGGGGGTGCGTCTGGGTCTGAGAGAGACAGAATAGGAAATCAAGTTACTGCATGCATATATACGTTTATCATCTTCTGCTATATTCATGTGTAGGTGTGTAAATGTCATAAATGAAACATACTTCCAGCAAGTGTGTTTATGTAGATCCACTCTGTGGGCTCTCCCGGCCCAGCTCCGGTCAGCGCCACCACTCTGATGCGATAACGTCTGTATTTAAGCAGAGACTGAAGAGTGACTGTCTCATCATCTGACGTCGATATTACAGGCACCACCACCTCACTCTCCACACAGGAGCGACTGCCCTCCGGATTGCAGTCCCACCCCAGACGCTGCCTCTGCACACTGTAACCCCGGATCAGGCCTGGGACCTTGGCAGGACGGAGCCAGCTCAGAGTCACAGCATCAGAGCTAATATTGACCACAGACAGCAAACGCGGGGGACCAGGAGCTACAGAGGAAAAAGAGAGAAACAGTGAGTGAGATAGAGATAGAGAAGGGGCAGATGAAAAAAGAAAGAGAAGGGGGTTAACACAGAATTATGTTATGTTATCTCTCACACAAGCACACACACACATAAGCACATCTGACTACTTCCTGAGGTCTGAGGTACTTACATTACTTGTAAAAATATTTTTATTAAGATTTAGAATAAATGCATTATGTTCACAAAGTCTGGAACTTTTATAGAAATGCATTTTTTATTATAAATACTGGTCCTCACCTATTACATTTTCCTTACAAACTCAAAATAATTTGACAAATTTCAGGTTGTCCTATTTTTTCAGAGAGAGATCCTCACAAATACAAAAAACCCTGATCTCTCACACGCAATCACACACAGAGAAGACTCTGTACCTGACTCTGGAGGTGTGTGTGCTGTGCAATTGGTCTCCTCTCCTGGTCCAGCTGAGTTAACTGGAGCCACAGAGATGATGTAGAAAGTGTTGGGCTGCAGGTCACCTAAAGTGTGTGTGTGAGTGTGGGAGACAGTCAGAGGATAAACCTCCTCTCTGCGATTGCTTGAGTTAATCAGGTACATTAATATGGCTCCGTTAGGGACAGCTGGAGGCTCCCATTCCATATACACAGAATTCCAATCCAAACCGGAACAGGACAGATTGCCCACTGCCTCAGACACTGCAACACACACACACACACACACACATAGACGCACATATCAGGGTTTCTCATGTTTTAAAAGCACTAGCCCGTGCATGTTCGTATTGAGTCCATGTGTGTTTTACCTGACTCATTGGTTGTGAAGATAACCGGAAGACTGAAATGGTCTCCATTGCCTGCTCTAGTGTAAGTACACACACTTATCTCATAGGAGCTGTGAGGCCTGAAACCACTTAATTCTGCCTGGGTGGAGGCATCCGATGAGTTCTAGAGCAAACACAGAGATCAAATCAAATCTACAATCATTTTATATGTGAAATGTGAGGGAGTCTCCAAGTAGATTTGCAATAACGGACACTCTTTCTTGATAACTAGGTTAGAATTGCACAAACTTTTACCCGCTCCACCTACAACTTAGAACTCTTAGAAAAGATGTGTGAAAATGGACACAAACTGTATCAAGTTCTTAAACATTTATGGGTGAGTTTTGGGACAACGTTTCTTGTGTTAATTTTAACACATTCACTGTGTCAACACTTTTGACAGTGAAAGTGTCAATAAAGGTAATACAAAGGTGTGTAAACATGTATAATATTAATAGGTGCTGTCCTTAGTTACACATATTGTGTTGAATGCTGTGAATAAATGCACATGTTGTGTACATAACTAAACATAACTGTGTAAAAGATCTGGCTATTTCCAACAAATTTTTATTAAACATTAAAACGAAATGTGTAAACTGAAGTACTACACATGATTTTTCTACACATTCGCTCTAAGTGTTCTTGAATTTAGTCTTTTAGAGAAAAATGCAGTCCTGTGTTTCTGGATTATTCAATGTTTTCCCTATGATTTAGTTTAATTTGATTTAAGGACTGTCTCTACTGATTTGGAGTTGCGCCTGTTTCACAGTGTCTTAAAGGAACCTGTCTTTAAATAGAAAAGACACATAGTGTGTAAGCACCTGGTATGCGATGACATTTGTGTTCAGTTCCACTATTCTGAAGCCGTAATGTTGAATTGGGCCATTGGGCTCCAGGCTGGGCTCCCAGTGGAGCCACACTGAGTCAGAAGAGTGATTAAAGATGCTCAGATTTCGCGGTGGTGACGCTGGAGCTGTGAACACACACACACAACCACACACACACACAAAAGGGCATCTTTACATCCCTTAGTCACCCACAAAAGGTTCTTTCATGGGTCAAAAAAGACATTTGACGGTTCAGTGGTTTGTTTAAGCTCAGTGATGCTGCTGTAAGACTATATTCTGAGACACTGATGGACATCAGGTGCAGCTAATGAGTTTAAACTGTAAAAATGCACCAGAAAACAGGTAGCAGCACTCACCTGCTTCATCAGTGTGCAACGACAGTGTGAGAGGAGGACCAACGCCCCTGCGGTTCTCCGCTGACACAGACAGGTTGTAGGCTGTGTATGGAGTGAGGTCAGTCAGGGTCACATGGGTGTCGGGTGTGTACATGTTCTTGGGCTCTCCAGGGGCAGACAGAACCATCACGTATCTAGTTATGTCCCCGTTGGGCTCAACTGGCTCGAACCATGACACAAACACAGAGGTGGCGGAGAGGTTCCTACTCATTCCCATTAACGGAGTGGAACTGGGGACTAACAAACAGAACACTTCTAAACAGCTGAAAATGTGGCCAAAAATGTATGTGAGTTTAAATATGTCTCAAAGTGAATGAGTGAGTGCGTTTTTGTGAAATTTTAGGACTGACTGGATTAGGTTTGTTTCTAAAAACCCATCACAACCAACTCCCCTTGGAGTTGAAATATAAATATTTATTTTAATGCTTAAGGATAGTTTTAAAATGTCAGGTGTAAAACTTTAATTGAATATGGTTAAAATTTGTATTTATGGTTAAAAAGTGTGTATTTAGTATATCTGATAGGCAAACATGTAGAATGGTTCAATTTAAAGTTAGTTACACTCCACAGAATCACTAATGAAAGTCCTGAAATATCACATGACACAACATGGTGCTTAAATGAGTGCACAATGCTCACTGTCATCATCGGTCCTCAAAAGCAGGACAGAGGTGTGGTTCCATGCAGAGCCTGCACTGGTGGCTGGTGTAACATGGAGAACATAGGGAAAGTACTTCCGGAGTTTGGTAAAGAGGTAAACGGTGTCGGTGGTGGTCTTGGTGACGGTGAGGTTGCCTGTGCGGTTGATGAAGGGGTGTGTGTCACCTGCCTCCTGCAGGCTCAATTCGTAGAAGACTCTACCATTGGGCTCCAGAGGGGGGTTCCAGCTAATTACTACAGCGGTAGAGCCGTACATCTGCGCCGACAGGTCATGGACAGGACCACTCGGGACTGCGGGGGGACAAGACACAATCACTCATCACTCACTCAATAACCTGTAATAACTAGTAGCACTTTAGAGCAGGGAACAAGAGTAAAATCAGTAACAGCAAACTATTTAGCATAAAAATGACGTATAAGCTGTGTTCCCTGTTCTGAAGTGTGGATGTAAATAGTGTTTTGTCACATTCATTTCAGTCACATGACATAAAATGATCAGTTATTTTGAGGTCGAGACAGCAACACATTCATGCAGCAAACTGATTAAAATTGATTAAAGCATATACAAACGGTAATGAATCAACAAAACACGAGCAAAAAACATTTCATATCAAAGGTCACAACCCATGCAATGCATGTTTATGTTAAATGGAGGGAAATCGGGATTATCTTCATTCGCCCTTGCATTCAACCTGTAAAAGTAAATGGTATACTATGAGACACGGACAGGGAGACAGAAATAAGGGTAAAAGTGGCATGGAGAAGTGCCAGGACATATAGGAGTATTTCTTGAACGTCTCCAGTCAATACAGGGCTTTAGTGAGACAGCACACAATGATGTGGAGCTGTAGGCACTTACACAGACCCATCAAAATACAATCATAATCAAAGAGAGAGAGAGAGAGAGAGAGAGAGAGAGATTGGAGAGAGAGGGGAGAGAGAAAGAGACAGAAAGAGAGATGGATTATAATTACATAATGATGTGAAACACTTCATCAGTCTCACACAGCGGGGAGAATCTCTTTTCTCTGTCAGGTTCAGCTCTGCACCGTTTTTCCCAAAATCACACCAAGACAAGAAAATATGTTGCTTTTAAAAGATCAAGCTAATAACACAAAACAGTCATGTGCTTAGTGACATAAACAAATGACTATGTACCTGAATATCTGCTCTCAAAAGCTTCTCACTATTTTATTCATCTTTAGCAGTCAGTGAAAGAAAACACAAGCTGGGACAGTCTGGAGTCTAAAACAGAATAAAACAGCTTGAATACCACTTTCAGTCACGCTGTCACACACTTTCTCACACAAGCACACACACACCTTTCCTTCTTCCCCTAAAATTCTCTGGAAGACTTGACGATCACAGTTTGCAACTCAGAGAGAGCTGTCCTCTTTCACAGACCTGTATCTGTATGTATGAGTGTGTGTGTGTTTGTGTGGTGTGTGTAGTATGCTTGTGTAACATGTTTTAGTGTGATTTTTCTGGCGACAGCATTGAAAGTTGTTGGAAAAGCGAGTGCAGAGCTGCTCTCCTGCCCGTCTGTGTGAGGAGACTGACCGTCCTCCGGGGTGGTGAAGTTGAGAGGTGCGCTGCTCACGCCCCCATCACCCATGGAAGTGCTGGAACTCAGCCACACCCTATAATCATGCCCCGCCCTCAGCCTTGCAAGATCCGCCCACTGAACCGAGCCATCTACTCGCTGGATAGGGAGAGAGAAAGAGATATTTACATTTAATTCTTGGAATGCAGATAATGGATTAATAATTCAGAAGGGTTGATGTGTGCATTCAAGGGTGCAAGGTGTTGTGTGAAGGCAGACTCTCATCGTGTTACAGTGTATTGTGTGTGTGCACCTGTGTGGAGACAGTGAAGTTGTCACTGTAGAAGATGGTGTAGTATTGTATGATACCATTGGGCTGGTTTGGGGGGCTCCAATACAGCCTCACAGTATGGGGAGACAGCAGTTGATATGACACATTCTGGGGAGGGTCTGATGGCACTGTGTACACACACACACACACACACACACAATCAAATCAAATTCAATTAAATCAACTTTATTTATAAAGCACTTTTATTTACATTGAACTAAATATACAGAATTAAAAGTCTAGGAATAAAAGTGAATTTTGAGGTTTAGCTCATTCCAAAGTTTGAAGCTACAACACCATTCACTTTAGGACCACAAGGAGAGACTAATCAACAGATTTAAGAGCCTTTGACAAGAAATAAAGGTCATAAAAGTGCAGAAAGATAAATTTGGTCAAGACCATTGATTGCTTGATAAGCAAATAATCAAATCATAAAATCATTCCTAAAACAAACATTTATGAATAAGTGACTATGCTGCATATTACTAAAAAAACTAAATATTCACTTTTTGTCATTTGCCTGAAATTCTCTAATTTTTATTATTACAAAATGAATATAACCCAGGACACATATTGACACAAATGCACCACCTCCATATGTACTTTTTCATGTACATGTTTCATATGCACATGTGGTGGGGATTTGGAGTGTGTGAGCATTTGTGTATGTGTGTGTGTGTGTGAGTGATAGAGTGTGTATATTTACCAGCTGTGCTGAAGGTGATGTAGATGAGTATACCCCCATCTCCTAGGCGAGTCCAGCTGCTCACAGAGGCGTTATAAAAGCCCACTCCATCCAAACTCACGACTACATATGTTTCACTCACATTGGCCACAAACTCAGAACTCAAGTTCCTAAAATAAACCCCCACACACACCCACGATTAACAGTCAAAATCAAATCAACCACTCTTCTAAATCTCTTCCTTGGCTCAAAGTAAGCATAAACCATACTCACCACACCCTCACTATGTAGTACAGGATCTCAGAGTTGGCCTCCTCGGGAGGCTGCCATGACAACTCAACTTGGTTATCTGATAACTTCCTGGCAAGGAAGAACCGGGGAGTGGAACTTGGGGCTGCCATTTAGGAAGAATAGTTCTCATTGTTCATTAAGTGCAAGAAGAAGAAACAGTTTTTTCCAGGGACAAAGAAATCACATATTGTACGCATTTTGAGAATAATGTAGGCTCATTTGACACAGCCTTTCAGAAAATAGGCTGTAAAAGAACTGTGAATAAAGAAACGGAAGTTAGTATGAACATGCCATGAGTTCCACAATGGCAGGTCTGTAGCCAGCTGGACTGCAAAAAGTAACAGAAGGTTAGTTCCATCCCTGCTTTTACACTTTGTCACGCACACACACACACACACACGCTCAAGCACACTCACCGTCCTCCAGAGTGGTGATATTGAGGATGCTGCTGCTGTGGTTGCTCACGCCGACCCGTGTGGCTGCCTGAACAATGAGGCGGTAGTGTGCGTACTTGCGCAGGTTGGACAGGAGAACGGATGGAGTGGATGTGGTGAGGTTCAAAGAGTGTGTGACGTTCCAGTACTCCACGTTGTAGTACAAAATTAGACCGTTGGGTACAACAGGGGGTGACCATGACACATTCACCTCGCTGGAACTGATGCTGTCGTATGTTAATCCGTACGGAGCACTTCCAGGCACTGGAACACACACATCCACACGCACAAGTAGCAGTTGTTTAGACTGTTTAAGTCCTGTGTTTTAGAAATCATACTGTTTTAGATCTCATTTAAAATGATGGTAATACAGCAATGACATAGAGATTGTCATATTTCACAAGATTGATGCAGCAGGCAAGCAACCGCCACATAGTTTCTTAATAGACAATCCCCTTAGGGATGGGAACGTCAAAGTGTACGGTGGGCTTAAGTCACACATCTAATGTTTCAAACTGAGAAAATGATACTGCCACTAGTGGTAGCATGTTCATGCTCAATGCAATGAAGCATCTTTGAGAGTGAAATCTGAGCCCTAGACATGCTATTGTGTTTGTGTCTTGCTGTATAATGTCAATTGACAGGGCTGATGGATGACCAACCACAACTAAGACACAAAATCAACACTATTTAGAAGATTGTTGCTGGTGTTTGTGTATACTTGTGTAAAATATATTTAATTTTCAGTTTGATTGATTTGTCATATTCTTATTTCATAGTATGTGCCACGTTGAATATGAGATATGCAGCTATTTTGTAGCTACTGGCACAAATAGTAATTGTTGTTCCTTTTGCAAAAGGGTTAACAAAGTAATTACATTTGTTTTCTAGGCACAGCATGGCAAGTATCATGAAAATACAGCTACCATTTTAAGCACCATTACCATCACAAGCACTTAATCATCTAGTGATTTAAATTCCATTAATATTTCCCACATGCTTTAACACAGGAGCCCAGAAGTACAAAAGTGTCCCTGTACCTTGTGCAACACAGTCTGAAAGGCAACATTAAGATACAGCTTTTGAGCTAAACGTGTGTGCAATTTTCAAATGACATAAAACACCCACCGTCTTCCCCAGACAGCATCTCCAGAGTTTCTGAGGTCTGGTCTCCATGGCCAAGCTGTGTGTATGCTTGCACTGTGACGTTGTAGTAAGTGTAGGGCTTCAGGTTGCGCAGGGTGATGCTGGGCACTGAGCTGTTGACCGTGCGGCTGTAGGTGGCATTAGTATAAGTGATCTCGTACAGGCGGATAATGCCGTTGGGTTTGTCAGGAGGGGACCAGGTGATGGTGGTGGTGGAGGAAGTGGTATTCAACACAGTCACATCCTTTGGAGGAGAATCTGGCTCTGATGGAAATGCAGATGGCTACTTTATTATACTCTGTATGGTTTAGGTTTAGGTTTATAACCAGATGTGAGAACAACTGTGACAAAAAGGAAACTGAAAATGACTTCTATATGACTGTTTGCTCATCGGGTATTAGGAGTGCTTTATGAAGCTTTACTGTTAATTCATGCCCAGTACATCAATGCAAAGAAGATAACTGCATGACCATTATATGGCATGATGTCATAGTTGATAAAGCATTAATATGATATTTGAACGTAATGTCAAGCTTATGAATACAACGCATGTTACTAACAGATATTAAATCTGTTATACATTGTACATTCAAACTGTTATAAATGGTTTACTATGTGTCATTGTGAATACACAACAGCACACACAGTGCACTACAACGAAATGTGACTCTGCATTTAACCCATCCACGAAGGAGCAGTGGGCAGCTGACATGGGCAGCGCCCAGGGAGCGGTGCTTGGGGACGGTAACTTGCTCATGAGTATCTCACTGTTAACTTTTACTAGTGCAAGATTCGAACTGGCAACTTTCCAATCACAGGGCGAATGCCCTAACCGTTATGCTACCGACTGCCCATAAAGCCTTTCTAATAAAGGCATTATGAAAGTGCACCTAAGATAAATCATTACCAAATTATATATATGTTTAAGAAAGGAGATTCACATCTTTAAAGCACAGATTAATCTACAGTGCTTACCATCCTCTGGTGTCAGTACAAAAAAATCATCCTCTTCAGACAGAGGACTCTCCCCAACTGCAGTAGATGCAGCCACACGTAGCCTATATTGTGTGTATTTCTCCAAATCTACAAAGGACATAAAATAACAAAATAACATATTTCACATTGGATTTACGTTTAGCAGACATTCCTACTTATGGGGACAGTTCCCCTGGGTCAACTTGGGCCATTTGTTTAGCGACTTAATGGTGGTAGTGCTGGAAGTAGGACAGAAGCTCTTAGCATCTGAGCACTAGATCACCACCACCATCTCACATTAAGCTGTGTGCTTGCTAATGCCCCACTTACCCGAGAGCACTATGGTGGTGGAGTCTGTAACCTGCTGCTGAACCTCGTGGTTGTTCAGGTTGAGTATGTAGACAGTGTAGTGTGTGATTTTTCCATTGGGGCTCAGAGGAGGATTCCAACTCACGAGGATGGAAGTGGAACTTATGTTTTGATAGGACACATCCTGAACAGAGCTGGGTACTGAGGAAGGAAGGAGGTTTATGAATATAAGGCTCAGTTTTGTGGGCAATAGCTGGATGTGGATGTAGTTCCATTATACCTTGTTCTGTGGTCTTTTCCGTGACCAGTGTGACAGGTCCTTCTCCAACCGTGGTGTAGGCAGACACGCTGAAGTTGTATTCAGTGAAAGGACTCAGTCTCTTCACCAGGTAGGAGATGTGATCGGTGGAGAGGTTGACTAGCACCTCTGTGGCTGGCAGAACTGTTGGCCAAACATTGACACAACAAATCCGAATGATTTATAGCACAAATTAAAGTAGGGCTGGGCAATAACTTGAGTGCAACAATAAAACTATTGCAATATATTAATTTAATAGATTCCTTCAAACTCAGTTTCTGGTTCATAATTTCTTCAAATGAGGGAGTGTCCTCAGCGCAGTCCTTATTATGACTAAAGCCTGCCTCATGCATAACAACTTTAAAGCAAGAAGCAGTTGATAGACTTTCTATTTCTTGCACAAAATTTGTGAAGTCACTTGAATGCTTCTTCTTGCCATGTTTTTTGTTCATTAAACATAGCGTAAAAAGCACAATATTGAAATATTTCTCCTTAATTTTTTTCTTCTTTGTTTATGTCTAGTATATGACGTTATTTCTGTGCAATTAGGTTCAAACTATATAAGAATATAACTGAATAAATATAAATTAGTAACTTTTTGTATAGGAAAAAATATCAATACATATTGAACATTTGGTTGTGATTTGAATTTTGAGTCATATTAACCAGGCCTAAACATATTGTAATATTTACTATGAAAATATGAAAAGTGGGTGAGGTTATTCAACAGGGAGTGTAGTCACGGCTGTATTTTTACCCTCAATGCCACTTGTGACTGCTGATTGTGTGAAAGCCCTCGACTGGTAGGCCTGGCTGGTGGCAAGCATCCTGGTGGACGCTCGCGACTGGGTAGGCCTGAGAAATGGCATCTGGGAGGAACCTGTCACAGGTGAAAACTTAGTAACCAGTGTCATGGCATCAGCATCAGCTTCATGGGGCGTAGCAGCAGTGCTGGGTCTGGACATGACAGTGAGCCACGGTGGAGGGGTGGCAGGGGAACTGGGGGTGAAGGGTTGATCGGTGGTGCTCGCTGCAGAAAAGAAAGTGGGGTTTGTGTCTGTTTTGGCCTTGTTAGTGATGCTTAAGATGGTGTGACCAGAGCTCGATGAAGGCTGGGAGCTGGAAGGAGCAAGAGTGAAAGCCCTTTCTGTGGAAGCGGTGATGTCAAGCGATCTGACAGAGCGTTGCAGCACTCGAGAACTGCTGTTACTGAAGCCTCCAGGCAACATACCACTGCTGTTGGAAACGTTGCTCACATTCTACAATGAACAAATCATAAAACAGCAACTGTTAGTCAGAGATACTATGGCTACCATAAAGTATCTTCTTGTGTCTTGTGTTTTTGTGGCAAAGATGGAAGCAAGAATCTGTGACTGTGAAATAGCTTTGATGTAGTTACTTTTTCTCTGTAACTACTATATTAACTTGGATGTAGCTTAACTACTTTTAATCATAAGTTAAATAATCAAAAAGCTAACATTAAAAAGTTGCTTCCCCAACACTGGTTGATGAGTGTGGCTATATTTACCTGCTGTAGGTTTCGAAGCGTGATGTCCTGCACAAGTAGCTCATGGTACAGGACGAGTATTCTGTAGCGAATGATGGGTCCGTTAGGCTGGTTAGGGATTCCCCAGGACAGGCGTACAGTTGTGGAGTCTAGAGCTACTGCTCTTAGATCAGACACAGCACTAGGAGCTAACAAACACACAGCCAATCACAGACATGTCCACAGTTGCATAACAACACTTAGAGATAATGTCTAAGTAGGTGTTTCTCAACCCTTCTCAGCCCAAAGCTCTGTACACATAGAGGTTTTTGGAATGACTGCGCACCTGAAGCAACCAATCAGCTAACTGCCAACATAACATGGGATGGTACAGTAAGTAGTAAATCAGTGCAGGTCATTAGGCCGTGAGGTTTACGGTTGAGAAACGCTTGTCTTGATGGCACTTCAATGCTGGGAAATAATGCTTCAGTGCTGTGTTCCAGTAGGGGGCAGCATGTGCTCCACACAAACACAGGCACCATTAATGATCGGTTCCGGCCGAGAAACTGAGCGTGACAGTGCTGTCACACTGTGTTGTGTCACTGAGCTGCCAAAACTCATACAGAAATCTGTCTGATCTGTAAATGTCGTTTCAGGGGCAATATTATATATGACTGAATAAACAAGAGAAGAGCAGAAAAAATTAATTGGGCATACTTTTCAACTCTAATCACGAGTGCATGTGCATGGTGCTTAAGGGTATGAGGTCATATCTTACTCTCTGGAGGTGTTAAGACGTTGGTCACTGCTGCTGGTCCTGTGGCTCCGGCTGATTTAGCCATAGCCACGACATTGTAGTGTGTGTATGGGGTGAGTCCGGTGTACATAAACATCTGATCAAGTGTATTGTTCTCACTAATGAAACCTAAAATACACACAGACACAGAAAAGTGCAATCCAGTGGGTAGCAATGAACGTAGAACTCATGTGGTTTAACTCATTGTTATCCACATTAGCATGTTAGGGCAAATTGACCTTTTAAGGCAAAAATTCTGCTAATGGTGTCATGCAGTTTGAGAGAGAGGTTAACGACTGAAATCTAATGTGTAAAGTGTTCCATTGAAGTTTTGGCCCACTACCTGCTGGGCCGTAGAGTTGGACAACATAAGTAAAGCGGCCTGTGATGATGGTCGGAGACTCCCAGGACAGGGACAGAGACCTGGAGGTGATGTTCCACACCAACAGATTCTGTGGAGGATCCTCAGGGGCTGTAACAACATGGCAAATGTTCACCTTAGACAGATGTGAGCAGAGCACTAGCTGGATGAAAGGTAAGAGAGAGCTAAATGCAGCAGTTACATAAGACACAAACGTTGTGTTACTCCTAAGTAGGTTTATTCGCGGCAATTAGATATTCTGTTACAGCTTGTTTCGATTTATATCAGTCAGGATAATATACAGTTACAGGTACAGTGGAAAGAGAAACACTACAGTGTATGTGTGTTGGGTTAGGAGGTGTGTGTGTGTGTGTGTGTGTATGCACGTGAGTATGGGCATGCATGAGCTTTGCATGTGTCTACAAGTTATCGTGTGATCATTAGGCACTGATTATGAACATGAAAGAATTTTTAGGTATGTTTTTTTAGGAGTATAGGAATGTTTATAGTAGAGAGTTTTTGTGCTAGTGTTAATTGGTACCTTTATGTGTTAATAAGGTACAAATGTGCATTAATAATGTGATAATAATGTGTATGCATATTAAAGAAAAATCTGTACAGCTTGTGTGTATCTGGATGTATATGTGTGCATACCAGCTTCTGGCATGCGGACCATGGTACTAGCGACCTGTCCCTCTCCATCGCTGGTGAAGGCTGAGACCTCAAAGACATAAGCTGTGTAGGGGCGGAGCTTGTCCATTCTCACACTGATTGGTACAGTCCATGTGGAGGCGGGAGGGATAACCGACAGAGTAACCGAAGGCGATGCGGCTGACGTCATCAGGGACGAATCAGACGGGCTGGGAGTTGCACGGGACAAAATGTCTGCAGCATCCTAAAATCCACAGAAACAAACACTAAGGACTAATATATTTTGTTAAAATAAGTTAAAATATGTAATACAATTTCCTTGAAATCGTCCAGACATCAGTCCGGATGCAAACACGGCCGTACGTTACAGTGGGGTAGAGCTCCGTTCATGATGTCCTCTGCATTCAGCTCCAGAGTTCGAACTATCTGACCCGTTCGAGCATGTTTGGCCTTTATTGCAAACTTAGTGATGAGTCCATTAATGCGGACGGGTAGAAACCACGTCACCAGCACTGTGGAGTGATTTTGGGCGAAGGCTGTGAGGTTCGTCACCAAGCCAGGAGCTGCACGTGAGAACGCAGACACATTAAAAAAAAAATACGTACCTGCACAGATTCTATAAAAAATGTATCCAAATTAATTAAAAGATAGTCCATAAAAAAGGAAAGCAGTGGAAAAGACGGTGTCTTACGGGCCTCTGCAGTTTTGTAGTAAAGTGACTGGCTGAACGGGCCAATCCCCGCTTTGTTCACTGCTGCAACCTATTGGTGGTGGAGTGGAGAGTTGTGAATTGTAAACAATAAGAACACAAACACTGACATTCAAACACACACACTGACACACAATCAGTGTCAAATGCCGAACCCAATGAAATGTGATCTACTCGTGACAACAGAGTTCACTATGCCACACAACACACATTTATATGACACAGCTGCATTCAAATCCACGCACACAATGTGCAGACAGTGGACTAAAAGGTCATGCCACAGCATGGTAATGAATTCAGTTGACAAATAACGGAAAACAGAGATCCATCATAGATCCATAGATCTCTTTACCAGATGAATAATTAAGAGCGGGTGAATAATTCAACAAGATCAATGGAATGGATGTCATTGGCAACTTTCCCACCGCCACAAGTCCTTCCCCGCTCGACAAAACTGGTTAGCTCTATGTTGAGGTCTGCTTTTTGTCAGTCAACACAATGCTGTTGGATTAAAAATGATTCATGAAATTTTGAAAATGATGTTTGACCATTTTTGAAAGTTATTGTTTTCTGTCACTTTCCAGCCACTCTGCAACAATTTACACTATGAGTCAAAAACGTATCTTCATACCTTTAACCCTTTACCAACTTTGAAAATGCTTGCACTGTGCAATTACACTCTTAGAACGAATGTGTAAAAAGACTACACAAATAATGTGTAGCACTTTAGTTTACACATTTTGTGTTAATGTTTAATAAAATTGTGTTGGAAAATTCTGATCTTTTACACATGGTTATGTAACTATGTGTAGTTTTAAAATGTACACAACATGTGCATTTGTTCACAGCATTCAACACAATATGTGTTACCAAGGACAGCACGTGTTAATATTATACATGTTTACACACCCTTGTGTTGCATTTCTTGACACTTTTCCTGGGTCAGAAGTGTTAACCCAGTGAATGTGAAGAAATACTGTCCCAAAACTCACTCATTAAAGTGCAAGAAATTGATACGGTTTGTTCCATTTTAACACATCTTTTTTTAGAGTGTAGTATTAAATTTGCAACAAAGCGATTATAATATTGCCCACCAGACCCTAAAAAATGCTACCGTGTCTTGCCAAAAAATGTTCAAAATTGTCTGGAGCAAAGCATCTTTGACAGCGCAATTGAGCATTGGCTTTAGCAGCTTTGTGTCTGTGCATTTTGAACATTGGTCAAAGTTGTTAATAACAAAATATATAATATATTGTAGCTCACATTTGAGCTGTGGTGGGCAATAAAATAATCAATTTGTTGTAAATTTAGTTCTGAATGCAATAGTGAGATTTACCATTCAAAATCAGCGCTAGTCTAGGACGAGACATAATACATGACTGCGAAATTAGCCCACAGTGTTTATCAGGACATGATATGGCAAATCTACACAAATTACTACATGTTTATGTACAGCATTCTACTGAGGTCTGCTTGGTGCTATGTGTATTAGTTGGAATAGAATCCTATGATTTACACAAAATGCTGACTGATTAACAATGAATAAGGGGCTTTGCAGACCTGACTAGCTCCCATGATTAAATAGGCTCCCTAAAATTAGCTATTAATGTTTAAATGGCTAGACAGGTCCTTACGCCAATTATAAAATGATTGTAAAATTTCTGAAACTAACATTACTGCTATTTTTAGCTTTGCTAGTGTAAGAGTGTATATGAGTGAGTGTGTACCTTAATGTTATAAGTAGCCCCAGGTGAGAGTGTGTTCAGCAGTGTTTCTGGGATGTCCAGAAACTTGGTGACCTCAGTGAAGGTGGGTTCAGGGTGGGGACACACTTCTTTGTATCTGATTACATACGAGTGGATGGTGGGGTCAGGCATCTGCCAGGAGAGGAGGATTCCATTGGAGCCCACTCTCTCACCTTCTAGTTTATAAGGTGCAGGAGGAACTGTTCACACACACAAAACACACACACATTAAACTGACACTAACACTGATGCACACAACAAAAGACATAACTGTCTGAGAAGTGATCTGAATCCTGGATGAGATTTATCATTTCTTTTCTGAGCTATCATGTGACTGCACAGTGTGTTCTCACTGCCAGACTCTCCATCACAGCCTTTTTAAGAGAATGTCTGGCAGGTGTCCCGTTTATTGTTGGAGTGTCACAGAGAGGTGATCTGATGGAGAACACTGAGCAGCATCGCTTCTCCCCAGAGTCCAGAGGAAAGGCAAAGAATACACAGTGAATCTGAAACTGATATCAATGCCATTAGACTGTACTTGATCAATAATGCAGCTGTGCCGAAACACACATAACCTCTTTTGGTAAAGGTACAGACACACATGCACATAATCTCAGTTCAGCTCACAAGCCATGAACGCACAACTTGGGTCATAAATAGCACTGCTTTTCAAATACACACATCTAAAATACATGTTGTAAGTTTATATTTCTGTATTTTCGAGATAAAACCAAGAATATATACAATTACATAAACGGATGATGATGATAAAGAAAATTACATTGACAAAATACTTCTTGGTCCACACATACACACTCAAATACACACACACACACACACACACACACACACTCACCACTTTCAACAGTGGTAATGAGGCGGCTGACAGGAGAGCTTAGCCCTGAGGAGGCAACTGCTGTCACCGTTATACTGTATGATGTTCCTGGACTCACACTGGACACATTGGCCTGAAATGAAAAAAAAAACAAAACACACAATTAATTAGGAATAATTTATAAAAAATGCCACTTGTGACGTTCTCCATGGTCCACGGCCAGGGATCTATCAGAACTGTGGGTTTGGTATCAGTAGGCCGAGATCTCACAGTGACATCACCCTGCTGAGTCACGACTGTAATTCAGGTTAAAGTGCTAAAAGTGACCTAGAAATAGAGCTTAAAGTAAAAATGAAAACAACAAATTATTTCTCAATGTGTAAACGTAAAATCCCTGATTTGAAGTCACTTTAAAACACCAAAAAGCATTCTGACTTTTGGCAACCACAGTATTGACAAGCTATTGACAGACATAAACCTAAACAAAAACACAGTTAGTGACAGATAAACTAAAAAGCAATGCCATGGGGATGAGTGTACAAATGAACAATTCACCCAATAATCCAGAGCAAATCAGATGCTTGAACACAATGTCATTATAATAACACATGGACACAGAACTTGCATATGAGTAGTCACTTAAAATTATTTGGCAAAGTTCTAAAAGTTTCATAATGAAAAATAAAACATTTATCAATATATGCCCCATATTTTCCATATTATTTTCCTTCTTTTAAAAGCATGTTTTCCACAGGCCACATGTCTAACATAAATAATAGACAAAGACAGAAACGTATTCAGGAGAGACCAGTGTGTTCAATATTTATGAAAAGTTATTCAATTAATTTCATACTTAAAATATGAACACAATCAGCCCATATACAAACCTCATCAGCAATCCGTCTATAGGTTATTGCAAACATCCAAACACAGTGTGTAAAAGTCTCTAATACGTGCATACATTTAAACGAGTAATACTGAGCCTTGTAAGCTCACAAAGTGTGTTTGGGAACTTAAACTGAGACTCAGGAACCAAAACAACTCCTAAAATTCCTTTTATAATTTGATGAGATCCTGCCAGCAACAGGTGGACAAGTGGAGTGTGTGTGGGTGTGTATTAAAGAGAGAAAGAGAATAGCCTTGAAAAGTCATTTGTGAGGAAAATATTCACCAAGCATCCAGCAAGCAGTGTGAGTGTCACTGGGCGAGAGAGTGAGGCCTACCTGAGCGGAGGTGATGCCCACACACAGGCCCAGCAGCAGGGGCAGGCAGGGTGGCATGGTGGCACCTCACACGGCCAGCGGCGTAGCAGCGGAATGCTACGGGTTTCAACCGACTCATCCACCACAACAACAAAGTCATTAAAACTTAATGGCCTTTTCTCCGTCCTCTCTCGTCCTCCCCCTCTCTCTCTTGCTCCCTCTTTCCCTAACCTTCATTTTACAACCTTCCTTCACACACTCCGCCCAGCTGACACAGATACCCCACCACCTGACACCTGGCATTCGACGGCAGGGGAGTCTTAGGCAGGAGTCTTAGACTGAGAGAAAAAGAGAGAGAAATACCGTGAAAGAAAGAAAGAAAGAAAGAAAGAAGGAAGAAAAAGAATGAGAGACTGAAGGAAGAGAAGGAAAGAAAGAAAGAAGAGAATGAGAGACTGGGAAAAGGGACAAAGAAAGAAAGACAGGGAAAAGAATGAGTGACTAAGGGAAGATGGAAAACAAAAGAAAACAGAATGAAAGAAAGACTAAGAAAGAAAAAGAACAAGAGACTGAGAGATGAAGGAGTAGGAAAAGAGAGACAAAGAATAGGACAAGAGACTGAGGGAAGAGGGTGAAAGAAAGAAAAGAACAAGAGACTGAGGAAACAGAGAATGAAAAAAGAATGAAAGAAAGAAAAGGAAAGTAAAAGAATGAGAGACTGAGGGAAGATAGAGAAAGAAAGAAAGAAAGAAAGAAAGAGAAAAGAATGACAGACTCTCTCTCTCTCTCTCTCTCTCTCAGGTGCAGCAGCATGCAGGTCGTCTGTATACCTGCACAAATCCATCTGCTGTGCTTGTTATGGTGACTTTGCCATGATCTGGAGTGAGCTGGACCTGGTACTGCTGATCACACCCAGTGGAAGGCAGCCAGTGCAGCAAGAACCAGCGTGCAGACACATTTACCACACACACATCCTCAGGACCAGCAGGCACTGAAAAACACACAAATAAACACATGCAATCACAAACACACGTCAACACACAAAATAGCAAAAACTGCATGACTGTAAAATCCTCACGTGAGGCTCATGTTCCTACTCTAATCCAGTCCTACACACAGAGGCTGCAGTCATTACTGAGGGATCTCACGAGAAACTCTCCTTATAGTGGATTTACCAAGCATTTTAAAGGGCAGTTCTAAAAGATGCTGGGTAAAGGAAAAGAATAACTAAACCCTTTAAAAATTGTGAAATCTGAGAAAACTTTTTGGGATATCAATGCATGGACGTACACAGAAATAAGGTAGAATTTCACGAAAAAAACTGTAAGGGTGAAAATCACAAGCTTCATTACTCTATGATATATTGATAAAAGTGACTATAATTTGCCAATTTCACAAAGTCTGCTAAGATAGAATTTCGATTTGATTCCTCTCAGGAGTCAGCTTTCACCATTCATATCAAATCACAAAGTGCAACTTAAATATCAACAAGACATGAGGAACAATCTTCTTTTTTAATAAAGCAGACCTCATGATCAATATAAAATTATATTACAACATGCGTGATGTCTGATCAATGTTTTCATTTTGGATCGATGCTAGAAGGTAAAAGATCTTTGATTCAATGTATTGGAGTTATATTGTTAGAATTGTATATTGTTAGATTGCTATATTGTTGTTCTCTTTTCTTGATTGCTGCTACAATATTTGCACATCTTGCTTGTACATATCACTGACTGTAATTCCTCACTAGACTGATGGTACGATATTTGAAATTATTGTACATAGATTGTAGTTTCTCCACTGCTGTTCGCTACTTGCACATATTAATGAACTCCTCACTTTTAGCAGAGGACAAGACTTTACATGTTAGCTCAGACTATATAAAAGATGCCATTTTAGTCTGTAAGGAAATTTTTCATCTGGAAATTATTTCAGATCTTGTGCACATGAGGTGTAAAAAGACAGCTCCAGGACCACCATTGTAGGCTGAATACTGCATGTAACCTAATTGTCTCTCTTTCTACTTCTAGGTTAAAGCATATATTTTATATTCTATTTATATATCACTTATTCCATATGCCTTATTTGTTCTTCGTACTGTTAAAACTGGAGCCATGTCGTCTTGTCTCTCTGTATACGTGTACAGTATATAACAGAGATGACAATAAAGTTTACTTTGACTTTGTCCCCTAAAAACAACACTGGGCAATACAGGCAGAATACTGGAGTGGAGTGTGTGTATATTCATACTAGTATATCAAAGTATTGTTTAACCACTCCAACCATTGAACTAAAAGACTTACACACCTCCACCAATATCAACTTTTGAGCAATGTATTTCGACTCTTATATTTAATCGCTCAAATAATATGCCATAACAAAGCAATGAGCAATGTAAGTAATGATATCATAACAACACATCATGCCTACTGTGAAGTGTTTATGAGCTGATTGCACTGTAACCTGTGTGTATGGTGAGGGAAGCAGCTGCCCCGCTGTCTGTGTTCCTGACCCGTTCCACCGTGGTGTTGTACGAGCAGCCTTCCTGCAGTCCGCTCAGTGTGTACTCACGAGTGTGAACATCTGCCCTGAACACCCAGCGGTGTGAGCTGTTACTGACCGTCACCTTGTAAAAGTCAAACTGGCCAGCAGCAGTGTCCCATACCAACGTGGCCGACGAGGAGTTGGCATGGAACAGGGAGAGAGAACACACACCTGCAGGCCCTGAGGGTTTAGCCAAAAAAATTATTTAACACAGAATAATTTGCATCGCTAAACAACATCTGCACTCTCATTAGGGCTTCATCATACTCACAATACTTAATATACTGTCATTATTCCAAGACATTATAATTGTGATGTGTTTTATCAGATATTGTAGAATCTTTAAAGAATGTTTAATTCACTGAATCACTTTAACTGTCAGCTCAATCAAGAGGTAGACATTTAAAATGTAATAACAACACAGTTAAACTCTAATAGCAGTACTATTAATAGAAACTATGCCTTAGTAAAAGCTTAGTTACTGAAGAATTAATACAAATTGCAATAACTGGAAATTATGGGCACACGATTAAATTCAAGAATAATAAACTACCAGCCAAAAGTTTTTGCACACCAGAGATTTTTCATTTATTTTGTAAACTGTGGATTTCTTATTCTTGTCATGCACTGAAAAGTTGTTGAGTGAAAATTATAGTGAACAACTACAAATAAAATTATATTACATTTAAAGAGTCAAGTTCATTTCTGGCATCCTTTTAACTGTTTGTGTAGTGAAATTCCGTCCTTTAACAATTCAAAGTTGAAACTTTGCGAAGAGTGACTGGAATTTTGAATCAGAAAGGCTACCACAGCATCCAGCAGCAACATACAGTAAGTTCAATCAGTCAACAGACTCATTAGTTAACCATTCTTTATTCAAGACAAAGACCCCAAACATCAGACATTTTCTTAAGAATGACTTTATTCAAATGGGGAACATACAAATAATTTATTTGTTAGTCAAGAATACTGAGTGTGTCAGTGATCTGGTTAGGATTTGGCAGGAATGCTAACAGTTAGCCGTTAGCCCGTGTAGCGTGGTGGTTAACCCAAACGCGGATTGGAGCGAGAGTAGGTAGGATGGCCATGTAAGTTTATATAAGAACTCTCTACACTAAGAGCAAGATTTCCCACAAGAAACCGCGTTCTATAAGACACACTCAATCAAGGAGATAAATCAAATAACTGGAGTACTCACAGTCAATGCCGAAATGAATCGGAGTTGCACCAGGTTGACTCAATGACTGAGCGATTCGCTGCAAAGAATCGACTCCTCTTATACTCCCTTAACCACGACCGACCACTTCTGGGTCCTAGTGCTGGTCGCGTTAGGCAGTGTGCGTGACAGTACCGCCCCTCCAGGACCGACACCAGACGAATCTGGGACGGAGGATACCCGGCGATGGTAGTCCCTTATCAATTCCAGGTGTAACACGAACCAGGCCAGAATCCAAGACCGTTCCTCAGGGCTGTAACTGATCAAGGGTTTAAGTTGCGAGGTGTGGAACACTGGATGGATCCGGAGCACGGCAGGCAGTTGGAGCCGCTAATTGACAAGGTTAATCCAGTGGGTGAACTTACAGGGTCCAATGTAACGAGAGGTGAGTTTGCCAGAGTCTGTGTGCAGACGGAGGTTCTTGGTAGACAGCCATACCTTGTCATGAAACAAACATCCCAGGGGATGCCGACGGCAATGTTAAGCAGTGTAGTGGGTGTTGGCGCCATGGATAGCGGCAACAGCTCGCATCCAAATCCGTTGGCATCTGCGCACCACCTGTTGAGCTGATGGTACCTCAACCTCTGGTTCCTGGTGGCTGAACATCGGAGGCTGGTACCCATAGCACACCTCAAATGGGTTAAGGTTGGTGGCAGAAGAGGTGTGGAGATTGTGGGAAAGTTTGGCCCAAATGGCGTAGCGGGCCCAGGAAAGCTGACGATCTGCAATGAAACACCTCAAGTAGTGCTCCAGCTGTTGGTTGGTCTGCTCTATCTGATCATTATTCTGAGGGTGGTAGCCAGAAGAAAGACTGCAGGTGGCGCTGATCAGATGGCCTTCCAGAATCTGGCAGTGAGCTGAGGCCCTCTGTCCGAGACGATGTCTTTGGGGAACCCATGCAAACAGACTACATGCTCTAGAATCAGCTCTGCAGTGGTCTTAGCTGACGGAAGTCTGGGCAGGGCCACCAGGTGCACAGCCTTGGAGAACCGGTCCACAATGGTAAGGATGGTGTTCTTCCTGTCTCAATCCGGCAGGCCCGTAACGAAGTCCAGGGCAATAAGTGACCAGAGCCGACGAGGGACTGGGAGAGGCTGAAGTTCCCCCGGGGTTGGTTGGTTGGAACCCTTGGCCCGGGCACACACTGGGCAAATTCCCTGATGTCCCTGGCCATAGAAGGCCACCAGAAGGTGCGGCAGATGAGCTGGAAAGTCCGCTGGACTCCTGGATGGCCAGCGATAGTGGAGGAATCTGCCCAGGCCAGGACGTCAGGTCTGAGGAAGGTTGGCGTGAAGAGACGTCCAGGTGGCACACCTGCCGGAGGGGTTTCCAAGGCCTGTGCATGGTGCACCTTGGTCTCCAGTTCCCAGCGTAGGGGTGCGATAATGCGGGTAGTGGGACAGGCGTGGGGTCCATCTGGGCGACGTCAGCCTTGAGTTGGCAGGAGAGGTCGTCTGCTTTGGTGTTCTTGGAGCCCGGGCTGTAAGAGAGATGGAAGGTGAACTGTTCAAAGAAGAGAGCCCACCGTGCCTGCCATGGATTCAGTTGTTTAGTGTTCTGGATGGTGATGAGGTTCTGGTGGTCTATCCAGACCATAAATGGTTCACTGCCACCCTGGAGTCAGTGTCGCCATTCTTCCAAAGCCCACTTGATGGCCAACTGCTCATGGTCCCCAACACTGTAATGCTGCTCATTGGGGTCAAACTTCTTGGAGAAGAAGCCGCAAGGTTGCAGTTTCTGGTCTGGACCACATTGTGACAGGATAGCTCTGGCACCCACATCCGAGGTGTCCACTTCCACAATAAACAGCTTGGTGGGATCTGGATGAAGGGGGATCGGAGCCGTAGTAAAATGATGCCAGAGCTGGTGAAAAGCATCCTCAGCTTCGGAGGTGAGGGTGAAACGGTGAGGAGTGGGTCGCATCAGGCGGTAAGGGGAGCAGCAACCATACTGAAGCCCCGGATGAAACGACGATAGAATGGCAAATCCCAGAAACTGTTGGAGCTGCTTCAAGGTCTTGGGAAGGGGCCAATGACGCACAGACTCCAGCTTCTGGGGATTCATGGCCACACCCTGGGGCAAGATGACAAAGTCCAGGAACATGGTGTATCGCTCGTGAAAGGTGCATTTCTCCAACTTGCAGTGCAGTTGCTGAGCGAGTAGTCTCTTGAGGATGTCCCCAACATGTTGGGTGTGTTCTTCCAGGTTTTTTGAATATATGAGGATGTCATCCAGGTAGACGTCGTTAATGAACTGCTGGAAGGCAGCGGGAGCATTGCAGAGGCTGAAGGGCATCACCAGACTCTCATAACATCCCACTGGGGTGATGAACGCCGTCTTCCACTCATCACCCTCCCTGATGTGTACCAAGTTGTAGGCGCTCCGGAGGTCCAACTTAGTGAAATAGGTGGCACCAGAGAGAGCGTCTAGGGCAGTGTTGGTCAATGGAAGCGGGTGGCAATTCTTGATCGTGATCTTGTTGAGCCCCTGATAGTCGACGCAGGGACGGAGACTGCCATCTTTTTTCTTGACAAAGAAGAACCCTGTGGTGGCAGACGAGGAAGAGGGCCTGAAGGTTCCCTGACAAAGTGCACTAGTGACATATTCTTCAATCACCTGCATCTCGGTCGAAGAGAGGGAGAAAAGACGGCCACAGGGTGGCATTGTGCCAGGCCATACGGGCAGTGGAGAGGCAGTTGGATGGCATGTTGCTTGCAAAAGATCTCTGCCAGGTCACGATATGGTGCGGGATGGTCTCCGTGTTGACATCGGGAGTCTCAGACTCCTTAGAGCACGTCCCAGGCGGTGCTCAGAACAGGTCGGCCCCCATTGTATGATCCAGTTTTGATGCCAGGAGATGAGGGGATTGTGCAACAGCAACCAGGGATACCCAAGGATGAGAAGAGGAGATGAGATGGTGATGAGGAGGAATTGGATACACTCCTGGTGCTGGTCAAAGTGAACGGGCTGGTGGAAAGGGGCTGACTGTCGACCGAGGTGATCTGAATTGGCTGGGATAACGCCTCAATCTCCACCCCCAGTTGCTTGGCAGTTGCGAGCCGCTCTCAGAACTCACCGGGTCGGACAGTTTCCCGTATGAAGAGTGGATACATGATTGGGAGAGCCACAGTAAGCACACAGGAGCTCCCGGTATCGTCGATCCCTCTCCAAGGCGGTTAAGGAGGTGCATCCAAAGCTGCATGGGTTTCCCGGCTCTGGAGTTGTCCATGGTGCGAGGAGGAGAACCGATGGCGCTGGGTGCAGATGCAGGTGAACTGGAATCGTGAGTTGATGGTGCAGCGAGGGTCTGGGTGAAGGGTGCTGGTCGGTGGGTTGAGGCGGCTGGCAGCAGGGTGCAGGGAGCTGGCTTTGGGGGAGAGCTCATGCACTGATTGATCAAGTTGGAGTTGGATCAAACCCTCCAGGGTGGCTGGACCCTCCCTGCTGCAGATGATACAGCCGAGAGTCAGTCTCCACCTCGCTGTTGGGATGCTCGAACATGAGGCGAACCTGCATGGTGAAAGTTGGATAGGCATTTCCGACGTCAGAGTTGGAGTGGAGAATGGCCATGGCCCACTCAGCTGCCTGTCCATACAGCAGGGAGATGAGAAGTGCAATCCTCTGGTGGTCCGTGGAGTATCTGGTGGGTTGTAACTCAAACACAAGATCCAGAGTAGTTAGTAAAACATCACACTTCCCATCTATGCCATTCCACTTTTCTGGTAAAGAGATTTGGGGTTCGGGAGGGGAAGAGCGGGCTACCCCGACCAGAGCACGGCGCTCAGCAGACTGCTTCTGAACAACTCCGCGGAGCATCGCGACCTCCTGGCACAGAGACGTGACTCCGACTACGGAGTTGATCTATCAACACACCCTGCGTTGCAACCATGTTGCGGAGCATGGCAAAATCCGCTGGGTTAACAGCTTGGGCTCTGTCATTCTGTCAGTGATCTGGTTAGGATTTGGCAGGAATGCTAACAGTTAGCCGTTAGCCATTAGCCATTAGTACTCACAGTCGATGCCCGAAATGAATCAGAGTTGGGCCAGGTTGACTCAATGACTGAGCGATTCGACTCCTTTTATACTCCCTGAACCACGACCGACCACTTCTGGGTCCTGGTGCCGGTTGTGTTACGCAGTGTGTGTGACAAGTGTATTTTTAGTAATATTTTAATAGAAGGCAAACAGAAAATTTCTGTATGTGAAAACTTTTTTGTGGTAGTCTTTAAAAATTATAGTCTGAACGCCCACAGCACAAGAACAAAAACCTTCTGTAATATCAGTATTGCCTAAGCCAATGTTGCAAGGGTGTTCTTTATTCATAATTCACATTTTGACATTAATTATTAGTAATGAATCTTTGGATGATCATGAGTTACTGTTTGTATGTACAAAGCTGAGTAACAAGTGAAGACTGTGATTGCAATGGTGTGATGGCACTCTTACTAGTGGAGGTGTTTCTGGTAAGGCTCTGGCTGAAATCAGACCCTAGGAAGGACTGGATCTCAAACTGGTAATCACTTCCTGGGGTCAGGTCATTTATCCTTACGCTGTTGCCATGGAGATCCACCTGGTGAAGTCGAGGACTGGCACTTGCGAGGCTATAACGTAACTGCTCCCAAACAGCGGGAAGGAGAAACCAGTGGTAAACAATGAGCAAGAGAGAATGGGAAAAAGAACTAGAGAAACTGACCTCTGCATGACTATGCATGTACAACTTGGACAGCACATGCACCAACCCACACACACACACACACCTGCTCTTTCTCTTCCTCTCACTGTGGGGTATAATGCAGGATTGGGCTCCTGTATAATTGAGAGAGTCAGTAACCTGAGCAGGTAAGGCTGAGGGACGTCGCTAGGCAACATCTCAGGTGAGTCAGTCAGAATGAAAGTTTAAACAGGTGTCCTGCTTCAGTGTAACACACACACAAAGCTTGATCATTTCTACTACAGCAAAATTGTGTATTTCATTTTGATTAATTTTGGTTTCTGTCTACAGTCTTTGATGTAATTCATAGTTCATTCTTTTGCCATCCATTTTGCTATTTTTGCCGATAAAATGCTCATCCATCAATGTTTGATATTTGTCAATGTCTTTTGGCATATGGGTAGAAGATTTAAAATGACTATCATTGTCTCACCCTGTATCCATCAGCTCTGCCCTGGGGGCGTGTCCAGGTGACATACATGGCGTTCCCGTCCTGTTCTATGAAGGTGATGTCATCAGGAGGGGCTGGAACTGGAGTATAAAAACTAATAAGAAGGAAGGACAAACACAGATCACCTGGCTAAACATGTGAGTGCTGCATAAAGCTGTAAGTACATTCCCAAAGGATTTCTCTTAAGTTGCCACAGGATACAGTAAAGAGTAAAGTTCATTATAAAGTACTGCACTTAAGTGCAAACTAATGCCTAGGAATGTTGTTACTTCCAACACTAAGAATAATATTTTCTGTATGTGAAACATTTCTCTGTGTGTCCTGGATAAAATATGTCAGTCTGTCAAAAAAGCAATTTTTGACTTCAAAATAACTCTTCAATAATTATAAAGCTGTCTAATCAAAAATGTTGATATAAATGCATACATCAAATACAGATTAATAAATAAAAACTAAATGTCTGTTATCATATGAAGTGGCAAATTTATTCATAGCAGCAAAGACTGGATAACATCATCTTTGAATGTGAAGGGTTCTATCAACACTGCTGATTTTAATTTTGAGTGGTTATGAATTCCAAGACAAAAATCAGAGTTTTAAATGAGGATCATTCAGCAGCTAATTTATGCTTACTAATTAAGGCATGAAATTATAGTAATGGCTGCTGGCAGGCTTGGAGAAATACAGAAAATATATGTGTTTTAAGAAGTAAAGTGGGCACTGGGTACACTGAAAGCTCCTTTCAGGAGGGGGCAGTAATGTGCAGCAGCCACAATTTTTCATTGAGCCGATTGCAAATTGGGAATAACTGCAATTAATTTCCCCTTATTTCAATCCATTTTACTGTCACAATGCAGTAGTTTTTGATTTCCATCTTTTTGCCAAGTGGTACAGCCTGACTAAAGCTGTACTGACATTATAATATCAAGTTCAAGTGTATTTATTAATACAAGATTCTAGATTCTTTAGATCCAAGATTCTTAATTTGTCACGTTCATAGTTATACAAGTACAACATATAAAGCATATAATCTCCTGTCTCATGGTGCAAGTGAAATTGAAAGTGGTTTAATCTGGTCTAGCAACAATATCCCCAATCCTGAGGGTATCATTAGTACAGGTGAGACTGTAATGATACTCACTTGTATTAACTGTAACAGCAGAGGGAAGACTCCGTCTAGCTCCGCTGACACTTATGACCTCAACCGTGTAGACACTTCCAGGTGGAAGATGGACAAATGTATAAGATCTGCTGAGATAAAAAGAGATGTTTTTGCACAAGCTACGGGACAGTCCAGAGTCTATCTCCTAAAAGTAGTTAATGTCAGGCTGACCAACACCGATGCCCAGTATCTTTTTTGTTTTAATCTAACGCTAACCTATCACATAATATTCTTGTTTTCTAACAACACTTAATTAGTTTCATTAGCTGAATTTCTGCAGGCTAATTGATCTACAACAGAAGGGGTTGGCAGTCCTGTTTTAAACACATTTCTGAGTCCAAGTAACAGATCTGTGGTCAGGCTATACCTCTGGTCAGAGACTCTCAGTCTGGTCTGCAGGTTATACGTCGAGTTTCTGATTGACAGAAGAAAGGAATCACAAACCCCATGGCCCTCCTTCCACCTCACAGCAAGAGACGCTGCCGTCTTCTCTATCGGCAGTAGTGTGACTGAACTGGGGACTGTATTCACACACACCACACAACATTACAAAAATTCATTAAACAATTAAACAATGATTGTAAAATCTAGTGTGTGCACACTTGTTTGTGTATGAAGGTTTGCTCACATACACACTCTGACAGCGAGGAAGACAGCAGGACTGTCTCTGAAAGACTCCTTCTCTGTACGCACTGAAATGTTATACAGCTTTCCTGGGATCAGGTTCTTAAAGACTGCTCTAGTTTGCAGCACTTTCTGTACCTGAAGTATACACACAAACACACACACAGTCTAACTGAAGCAACTCTGGGATCTCAGACAGATACGTGAAAAATGCAATTCAATACACTTCTTACCCTGCTCTGAATTATTCATAGGCAATAATGTGAATCAATCATTATTACATAATTTAAAAAATGAAAAATAATTATAATTGAAGAGGTTTTGTAAATATCTGGGTGCAAATGTAGTGCAAGGCAAAAAACAAGCATTCAGTGGAGCCTGAATGGTGTTTTATCACTTAATCATGTCTCCTTCACCACCATGCTGCCCTCTGCTGCTACAGTTCAGCCACTGCTTTGAGTTTAAGTCGCTTGTTAAATTGTGAGGGAGTGGACAGACAGTATTACACTGGGGCCACATATTTTGTTAAGGCCATATCAGCTCATAATAAAGCATAACATAGTCTAACAAACAGTACTGTACCACGACAATGTCAGCAGAGTCCATACAGAGCACTTCATAAGACTGCCCGTGACCTTCTGACCTGTCCCACAAAACCTCTAGTGAGGTGTCTGTCACAACACCAGCACGCACACGCCTGGGAGGAACCAGACCTATGCACACACACACACACGTATACGCTCATATGACAAACAAATATGCATCAGCTAAATTATTAAACAAAAATGTACAAATACTGAATTTTGCCAATGCTATATCAGCTTTGTGAATCACAAGTCATCTTGCCTTGCTGACTCAAAAGTAGGAGCGTTGGTCATTACTCACAGGTCTTGACCGGTCGAAGGGCAAAGCCATCACTGCTCTGACTCCTGCTGGTCACAAACAAGTTAAATTCATACAGTGTTCCTGGACTAAGGTTTTCCATCACAGCCCTGCTGATTCCGCTGGAGATAGGAATCCAGATGCTGTTCAGCCCATAAGCTACCATCAGGCCATCATACACACCACTGCTGGGCATCTGTACAAACAGAACCACAGAGTGTGCGTCCACTGCATATGGGACAGCATCATGAACCCTCTCTGGCTCTAAAAACAAACAGACCCAAACGTCCACAGATATATAATCAGACAAGAAATATATGCGTGGAAATTACAGAAGATGTATTGTAAAAATGCAAAGGAAAACGAAAATAAGTTTAATTTTACTGAGTGTTTGTTCTATGCTGCTTGTCCTGCTCCTGTTACCGCCTCTTGCTGCAGCCACACTGACATTATATGTTTCTCCAGGCACAAGCATGGCAAGAGAAATGCAGCTTGAATCATTCACCCAGAATTCACTGGAACCCGCTTGATTTGTGTTTGGGAAAATCTGTATAAAATACCCATCAGCCATCTCTAACCGAACTGGCTCCCAGCACACAGTCATGTTTGATGTCCCCACAGCAAGCACTGATAGATTGTAGGGGGGAGTAACCTCTGAAAAATACAGTGTTAAAATAATATTTATGTCACAATAAAAAACATCTAAAATGAAAATGAGCAAAAATACATACTAGAGCCAGAGGAATATAAAGACTGGTGCTGATTTTGATAATTGGTAAATGTAAAAATGTTGATAATCTCTTGATTTATTTTTTCATGGTTGAAATACCCATATCGCTCTTTTTCTTTTTAATTGCCATTTCATTTTGTCTCATTTATTTTGTCTCATTACTGATTTATCTGCTAGTAAACGCTAGCAGAAATACTATATGTAATACTACTGAGATTTTACCTGTAATAACAACCAAGGGTGGGGCTTCAGAGCTCTCTATCCCCTCAGATGTGACTGATAATAGGGTGATCATGTGCTCATGATATGCTTCAAGCTTTCTGATCACAGCATGGATGTTGTCTCTGCTAAACCACAAGCCTCCCCTCCTGCCAGAGGTTACGTCCAACCAGCGCAGGAAGTAGCAATCAAATACAGCATTCAGAGTAGAGTCTGGAGCGGCCCAAGAGAGTACAATTTGACTGGATGTGACATTGATCACTGTGATATTTTGTGGTGGACTTGGTCCTGTAAAGATGAAAGATTCTCACATCATATCTTGCTTTATTTGTGTGTTACATGCATGTCTATATTGGTGTGTGTGTGTGTGTTGTAAGACTCACTGCTTTTTGCCAAGGAAATGGGCCCAAGTGTTTGGGACGCTCCACTGGGGTGTACAAGGCTGAGAGAAATGTAATAGACATGTCCCGGGAAGAGTTCACGTACATTCGCTCGATCTTGAGTGTGTGTAAGTGATATATATGGAAGTGTTCTACCCTCAGATCGGTCTTCAACCTGCAGACTGAGATTTGAACTGGCTGATAAGTGTAGGACCTGAGAGAGGTTTGACCATTGCAATACAACTTCTTTTTCCTCCACGCTCTCCAGCTGCAGTCCAGCATAGGAAATCTTCAACACTATTAGAAATGGACAACCACAGATCAAACTTAAACACACTTTCTAATGGGACTTAGAGCAGTAACGTCAACACTGAAAGTGAACAGCTTTAACACACTCACTCGCTCTCACTCACATTCCATCTGGCAGATATAAGGAAGGCGGAGGTAGCAGAAGAGAGAGGTGAAGAAGTAGCCTGATCCTGTAGCATTTTTCTGAAGAGCAAAACAGTCTGTCTGATTGGCGGAGAGCGATGATATCACACCAACGCTCAGATTGTAGGCGGAGTCATCAGACCAGTGGTAGTTACCTTCTTGCTGGGGGGGAGAAAGGAACAGAGTATGTTGTAGGGTGTAACTAAGTTGTGTGAGTAACTGAGTGCACATTTAATGATTGATACCTGTCGGTCATTTAGGGCTGTCCACAAGAGCAGCAAGTGGGATTGCACATAGGAGGAGACAGACAAAAAGTCTGCATTTGTCTTTAGGTTGGCCAGATGTACCCCTGGTGCTGTTCGCTCACATGCCCGCTGGGCCTCTGTCCACTCCAGCAGCTCAGCTATTACCTGGAAACAGCTCCAGCCAGATGCCAGCCAGCCCACTGGACACACACCTGTATGAGATACACATAATGCACTTTGGCCCTGTTTACTCCTGGTATAAACCCTTCTACGCAGTCTTAACTATGACTATGATAACTATAACTTATCTCTTGGTTTTAACATAGTGGCTCAGAATTCCTGCATGAAAAGGTTCAAATGCATCTCATATACCAAGAGCTGTCCATAAGTGGCCGCTTGTTATCAGACCTCCCTTTTCCCGCTCTATGTGCAGAAAAATGTACATACTGTATATTTTCAAAGACCAAATGTAGTGCAGCTGTTAAAACTTAAAAACCGGATTTAAAGTGGCTGTTTTCAGCTTGACACCATTGGTTCATAAATAAAGTCTGTTTACAGAGACAGAACATCTTGGAGTATGGTCTGAGCAATTAGATCTCAATACGCTCTCAAAAACGTACAGTTGGCCAAATGTGATCATATCACAAAAGGCTCATGTTAATGCCAGGTTTGAACAGGGCATTGGTATGAGTGAAAGTATAAAATGTGTGTGTGTATATGTGTGCTACAGTCTGTACATGTGTGATATTTTACCTGTCTTTATAGCCAATTGCAGTGTCTGAGTGATGGTGATATTAATACGTGGCTCATATGTTTTCTCTTCCACAGTGAGATCATAACGAGTTCCAGGTTGCAGTCCTTTTACTAGCTGGGGTTGTTTAGATGAAGACAGGAACCAACACCGCTGATCTACACAAGTCTGCACAGACTGGTTGCTGCTCCAAGTCAACAAGGCACTTGTGGTGGAGACGTCCACTTTCAGGAAGGTGCTCTGCAGAGGAACTGATCAAAACAAAACAGAACTTTTGGCTTCCTAACAGTACAAAAAAGAAAATATTATTATTATTATTATTATTATTATTATTATTATTATTATTATTATTATTATTATTATTTAAACTGCAAACACTGCACAGCTCATCTCACCCAGTTGAAAAGTTCTGTTCTCCAGTACATGCTTTAGACTGTTAGACTGAAGTGTCAGATGCAGATTCTCTAAAGACTTTGACACATTTGCATCTATTAGACACTCACACACTCTTTGGCACACTGGACTGCTGTTAAGCACCTGACAGAGAAATTCAACATACTCATCACCAGCAGAAGATACTAATCAGAATTTAATCTGTGTCTGTTTATATACTTCATACCTTGTCACCCAACAAAAGTGTGTGACCAACCAGATCCGGATTCAAAGGCAAGCTGCAAAATTTCACCTGCACATGCACAGATTCTATACTGTAAAAACCACAAACATTTAGAACCTGAGAAACAGACAAAAGAAAGTGTGAGAAAGTGTGAGTTTGACAACCTTCCAGTACCAATAATAAACTATCCAGCTGTACTTTCTATGAAATGTTATATTAAAAATAGATTATAACAAGAATTTTGTCTGGTTAGAATTTTAAACAATTATTAATATTAATACAATATAAGCCCTCTGGTCTGGAAATGCAAATACAACACTCATAACATGGTTGAAGGATCTATCTTCATCTTTCTTAAAAATTAAATTATACATTTTTACAAACACCAATACAGATTTATCGGAAATAAGCCCATACAGGTTTTTAAATCTCTTTATGTGTCTCTTTAAGGGCTCACTATTGTCATCTGTATGTATTTAAACATTAAAGAATGCGAATGTCCCAGTTCTATCCTTTGACATTCTATCTTCCAAACATTTGCAAATCAATATCAAGAAGTTGGACAGGCATTTCCCCCCTTTCAAAAGTTTTAGTTTAAATCCTTCTGAACACTGACATTATGAGTAATGCAGCTTCAATGTGGTTTCATCGCCTGCTTATGAATTTGTGATCAATTCCATCAATTTATAACATCAACAGCAGAATCACTTTAAATAACACATTCATTTCAATCATTACCTGTATCATAAGTCCCAAGAGCCACAGACGAGTCGCTTTATCCATGAAACCCCTCCGTATTATTTTGTTGTCTATAAAAGTAGAGTTTTGTCTTGTTTTGTTTTTTTAAATGAAGTTTAAGGTCGCAGAGTCGCTGTTTTAAAAAGCTATCCGGCGCCTTCATGAACCCTCTCCAAAGCACTGACGCACAAATCCCAATTTTACATTCCTTTCACCTCAGATTAAAAAGAAATGCGTTCCGAGCTGCCACGCCTCCCCTCTCACTCGTAACTCTCAAGTCTAGAAATCAAGCCCAACAATGGAGTAATAACTCAGCTGCGGAAGAGCGCTTCTCCGAGCCGTTTGAATTTAGCGCGCTGCGGTTCCTGCTCGCGCTCGGCTCCGCGTGAACTGGATTTGTCTCGCCCAAAACCTGTCTGTCTCAAATGAATAAGTGAAGGTTGGCATGACTACCGGCCCCAAGCCCCCCTGTGCTGGGAGTGGGAGTGGGAGCAGGTCAGTTGTTGAAGGATTTAGCCTGACATGCGGACAGCTGGACAGGCGCCTGATTCTGAGGAAAGAACAGCGCGTTTAGTTAAATCTGCTCGACTAGTAGAAAAGCTGGACGCACCTTCATTTTGATCAAGTGTATATCCTAAAATGGTAGAAATGAGATTTTTAGAAAAATATGACAGACTCAGAAGCTTCTGTCTTCAGGCCATAAACCAATTGATAAATTTTAAACCAAAAGCTGCCACTCAAGATTTTAATAACACAAATTGAACTGAATACTGATCCAATACTAAAGTAACACACATATTAAACAGTTGCAGGTTTACAGAGGTATATTACATATAAACAGCAATATTTTTATTGTAATATTGTGCCTATTTGTTTATAGTACTTTGAGCTCTACAATGGTTTTAATTAATATTTTGCTTCATTTTAATATGTCGAGGTCTACATTTCACAAAATGTTTATGTCTATGTATGTTACTACTAAAGAAATCTTGAATAAAGGAAACTTGAATTGATTTTAAATGAGTTTATTTACATTAAGTGTCGTTTTTTTTGTTTTCAAATGTTTGCTTCTTTATAGTTTTCCTATAAATTGTGGAAATGCAGCCAAAAAACACTCAGTATATGTAAGAAGTTGCTAATGCAGGATACCTCTGAGATTGGATGAAAGAATGTGTGTGCAGATCAGTAATTAAGTAAAAGATACCCACCACAGAGTGAACAGATTTTTATTTAAAAGCTATTCCGTCATTGAATAGTTGAAACTTGTGCAATTGCAGAGTTTTACTGATTTGGTGAAAAACAGCACAAGTAAAGAGTAGACCAAGACATGGCTAGCTGTGTAGTTCATAACACACCTAGCTTTGACATTTCCATCAAAAGGTGTATATTTCAGGAATTTGTTTGCTCAGTTGCATCAGGGATGCCCAAGCCTTTATTTGAGTGTTCTTTCGCTCTAACTCAAACAAAAAAACTGTGGAGGTGAAATATATTTTAGCTTTTCTTGTAACTTTATAATACCTGTTTAATTTGGATTCAACAATCTCACATTTTAGATCTTTTTGAAAAAAGATCCAATTCTTGGGACATGTGGTACCAGCACTGAGATTTGTTGAAAGTGAGAAAATAATGATTTTGCCAAGTTCAGCCCACAAGGCAAAACAAAGTCTTCAGTGATCGAACAAAAATGCTGTTGACCTAGACCCTTTTCTTTTGTTAAGCCATGATTCAGCAAATTCATGCAAAGAGGAGGTGAACCCCTACATCCTTTAATTACTTTGCCATTAAAACATAACAAAACTCAGCAAGACAGTGCTGCTGTGACGTGGGCTGCTGGCTGTGGATGAGTAAGCCTGCATGTGCTTTATTTTTTCTCCTGAACTATTACAGCCTTTTATTTATATATAAAAATGTTGTTGTAACAATTCAAGTCAAAAAAGCAAAAATATTGAAAATTTGAGTGCAATGCAATGAAACTAACCTCGTATCATATCTTAATGCATGTTAATAATGTGTTGTGTATGCATAATAGAACACATTATCAATTAAACTGCTATGAGAACTGTGAGAATGTATTATCATGGCACATTTTCTGAGGCTGTGACTACATCAAAAAACATCTTATGTAAAAATGTAAAAGATTAGTGTTCAATTAACAGAGAAAATCTGTCTTCAGTTTCCAGAGGAGATATTTGTCCTCCAACAGAAGGAGCCACTGCTCACTAGGGAGTGTTATCTTTGCTGGGGAATGCTGCCATCTTTCAAGTTTGAATAAAAAACAGTATTCAAAGACCTGCTCAGAATTTATTTCTCCCTGTCGGGTAGTTTAAGCCTTTAGAAACATTTTGACTGTGAAAGGTTCAAAAAGTACAAAGTTATCATTTAAATAAAACATGAGGTTAAAATGTAACAAACTCTTAAAAATACATCTAAAATCTCCTTACTTACTTTGGCTACATAATAACATTAAAGATGCAAGAATCAAATTTGCCTCAAAATATTTTGGGACAAAAACTGTATGATATTTAGACTATACCTGTTCACAACTGTTGTTTTAAAAACTACACAATTTAATAAGGGTTACTGGTCACTTAGGATATGTGATTACATAACACATATAACACTCCCAGATAAATCACAGAATTCAGCATCACTACAACTACAGGGATGGCATTAGTAGTTTGTGGATTTACCAATCTGTGGCATAAAAATGGGTCCACTGTGAGAGTATATAGACTAATAGATCCTAATTCTACTGCATGTATACTACTAACAGGTAACAGGTTATTAGTTCCACTGGCACGAGCAGTCCATAGGCTCTTGGTAGTTGTAGTCCACAGAAGTAGCATTGCGCGTGCAATAAAGCTGGATGATGCGGTTTTGCAGGCCGTTTTCACGACAGCACTTGCAGAAACGTGCATGACTGTTTATGTTGAAGTTAAAGATGGTGGCAGATGGGCATTTCCCATCACATGAGTATACTGTTACCTGTGGATTTGTGTATGTATGACAGAGATAGAGAGAGAGAAAGTTAATTCGGTGTTGTTACTTATTATTCGGAAAATCAGAAGTTGTGTCAGCTTGTTGTTGGTGTGATGCAGCGTTCACTCACTGGTGCATTACTCCTGCAGTCATCTTTCCTGATGGTGGTCCTGATGGCAACTCTTTTACATGTTTTGCCATCTTCTTTACCTACAGACATGAATGCTTGACACTGTGACAATGTACACACATTAGTTTAGCTTTCAAACCGCCTTGTAATGAACTTTATCAAAAATGGAAAACCAAAATATTAACGAATAAAATTAATTGTAAATACTTATGAGATATATTTAAAAAGTTACTGCATATTATGTTGCCATTAAACATACAAACCATTAGTACATTAAAATCATAAACTGTTGTGACATTTTAATGAACATAAACAGCTTTATATCTTTACTTTGTGAATGCACCTTTCAAATAAATAAAAAGGTACACACACTTTAATTCCCCCTTTCTCTCACACACACTCAGACATGATCATTCACTCTCTTACAAAAACCCCTGCAGCGGCCTCAATGCCTCTCAAGTCTCCACTATTGTAGTTGAACCTCGGAGACTCAGTTTGATTGACACTCTAACACTCACAGAGATGTTTCCCATGCCACATTGTTATTGAAAGCCGAAACACTTCGCTAAAATTGGCTAGACTTAAAGGGAAATCACGGTAGTAGCTCTGAGAGATGCTCCTGTGTGTTGTTGGACATTTCAGAATCATAATTTAAACCTTGACATAAATTCCTGGGACATCAGTGTTCAGGTTTCTGGATATCAGTAGGTTTTTCAACAGGAGATAAATCTCTTCCTCCACATCTGCGCTCAGGGGGAGGGGCAAGCGGTGAAGTGTGTGGTATGTAGGGAGACTAGTGTGCGTGGGTGTGTGTGTTTGTGGGTGGGGGTATATGTGTTGATAGGTGTGGGTGGGTGTTTGTGTATACATCAACATTATATTAAGGTGTAACCTGTAAAATTGAATTAGAGAGTTAGGAGAGATGATGAGAAACAGGTCTTGTGTCACTCAATCATTCACAGTTTCACACTCATGGAAAGTGGAAGAAAAAATTATGGATAAAGTGGCTTAAGTTAATGTTTGATAAGGTTAATGTAGCTGGTACAAAACACACACACAACCCAAAGAAAACAAGAAATATAATGTACAATGTACTTGCAGCTTTTTTTTTACTTTGGTCTCCTGCTCTTTCAATAAATGTCCAAACACACACACCTCACACACAACATGGAGTGAAAGACAGATGGAGATGATGAGTGAGTACCTGTGTCACAGTTAGTACTAGCAGTGGGAGTTACTGGACTAATGGAAAAAGGCAACAAACCAAGTCCAGCACCTAAGAAACACACAGGGGCATATTCACATCTCACACACTGTCCATTGCTCACAAACTCCACTTTCTCAACATGCACGCTGGAACCCAACCACACAGCATATTTCACACCTCAGACTAAATGAAGCACTGCAGCCAACCCAGAGTTGAGAGCCCCCAACCGCTACAACCACATGCCCTCGCCATGACTTGCATGCAGACAAAGCCTCTCAATATCAATACAAACACATGGCCACCTTATTATATCTAGGAATAGCATCAAAATTCACTTTGTGTGGGTCGCTCATACATAAAAACTGAGACGGAACATGCCAAACACCAGAGTATTTTGCTCAAACCTCCTCCTGACGTCCAAGCATGCAATTCAAATCAAATCAAAAGATCGCGAGTTTTATGAACAGATCATTACATACAGATTCATGCACCTCCATGACAAGATTATGCAGAAACCATATACTCAAAAATGCAACTTTCAAACTGTCAATTAATTATCAGTCTTGTAGCAAAAGACGTAGCCAGTTCCAAAGCCAATACACACAGCAAACATAAACACAGGCCTCAGAGAGACAAAAAGACAGTCCGAGAGGAAATTAATGACAGATGAGTTATTCTGCAAGTAAAATTCTGACATTGAATTGCATCTTTTTTCAGAATGCTTTTAAGATTAGGAATGATGAAAAAGAATGTGAGGAAAGAGAGAGGTAGAGGCCTGTAAATGTTGTCTAGCTTGTGCTTTCATTCCTCCAGGGCAGTAGGGGGCACTTTAACTGCAGACAAAACCAACAGCCAGGAAACCCATCACTGCCAGACCGTCATGCTGCACAAATCAAGTCAAGTTCACAGCAGCCCCAGAAAGCACCTAAAACCACATTCACTGGTTACCTACATGTCTTACAGCAGCCATCAACATACGTCTGCACCACACCGCCATTCTGGAAAAAGAAAACAAATTTACAAAAATTTATGTTTTAAATGTGTACATTCTCAGAGCGACAAAAGAAACTGCAGTTCAACAAACCTGAATACACTCAGTGTCGTTAAAAGGAGGGCAGATTACTCCCGAAGCAAGAATCACTGCTCCCACAGCAGTCTCCATGCAGTCATACCGGGTACAGTTTGCAACCCAGGAGCTTCCAGCCTATGATCATACAAGCACAAAGCACACACATGCACAAAGTTTAGTTTAATTAGAAGCAACTGCAGAGTATGTGCTACTACTAGGTTGTGATCTTTTTAATTATATAAGGATGATCAGTATACCAAAAATACTTCTGTAGTTCCATTTTCACTGGAAAATAAGCATGAGACGTTTTTACAGGCACCGCAGCACACATGTGGGTCAGAGGACGGGACATACACCTGGTGCTTTAGAAACAAAAAAAGATACTGTGAATGTTCTATATCATTATATAACATCATATCTGTGTGTTCGTTAAAAACCGTTTGCTCCATTAAGTTTGCTTCAATACCTCATTCTCCAGATACTTGAATTCATAAGTTCTGATTATCATACTTTCCACAGTTGAAAAATAACTGACATCCTGCTTAATAGCTCCACAGAACACAAATGATCTTTTCTCCATACCACAAAAATGTATCACATGCCATATATTTTAAAAAGTGAGTCCTCACTACAGTTTGAAATCTATGTTTCTCAGAAATGTATCTTTGATAGACTTCCAGTCCAACTAGAGTAATCTCTCAATCTGTCAGTAGTTGCAGCAATCTTCTGGGCTCTGCCTTAATTTTTAATCATAAAAACATTCAAGTCTATTTTTTGGCTGCTTTCAAGACCTTGAAAAGGTCTTAAAATCTAACAGAAGATAAAATGCATGCACCAGCCTTTATTATACTCTATTCTATAATGTGGCATCTTATTCCATGAGAAAGGTGTCTTGAAGCCCAAAATTATGTACAATATCACAACTGCTGGCTCAAACATTTATCAGTAATGTCTTTGTACAATTAGAACAAAATCAGTACATATTATAATGCATATAATGGTCACTTATGACGGACTTACAGGCTCACACTTCTCAGAACAGTTGGCAGTGGTGATGTCCATAGCATAGAAACCTGTGTTGGGATCTTTGTGTGTGAGACAGTGCACAGTGTAACACAACTCCCCCTCAAAATACTGCACCATGGACTGGCCTGGACTTAACACTGTCACCCCCTGAAACAAACACACATCTCCCTTTTCTAGACACACACAAGCACACAAGCACACACACACACATTTAATAAATACAGGTAATACAATAAATACCTGTCTGTGCAGGATGAGGAGTATGCAAGATGCAAGAGCAAGCTTCACAATTTAGTAAAATGGGAAAAAAAAAAAAAAAAAAAATACCAAAAATAGACACAGCCCCGATGCAAACTCAAAGTAAATCTAAAAAACCCAATAACACCACAAATAATATTATGTTTGTAGCACACTACCTGTCATGATACTTTTTTCCTACAAGAATTCTTATTTTTTAGTCATTTACATATATGTGCACATGTATATACTTGTTCGTCTGATTACTGTGAAGGGCACCTGCAATCTCACTGTATCTTGCGTGTCACTGTGACAATACAGGCATCTATCTATTAGGGCAAACAAACCATAGACACAGGCAGGGCACCACAAGACAATCGACCTCAAGTGGCATAGCGAGGCATCGCAGGTATGACTTCAAACCTGAGAGGTATAAAAGTGTGTTTGTGTCTCTTACTGCAGGAGTACTGGGCACAGCCGCAGGTACTGCTGAAATCTGGCTCCTCAATTGGAATTTCTCCCTGCAATACATAAAAATGATAGTTAATTGAAGTTTGTACAGCTTCTGAAAAGCTGTTCACACATAATAAAGATACTATAAGCTGCTTTCTTTAAGGTATTGTCAAAAGAACGTAATAGAACATGAAACAAGAGAGGCAGTGGACATCTTGTGGTAGGAAACTATCACCAATAGGCCCTTGAGCAAGGCCCTTAACCCCAGTTGCTCCAGGGAAATTCAACTTGGAAATGGGTAAAAGCATCTGCTCCATGCCATGAATGTAATTTAAATGTAAATAAGACTCACCGCAGTGCATAGAGGCCGTGTGACATTATGGCACTGACACTCTGAGGAAGAGAAAATAACTATCTGAGCAAATCTTTTTGTGTTTGTGTGTAAACAAACGGTAGTACTTATGGTGAGATGTGTGTGTGTGTCTGTAATGTGTGTGTTTGTGGGCACGCATTTACAGTATTGTGGGGATCTTTTGGTCCCCTAAAATCACTTTTAGTCTTTTTTTTTAGCTTTGTACAGGACATTTGAGAGGTCCCCATGAAGAAAAATGACTTTATAGAAAGTGTGTGTGTTGTGTGTGTATGTACAGTATATAAATGTTCGTGCATGAATGTGTGAATGGTTTACTACCACAGTGGGTCTCTGGGCAGCAGCTGCCAGGTACAGGCTTCCTAATGATTGCAGCACCAGGGGCACAACTAATACTGGGCTCAGCACAAAGGCTCATGTCACACACTGCAAAAGACACAAGAGCTTCATCAAAGACAAAACAGGGTTATTCTGCAAGAACAGAAAATTGGTTTCTGTAATGCTACTAATCTGTAGTGTTTTCATATCTGTGTGTGTGGTTTCGAGGAGATATACAGAAAAAATAAGAGACCACATCTGTTGCATGACTTTGCAATATGTGACTGTAAGTGTACAATGTACAGGTTTCTATTCATTTATGAGTTATTACAGCTGCAGGTCTGTGAAAAATATATATTAAAATATATATTTTAATACATAACTGCAATTCTGTTTTTATAGCAGCTATTCCATGTGTTATATTCCAACAGCTATACACCTGATTCAGTTTGCTGATTAGAGGGAACAGACTTCAGCAATGAGGATACTGAGGACTTGTGAACCATATTCTTTTAATGACATAATTGTAAAATATGTGCAGTTTGCAACCTTCAGGATAGATTAAGAACATTTACTCCATAAGAAAATAGATAAGATAATTTACTCCAAAAATGTTTGGAATTTTGAAATAAACATGGTAAAGTTCATTTGTAAAACAAATGAATCATAAATAAAGTGATGTGGTCTCTTATTTTTCCAGAGCTGTATGTGACTGTGAATGTGTGTGAGTGACTAATTATGTGTGCTGGATTACCACAGTGATATTGAGGGCAGCAGTGATTGCTAGTGTTCATATCCACTGCCAAAATTTCTCCAGGCAGACACACTGGGATGGGCTCCAGACAGGACTCACACACTGCAATCACAGAAAAAAGAGTAGATACTGGTGAGGTGTGTGAATGTTACCAAGCTAAGTATTAGGAGTAGATGCTGTCCTCACCACAGAGATATGTGTAGCAGCACTCATGCCGTCCTCTGACCTCCACAAGGAACTGGTCCTCTCTGCACTCTGGAGTGGGGATACTGGGACAGGCCATGGGGTCACATTCTACAACAGAAACCTCAAGTGATTACACATGAGGACAGTATTGGGGAGTAGGTAACTGCAACTAGTGACAGTACTAACTTATCAGTTTTTTTTCAGTAGCTTATCAGCAGCAAAAATACTTTTGAAATACAGGTAGTCCTCGACCTACGATGGAGACGTGTTCCAGAGACCCAGAGAAACACCAAAAACACAGAAAAATATGCACTCTAACGCCTAGACAACTGAACTCTAAGGAAGATGTGTATATCCAGGTAGCGTCCCATCATATTGTACCACATACACTGCTATGTTTGCCTGCCTCGCAAAACCATTTTTACATTTTTATAGTATCGCTATCGTCATTGTAAGATTGAAAAGTCGAACCAGCTCAACTTGGGAACTACCTGTGCTCAACTAAATACAATTTGATGTAGCGTGGCAAAATGGCACATCATTACAAAACAAAAAACAATATTTTTCTTTATTCACAAAGATGGGGATTGGTGTTTAAATCACAGAATAGGCATCTGATAGGCTACAATGTCCACACGGTACACCCTAATTCCATCATAGTGTGCTCTAGACACCTGACAGATGGAGATGGAGGATGGAGTTCACTTTGGCAAAAATGGAAGCAAGAATCTGTGGCCATGAAACAGCTTTGATGTAGTTCACTACTTTTCTCTGTAGCTTGTAGTGTTGTTAACTACTATGTAAAATCAGTAACTTGGCTGTAGCTTAGCTACATTTAATCATAAATAGCTTGTAGCTTAAAAGACTACGGTTTTAAGTACTCTTCCCCAACAAGCCACATAAAGAGAGAAAATGTGTCTTTCTAGTCAACTTTCATAGTGCATTAAAACATATCTCACCACATCTGTATTCAGGACAGCAGGAGAGGGTGCTATAGCCAATCACCAGCTTGTTCCTGTTCTCGCAGGTGGGAACTTCATTTTGGCACATGGTGGTGTTACACTCTAAGCACATAAACGCAAAAAAAACCCAACAGTTTAGCTCATTTTGGATCAGATTTCTTCCACAGTGTCATCAATGCAGATTCTTGTTGCTGTGGAGGTGAGCGAGTATACCACAGATTTTTTTGGGACAGCAGACCCCCTCCTCAAGCACATCGATGGCATATTCGCCCTCACGCTCACATATAGGCGCAGGTTCGGGACTGCACTCGGGCTCCACAGGGACCACGCTGCCGTTCTCCAGACAGGTGAACAGACAACAGCCTCGCAGAGAACTGTTCCACACCTCCCCCGGGGCCCGCGGAGAGCCTTCATTATCCGTACAGACTGTTCAACACATGTAAAAGAGAGACACACACATTTATAATACATTCCTAACATCAACACTAATGTAGAATAACATCACTGTTCCCTACCGCACTGATCCTCAGTGACGCAAAATGCAGAGTCTGCTCGATGCAGGATGGTGCCGCTCTTACACACACACTCCTCTCGAATGGAGGAGCAGGTGCTCTCCTCATAATAATCTCGATTCTGACATGTCCTCGTTTTGCATGTGTTGACACAAGGTTTGTACTCTTTACCAGGAGGACACTTCAGAGCTGCCGCAAGTAAACATAATAACAAAGTAAGATCAAAAATAAAAACCAAGAATGACAAGAGGAAGGAAAAGGAAAGGGGCAACTATATTATTTGGATCATTAGATGAGAAATGAATCCTGTTCTTGCTATTCTCATTCTTTCTTTTCTTTACCTCTTGGATAATAGAGATTCAATAACGCACTAGTCATTTTGAGACAGTGGTGTCAACAAAGTGACTGAAAATTCAAAATGTAAAAAATATTTTTTAAATGTCCAAAGAACATTCTGAACGGACTGTACAGTTTATCAGCTAGACAGTCATGTATGCTTAGCATGACCCAAATTTTCTACTGTGCTTTAAACTGACCCAGCTTAACCTCACTGTATCAGAAATGCCTTGCATTTTTGAAATCTCCATTCTCCATTCTTCAAGAGTGCAAGCCATTAAATCTTTTCTTGCCAGACATTCCTAGCAACATGGTTGGAATGTTTTTTTTGGCACTTTTGTGTTTTCCTTCTGTACTGATAAATCCTAATGTATTTCTGAGTTGTGTGAATATGTGAGGGTGCGTGTGAAGGCACTTACGGCAGAAGTTGCTTCTCCTCCAGCTGAAGCATATCTGGTGAGTGTAGCAGATGGCCACGTAGGCAGCCAAGAAATCACACTCATGCTCCTTGTAGTGCAGGTCACCGGCCCAGATTTTATCACAGAACTGCTCTGGGGAAACCTGCACAAAGCATCAAATATGTGTCTTAACGTCAACTGTTGAAAAATGGCAATGTGGTGTATGTGTGTGTGTGTGGACATGTATTTATCGCATTGTGGGGACCTTTTGTCCCCTAAAATCACTTTTATCTGTTTTTTGGGCTTTGTGGGGACATTTGAGAGGTCCCCATGAGGAGAAATGACTTTATAGAAAATGTGCTTGTTTTATTTGAGAAACTAAAAGAGGTAAAAGATGTGCTTTTGGTTACTGAGGTTAAGATTAGGGTTAGGATTAGGTGCAAAATTATGAACTTTAGTTATTATGGGAGTCTATGGAAGGACCTCACAAATATAGTAATACAAGACTGAGTGTGTGTGTGTGTGTCTGTGTGTGTGTCTGTGTGTGTGTGTGTGAATTTTACCTTTTGGTGGCACTTGGAGAATGGCCTCTGATTGAGCATCTGGAAGCATTTGGTGCAGTTGCCTGTGGTGCAGTTGTCTCCCACTCTGCGGAAGTAATCAGTCTCCTCTGAGGTGTCCACCATCCAGCTGTGTAGGAACAATGGGATTTCCTCCACATCACGCATTACTGTCCCGTTTGGCAAACGCAGGTCATCTGCTGGGTTACCATCACAGCAGCCTGAAGGATACATAGAGAAACATCTCTCTCTCTCTTTCTTCATTTAATACCCTTACATTAAGTAAAGTATCAAATTGTATCTGACAAACACAAATATTTATACAACTCATATCACATAAAATCAGCTCAGAAACTGGGGATGCTCATGCCATTGAATTTTTGCGCCGATCCCATGTCCAGAGAAATGGGGAGGGTTACATAAGTAAGACCGTCCCGTGTAAAACCTTTGCCAAATCAATAAGTGAGTACTGATGGCCTGCTATGGCCAAAACAAAAAGAAGAACATCACACACACATTCACAGAATTCACACACATACTGACCACAGAGGCCTCTGGTGGACGTGTTATCAGGGGCACCATACTGGAGGACCATGATGCCTGTGCTGTGGTACCACTGGATGCTGATTCCACCAGGTGTGTGGATGATATACATTGTCCCAGTGTCATCGATGTGCAGGTTCAACCTGGTAAAAGGCAGTCGGGCGGTGATCTGGTTCACTGATACCTATGTTCAATCAGTAAAGCGTTAGTAAAAAACTCCACTCAGGGACTCCACTCATTTTTCTCATGGGGTAATGCACATACTGTGCACATTTATAGAGTTTGTGCACCTTACGATCCAGACGATTGATCATGATCCTGTATGCGTGAGTGGTTATGTTCAGCTTCTTAAAACACAAGCCAGAAGTTCCACCTGTGGGAGTCTAGCAGTGTGAGAAAAAGAGAGAGTGTGGTGTAAAGAGTAAACTCGTTCTATCAATAAGATGAACAATAGTTTTAATGCAACTTACAGGTCGTCGGATGTAGTTCACACTCTGAAAGAGAGGTTTAAAGAATAAATTAGTTTAAGGAACATCTGCGATTGCCTTATGAAATAAAAAAAAAAACCGTCTTCGTGGTTGTCTTTGGAAGCTCACCTCACTCGTAGGGCATTTCTCAATGTTCCCAACAATGTTCTCTCTGGGCAGGTGGACCAGGATGTATGAGCCATTATCATACAGAGCAACATTGTTCCCATCGAATGTGATCACACGCAGGTCCGATATGACCGAACAACGGCCTAACAAAACAAACACAAATAAAAACACAGCATGAGGATCATTATTTTTTTGGACAGTAATATTACTGTCAGATGCAAGTTAAGCCTTGTGTATAACGTGTGTATATGTGTGTGCCTTACAAGGACAGCGCCAAAGTGGGCAGCAGGGGTCTGTATTGATCTGTATGGGCATGCCGAGCAAGTTGCACTGTGGTTGGGTGATGTTGAATCTACAATGCTGAGATGAGTTGTGCAGCATCAACTGTCCATTAAAACAGATGTACTCACTGCACTCGTCCACTCGGATAGAGAACGGAGGCTGCACAGACACCAAACAAACACCGAAAAACCAGATTGGAGTGTAAAGGCTTATTCCAAACAGAGAACAGTAATCTAAAAAGCATGAGAGAGGAGCTCATGATACATTCAGTGACAGGACATAAATTTACACAAACGTTCATCCTGAGGAGCACCACGCCTCTGAAAAACTGCCACACACCCATAACACCTCATTACTGACGTGGCATCACTGGCAAAAGGGCAAGAATGCCTCGAGCTACAGGGAATTATTGGTAGGCTGCAGACAAGAGCTTTCACCGCCCGTCCGGTTAGAAGATTTACAATGAAGGGTGTGTGTGTGTGTGTGTGCGCGTGCATGTATGTGTGCCTAGATGCTGCAGAAGAGATATTTCTTAAATAAACGGCTTGTGTGTTAGAAAGTACGTCAGACAAGAAATAGGTTTGAAAGGGTTTCAGAGATTTTTACCGTACAGGGCCCAGTGGGAATCACAACAGGAGGGATCGCGGTTGTTACGCCAGCCGTCTCCTGCGTAGGAGAGGGCGAGGGAGTGATAGGTGTGGTTTCCGACGTGTCTGGGAATATTTCTGTGGCCAGCGTAGAAACGAAGTACTCTTTAGTCACTGTGGACATGGAGGTCGTCTCTGTGATGATGGTGGTTGTTAGAGGGGTCGTGGTGGTAACAGGAGGGGTGGGTGTAAAGGATGTAGTCGTAGGGGCAGTCGAGGTAGTGGTTTCCTTGGTTGTGGTCAGCTCTGTGGTTGTGGTGGTCTGGGATGGAGTGGTTGTCATGACTGCAGAGGTGGTGGTTGGGAGTGTGGTCGGTTCTGGGGTGGGTGTGGTTGTGGTAGTAGTGGGGAGCGTCGTAGTAACCAGTGTCTCCGTGGTTGGTGAAGTTGTAGTTTCTGCAGGTGTAGTTGTGGTAGTGGAAGGTGTAGGAGGAAGCGTGCTGGTTGACGTGGTGCGCTCAGTGGTGGTTGTACTTGGAGTCTCGGTCACTGATGTGGTGCTTGCAGTGGTAGTAGGAGCAGTAGTTGTGGTAGTAGTTGTGGTGGTGGTAGTGGTGGTTGTAGTTGTTGTGAGAACTGTTGTGGTAGGAGCTGTTGTGGTTCGGTTAGAGCGGGTCACAATCATGTACGGAGTAGGAGTTGGCAGAAGGGTTATACCTGCAAACAAATCCAAAAATGACACATAGAATCAGTAACTTTCGGCCAAAGAATTATTAATATGAATAGGGTGATAACGATGCTGAACACAAGGATGCAAGATGCAAAGAATTTTCAGTAGGGCTGGGAACTTTAACACATTAATCTACACGCTTAAAACTTTATCACATGGATTTTTAATCTTAATCCAGTGGCACCTCCAGCACAGATGTTGATCTGACGATTACACCTAACACATGCTCGTAAACATTTATTGAGTAAAAATAGCCTTTTCACCACATCCGAGTAGTTTTTGGATATATAAATGGCGGCTCACACGAAACATCATTATAAACCAAACCTGACAGTAAAAAGTGTCCAGATCAAGCTTCAGCTAAAGATAAACTTGTGTGCACATACAGTTGTGATGACCAAAGAACAACCAGTCTGTTTAGCACACATTACTGACTGTTCTTTATGTGGTTATCTACTAATTAATTCTGCGAATTCATTTGGGATGTTTTGACTAGTTAAAAAACACTGACCTGGGTTTTCTTATCATTCATTAATACACGTCTTTATATCAGTTCCACACATTTATTTTCTTATTCTAAGTAAAGACCATATGTTTCAGATTAATAGTGATTAATCGCTGCCATTAACACATTGTTTTTATTAAATTTCCAGGACTACTTTTCACACTTACAATCATCTGGGTAAACACATCTCCTGGTAACCTCATCCAACACCATTCTCTTTGGACAGCGAGGAAAACAGCCCTCCACCCTGCACACAGAGGCAGATACCATTACACTGCATTCTGTTTTCAGATTAAGGGACTTGGGACTGTAAATGTCTAAATGTGTAAATTTATCTTACGGAGGCAGGAAGAGACAGCGTGTGGCGTCCGGGTCACCACACGTTTTCACACACGGGCTGGCACACGCGTGGTACTTCCACTCGCACATAAGGCGATATGGGATAACAAAAGTGCTCTCTGAAAAACAAGTTAAACACACACTAAAATTAAGATAAGGCGCACAAAAAGTTACATTAAAAAAGTGGATGGAGCAGAGGCACATGTGGAGTGAGAGTTTATGGGAACTTTCTTACCCTCAATAACAAAACTGCAACTTGCTTTGAAGGAGTGTGAGCTGTCATAGCTGAGTGCGCGGACTTGTGTGTGTGTGAGTGTGAGGAAGACGCCCTTCTGACTGTGCAGCTCAAAGGAGGATCGCCCAGGCAACCACAAGCCCTGGTGATGAATGAAGGTTGCCTGGCGACGGAAGTCCTCCCCAGGTCTCCAGTGCTCCAGCCGCACTCCGCGATTTGCCGTAACACACAGAAAGTAATTTGGCCGCTCTGCGGACTCCAGCGAGACAATGGGAAGCCCTAAAAGCACAGCAGGTAAACCAAAAGTTCCCATCATTCTTCAAAAACACTGAGGAAAAAGGAGTTGTTTATGCAAGAAGTGAGTGAATATTGGTCATTGTGAACACACCACAGCATTTAATTTCACCTATAGCATTTATCAGATGCCCGAATCCACAGCAGTTTAGAGGATAAGAGCCTTACATAGGGGCCCAACAGTGCTTTTAGACTATCCTGGGATTCAAACCCCCACACTTATAGTCACCAACAGAAAATTTCATGCACTTATACCACTGTGCAACTGCTGCAGATTACCACAACACAACGCAGCATACGCTGATTATGTGGGCAGCAGTAAGATGGGAGTTGGAGAATATACCTTGGTGAAGATGGAAGTAAGAAATCCCCGGCCATGAAATAGCTTTGATGTAGTTTGAATTGAAACAGTAGCATGGCTGTAACTTTGCTCTTACTTTTAATCATAAGTAGCTTGTAACTTGAAAAGCTATGGTTTGCTTCCCCAACACTGCTCACTGGTACCTCAGTAGTGTCTTTACCAGCTCGGGATTTGTACTGGTGACCTCTGATAACAGGAGTAAGGAGAACTGCAGAAGGCTAATGCATTATCCATAACCACCTGTAGTTTGTGTGAATGTTTGTATTAATTCTCACGTGAGGCTCTGTCTTTATAGAGGCCGCTGGTGATCATGAAGTTGAAGACAGCAGTAGGCTGAGCACTGACCCTCAGCAGTGGAAAGACCTCTCCATTGCTCACGTTCACTCCAAACACACAAACCAAGTTTTCCAGATCAGTAGTGGAAAGAGTGAATGGACCCTCACCAAGCTCTACACAAACAAACACGAATAATCTATAACGCTCTCTTGGGATAAATAAGTACAAATTTTTACTATTTCAGATGCAGCAAGGAAATAATTCCATACCTTGATTGTAGTATTCACAATCATATGCTGTAAACAAAACATAAAAGAATATTAAATGATTATTAGAAGTGATAGCACTGAACATCATCAGATTAAGTGATCTAACTGAGTTGACAGTATGAGAAGGTCAGCAGGTCAACCGGATCAAATACACAATGTGTATTTCTACAAAGCGTAAGCGTGTGCGCACTTACGGCAGACGGTAGGAGATCTCCATTGTATGGTGACGCCGTGCTGACAGCACTTGTGTGCATATGCAGCGATGCTGGTGCACAAGCACTCACAGTCTCCTCCGCGGTTGCAGTTACAGGTGTCTGTCAGACAGTTCTTATAGAACCAGGTCACGTCCACCTGGGGGGTTAATGAGACGTTAGTCGCACCAGTGACCACAGGACAAAGTGGGTGATGTGGATCACTGTCCTAAAAGGCCACGAGGAATGATTTATGCTCCCGTCCATACCACGCCAATTATTATCAAAAAAACGTTCATATAACACAGAACTCACCACAGCACATTAAACAAAGTCATACAGTGAAATACAAAGATGCAGCTTCTAGGTTTATCAAGCCAGGTGTCTTTGAAACATATGCCTTGTACAACAGCTCCCCTTGCTGGCCACATAGTAGAATGCAGTCAACCGTTCTCTGACCACTCAGGAATCTTAGCTTCAACTTCACTGCTATCAGCTGGTGCATCACCGACAGAAGTGTTCCACTGAATGTGTGTGTGCCAAGAGTGTGTGGCTGTGGGTAAGCGTTGCCCTTTTCTGTACTGTACACACTACGTTGCTGAACTCCTCGGGGAGGCACTTACCACATTGTGACACGGAGCAAAAACGTCACTGTAGAGGAGTCCACACTCCCGCTTAGCATACGGCTGTCTGCTCAGGTCTCCTTCACACGGCCTGCGCACCACGAAATCACTCTCACACTATGCACAACACACAGCCAAAAATAAATTAGTTAACAGTAGAGTACAGTCAGGTGGCTAACAATTAATTAGAACATATAAACACAAATTTTACAATAAAACAGCTCTTTTCAGTCCAGTTCGTTCTAACGCAGAAATGAAACTTGTCACTCACTCTTTGACTCCCTCTGCCTTGCCTTCATAATCCTGTACAATCTTCCTTTTTCATTACATAATATTTATAACTTCATTCATAACATTCTCTTATCGTATTATTTCTCCTCAGCCTTGGCTTCATCATGCTTTACTGACACGATCGCAGGTACCTGGCCCAGGGCCCAGCTGTCTCCGAATGCTTGAGCGTTGCTGACCTCCATGTGCCCTGCTGTGGTCATGTCATTTACTGTCACCATGTCAAAGTTTCCACACATGCCTCGGAACTGACCCTTTGTACAGAAACACAATAAGAATTAGTGCTTCGACTGATGTGTGCGTGGAGTGACTAGTTAGGTGGCTGATCTAACCTTCCATCGTGGCCCAGCGCGAATATGCACAGTTGTTTTTCGGTCCCAAAGCACAGTTAAGTCCTGATTGGGGAAATGGATCACAGTGTAGTAGCCTGCAGTCCAGAGCTCAAACTCATACCCACGTCCCACTACAGTGGAGGAGCTCTGAAAAAATCAGCCCAACACACAGCACGGTGAGCTCCATGCATATTTCACAGCAAATTCACAAACCAACAGCAGCAGATCACTGTTATGATGCACGACTTAGGTATAATAAATGGTTTCACCACTATGTTGTAAGTGATGGAAGCACAACTTACAGGCTTGCCTGAATTATCACTAAAGTAGATTTTAGTTAGACCAACATAAATTAGCAGGGTCTTCATGCAGACAATTCCACTCTCATAGCAATCTTTATTCTGTGCCGTTACTGAAACCTCTGGTTCACCTACACTCTGTAAAAAAAAAACAGAAAACATTACATGAAAACAGTGTTCAACATTGACATGCAAAAGTTAGTTCTCTGAGCATGCCACACTGAACATTCCTTAAAGTCTGTGTGTGTACGCAGTCTTTTTGTAACGGCCGAGGGCTCTATCCCCTGAAGTAGATCAGTGGACTCCTCAGAGACTTACTGCCCTTTAATAGACACCAAAGTCCATTCAGCATCACTCCCCCGACGCATACGGACAGACAGACAGACACACACACACAGACCCACACAGGCACACACACTCAAGGCAGTAGCAGGTTGCAGTGCGTGGGCTGATTGGGAACAGATTGCTCTTTGTTAGCCGAGGACCTGTGCTGAGTTTGTGCGGCACGTTAGTGTGCAGGCTCTGACATTCACTCGGGCTCCGTTACAGCAATCTCGCTCTAATTAAAAATCCACTCTGATTTTCCCAAGATTAGGAGCAGTGGGAGCCGACTCCTTCCTGCTACTCTATACACCCTGACAGAGAGCCGCCCAGGCGAACTCACTCACACAATCCCTAACACACACTCTCGCACACTACAATCACACTAATACGCACAGACACACGCCTCTTGGTCATTTTATTGCTTTTGGAAACGTTGGGCAAGTTCAAACATATGTCTTTATGATGTGATAAAATGTTCCATTTGTAGAAGTTGGTGTGCTTCCTTCTGCTGAGTGTCCCTAGTTAGTCCAAATGATTCTAAAAGTCCACAATGGGGATGCCGCACACAGACTTTTGATCAATACTACTTCTATATCACATATACAGAAACCTGGGCATTATACACTGTACCTTTACTATGTAGACCTGGCAGTCACTAACATAATCATATTCCAGGCCATCAAAAGTGTGGTAATGACGGTCACTGTAGATGGTGCAGACAGCCGGGCAGGGGAAGTAAGTGCAGTTAAAGAATCCCCTGTGACACACACTGAAGACAAAAATGCACAAAAACGAGTAAACAGACCCTCAATATAGGTCAAAACTATGTGCATAGCAAAGGTTTAAACAATTTTCTATTTCTTGTCTTAATAAGCATTTGAATGGTATTGAGTAGACAACTAAACTATAGTGAGTAGCTATAAATGAAAATATATAATGTGAATGCATGTAACAGTGCATGTCTAACATTGTTTTAACTTTAACAGTCCAAAGATTGACTGGAATTTTGAATCAGAGCATCCTGCAGCAACAAGATATTCCATCAGGCATCAAAATCACTGGTCAGTCCTTCTTTATGCAGCAGGACAAAGACCCTAAAAATTTTCATGCCAATAAAGGTACATCCTTTGTGAACCCATAATAAATTTATTTATTAGTAAATACACATTTTGTAAATATTAACCATGTAACATGCTAATGTATGAAATCTCAAAAACGTTTGACTAGGCATGCATGTCCTGTAAACACACTGACCAGCGATAACAAGGAGTGTCCACAGTCTCTCCAGGGAGATACTCCAAACCTAACCAGGCACACGGACAGTTCTCTGGATAATAGCAGTCTCCATTATGACCCACCAACCTGTAAATATGAGACAAAACAGCCATGTGGCATAGTAAGCTATTTTCTTTGTTTCTACATGTCATTATGCAAGCCCAAAGGTGTTAGGCTAAAGTGAGAGAAAGTGAGGGACAAGGGTAAAGTACCCAGCAGGACATCCACACCCAGGCACGCAGGGGGTCATGGGAGGACAGGTGAGGTTCAACATCAGGTTCCTACAGGTCAGCTCACAGGCCACGCCTACACCAGACGGCCCCGCCCCCAGTGGGCCCCTACAGTTATAGTAAACTTTTCCATTTGGACAGTCCCCTCTCTCAGGCTCTGAAGGGAGCAGGAAATAAAGAAGTCATTTATAATTTAAGCAGGAAGAGTCTAATGTGGAAATGTAAGTATTTTATATAGTTTTACACTGTGAATGAAGACAGTATTGTTATTGTGCAAAAATATCAAAAATTGATATTTTAAAAATGGTAGAAAAAGAAAAAGTAACAATGCATGATAACAATAACAGTGACCCTCATAACCTTTTTAAAAACAGGAGTCAAGACCAATTTTATTTCTTTTGTATGTCTTTTTCTCTTCTTCCAATGCAAATTATATGTTACCTGCTAAATATAACAATATGCTAAATGCCAATATTCTTTTTAAATATGCAAATAGTAAGATAGTGGATGTGTAAAATGTACCTCTTTCTTCTGGTACACATTCCATACGAGCATTTCTGCAAAGACTGCAGAGAAAACAAATTATACTCAGGTTATACTCAGGCTCACACACACTCACACACACAAACAATTTTGCACAGCAGTGCAAAGTAATAAAACCAACGCTTATGTTGATAAACAGTCAGCAGATAAAACGTTCCCCCTTAGGTACATATGCAGTGAAATCTAACACTACACAATGGCTGTTATCACACAGAATATAAATTGTGTATTAGACAGAATACTATTTCTCCATCTCACACAACAAAGGTACAGACACAAACACATACACACACACACACACTCACCAAGGCCCAGACGAGCTGAAGGAGACTTCACCTGGCTGGAACACTGAACCCATAAAATAACAGTGGCACTGGGCACTGGGGAAAAGAGAATCAAGTGTGATTCTGTGATGCATTCACGAGAACAATTTTTGTGAAAATGTCACACTGTCTGTATGAATGTGTGAAGGTTTAGGCTTACAGAGGAACACAGCGTTGACGTGCGTGATCGTAGAACATTCCATCCATGCAGCCACAACCTTCAGCACAGTCGCCATCACACACTTCTGCATTGCTCACTGACTGGCAGGTTCTTCCACATGAGGATGTGCAGGGGTGATACATCATACCCCCCAAACACACCACACCTAAACACACACACAAACTCAGAGTTCAGTGAAGTGTTTACATTCAAAGCAGGCAGAATTGCGATAGAACTGAGAGATGTGGGAAGACGTAAACAAACCACATTCTGAGACATGCGCTCTGAAGTTGATGGTGACATGGTGTTTAAGGCAGATGTAGGCATAATGAGCAAGTGCAGTGCACAAGCAGTTACTGCCACATCGGCAGGCCTGGTAGCGACACTGCTGCTGGTACATGCTGGGAGCCACATAGCCATGGCACGGAGCAAACACTTGTCCAGTGATAACATCACACACAGAGGCATAAAACACTGTAACACAACACACCATCAAAATAACCCTATATATACATTAAAGCTTCTTTTTCTTTTTTGTGTTAAAATACTAAAGCAATAGGTCATTGTTGGCATACTGACAGTACCCAGATCAGCATACCATGACACATATAAGTCGAAAAAAATCTAATGTCACATTACCCTTAGACCATATAGCTGTATAACTTAATGACTTTTAGTTAGCCAGTAGTTTTTACTGAAATAAGAGCATGTTGGATAAATTCCATACTGTTTTGTTGGTTCATTTCGCAGGGGTCGATAACAGGGATGTTAACAGGGCTGATACATGCTGAAGACACTTTCCATGCATTGGCATGAAGCTGAGGAGTCCCCTCTATCATACCAGATGGAGAGCTATAAAGAACACAACATAGAATTGACACTCACACATCAGAAGATCCTACTTAGCACTTAAACACGTTCACATGTTAGGTCCCCATGCATACACTCTTAAAATGAATGTCAGAAACATTACACAAAATCACATGTAGCACTTAAGTTTACACATTTTGTGTTAATGTTTAATAAAATTGTGTTGGAAAAAGTCAGATCTTTTACAACATAGTCATGTGTAGTTTTAAAATACACATGTGCACTTGTTCACAGCATTCAACACAATATGTGTAACCAAAGACAGCACATGTGTTAATATTATACATGTTTACACATCTTTGTGTTGCCTTTCTTGAGACTTCCACTGTGTCAAAAGTGTTATCACAGTGAATGTGTTAAAATTAACACAAGAAACATTGTCCCAGAACCCACCTATTGATGTGTAAGAATTTGATACCATTTGTGTCCATTTTAATACATCCGTTCTAAGAGTGAAGGACACAAGCGAAAATCAGACAATACACTTTTAGAACCAATCAACCAATCTAAAAACCTAAAAAAGGGTATCTACAGTATTATGTCATCTCATTCTTCTTGTTGTTCATGACGTATCAAACACAGTTCTGCAGAGATTAGGATTTTTTCCACACCTAAACATGAAACTTAATTAAAGTATCTAACATTAAGCTTGTGATTGATGTTGAAACTGTGAAAATCTGGCATAAAACAGATTATTACGATAGTCGACACTGAGGTGCTGTCACAATAAGCTGGAGTTCAATGACAAAAGGCAGCAGAGATGTTAGTGGACTCCAAGACCAATCCTGATAGTGTATTTTAAGATAAAACCCCATAGAGTAATCATAATCATAAAGGTTGTAGATGTACAATGAAGTATCCTCTAATTTGTTTTATTCATTAATTCACATAAAGGGATTTAACTGACTGTATATTTACTGCAGGTTGTCTTCTCATCCATCACATCTACTGTGTTTATAATGGCCACAATTTTCCTTTTCAGATAAAACTTCCTGCTGTATTCATCATTTGTACTTTAAACATTAACCTTAGAACTGTACGTTAACTTTTTTTTTTTATCATTCTTTTAGCCAATTAATTTTATTCACTTGTTAACAAGCCTTTAGTAAATGTTTACTATGTAATACATTTTAAAGATCAATGTCCAAACATATTCCTTATACGTATAAAGACAACATAATAATTAGGAATTTAATTCGGTAGACCTTGGAATTCAGCTGATAGGTGGACTCAGGTTTGGAGAGTTGGCAAAAAGGTATACTTTTAAATGCTGTGACCCTCCAGGAATGCACTGCGACACCCTCTTTTAGATGGATTAGTGACATTTGAACAATCTCCAGCATAGTGCGTCACAGCACATCACTGTGACTTGCACTATAAAAGAAATGCACTATAAAAAGGTGAATGGCTGAAAGGATCTTACAGGAAGTCATCTCGGAGATTGCCGTTGAATGTTCCACAGAGACCGATGGTGGAGCCCATCCAGGTGGCATCCAGCTGTAGGTAGATTCGGCCACCTTTCCAGTCGTACTGCAGCTTCAGGCCAAACGAAGCACGTACACCCACAAACACGGACGTCAGTCTGCGCACGTCCACCACATCTGACACACAAACACACACACACATGCATACTGATGACAGTACTAAGGATCAAACTACCCTACTATAGGCAACAACATTTTATTTATAATACACCACTCAGTAGTCTGTGCTAAAGGCACATAAAGCCAGATACCCATCTTTTGAATTTTACTGGGCCAAATCTTAATGGTTCTCTGCTAGCCATGGACAGATGGGACATTGTTTGGAATTTAACCCCCAAAACATCCTGGTGAGAGGGTGAGTGCCATGAAGTTTGCTTGTAAAAGATTAGTATAATGCTCTGTTTAAAAAATGCCCAAACTGACCAATATCAAAACAGCAATTTTACTAATTGCATTTGGAATTCAATATAATCAGTTACAGTATAACAGTGAGACACTCTTACCATCTGCATAAGGCAAGTTGACAGCCATACTGGCTCCTATAATGACCTCTCCTTCTCTGGTTAGGGTGACCTGTCTACTGACATCTTCATCTACCACCAAACTTACTGAGTGTGTACAGGACTCTTCTTGAGACTAAGAAACAAAAACAACAAAATGTGACATATGTTCATACAAACAAACACTCGTATGCATAAACAAAACAGAAACAGGCAACAAAAGTTCAAAAGTGGTTTTCTGTCTTAAAACACTCGGAAATTCACAGAGTTCAAATTAATTAATTCGTGCGGCGCCTCGGCCACCTTGTGCTGGTGAAAGGTGTTTAAAATTAAAACACTACCTCACTGCAGGTTGCGTACTGCAGTGTAATGGTAAATTTTGTGCTGCCACGACTCTTCACCAAAACATACTGGCATGTGCCAGTGTGCATGAAGATTCGTCCGTCGAATGTGGTCACATGTGTGTCACCCATCACTGTACACTCCGCTGGAGATGAAACACAGATATACCCACAGATAAATAAGGTAATTAAATTATGCAACATTAAAAAACATGCCCATCAACACCTCTAAAAATATCACTGAATTACAATGATGCCTTATTGCAATTATGTGATTATTCATGTAGGGAAAGCAGCATAGGATATTGAAAAAAAACAATTATAGCTATTTTAGAAAATAGCTAAATAAATGAAATCTTACCACTGCAATTGTTCTCAGTGCAGTTCCAAACTCCTCCCATGCAGACACTAAAGCATTAGTAATGATATGGAGAAAGGTTAGAAATCTTGCAGTAAATGTGTATGACAGATGGAGACATTATCTGCTGTATAATATGACTGTATTGCATAACCTTAACTATTGAACATAAGCCTTTACTATCAATGAACTACAATACTATCATTTTTATTATTCAGTATCTATGGTGATACAGATGTTTAAACACTGATGTTTTTCAGCAGAGAAAAGATTGTACTTCAGTAATAATCCACCCCAAGGTTGAATACTAGTGAAAAGCTAGATAAATAGTGTTTGACCTCTGATTCACCAATTTAGTATGATTTATTAAGTATTAATGCAAGTGATTTTCTCACCAGACAGTGCAACCTTGCTCCAGAATATAGCCCAAAGGATAAGCTGTGCCATGGTACACACATGGACACTGAGATACTGATATACAAGTTCCATTCTGTAGAATTAAACCTATAATTGCAAAAATGGAGAGAGAAATAATTTGATACTTAGAAATTACTCATCATAATGCACAAAGAAAACAACTTTCATCCATCTAGTACCATTACTAATACTCTGAGAAACGGAACAAAATTATTAGAAAATCAGGCACTGCAATTTAGTACAAAAGATGTAAACAGGTAAAGTTATTTACATCACTATTTAAGTGAGTGATTTATGAAGTGATAATAGTGCAAGGCTCACCATCAGGACAATAGCAACCATCAAGGCAATGCAGGTTGGTGCCCAGGCACTCTTTTTCGAACGTGCAGGTTGGGGGACAACAGCTGATGCAGTCTCTATGGACAAAGCTATCCTCACATCTGTCAGCTATAACACATGAGGTCATTTATTAACATGAGGTGCCCAGCCATCAATATGAATCACAGTAATCAATGAGACCAAGATGGACTAACCACAGTTAGGGAAGCTGTCCCTCCACTCTCGGACTGGATAACCAACATGGGAGCAAGCTCTGGTGTACTCAACCAGCGTTCTGCAAAATGTCTCCTCGTCTTCAGAGCTGATAAAATAACAGATTATAGTCACAACAACTGTATTTGGAATACTTAAAAATTAATGGTTACACAGAACGTACTTCAGCAAAAGCCAAAGAATATCAAGCTCCTCAACTCGTAGTATTTCTGAAAGCTGATCCTCTCTTTCCCGTCTCACTCAGCAGCTGGGCCTGAACCTCCTCATAAACCCAGCACTTATGTCATCACTTTAATCAATTTAATCCAATTCAATGCACGCATACCTGCACACACACACACACACGTGCATGCATGCTCCCAGAGATACACATACTCATGCACATACATGTATCAGCAAACACACATGTTTACACCCACACACATACATACATTCACCATTCAAGTCTTTTTATTACTGTAATTAGTGTAATCCTGTTGTAATTGCATAGTGTGGAATGTTGGAAAGAGTCTAAAGCACAGCTGGTCAGCTAGATCCTACGAAGGCATAGTTTGCTTTATGCTCCTTGAGGAGCTCCAACTGCTGACTACATCTCTTAAACCAAGAAAGCATCCTAATTAATCCGATCAGATGCTTCTGTGCTGGGATGGCCCAAAAAGGCCTGAGGTCATAGAATAATCATACTGAACAGACCTGGTCAAAAAGGTACAAGAAAGGGACAGTGGGGCAGAGAGCGAAAGAAAAAGATTAACACCAGCTGAGAGAGATAACTAGCTCTACTGGCTTCTAGCTCCAGAACCACGGATGTTTTTAACTAATGTGATATAGTGAATCGATACATGAAAAACACATCATCAGTCTAAACCGTGGTTCACTAGTTATTTGTAGTTCATTTTCAGATTAAGACCAACGGATATGACTACAGTGTCTTATACTCAGCTAACGGATCTTAGATTTAACACCATATTTCAGCCATCAAAGCTCACATAAAACAAAAATAAAATCATTTACTTAATCATTTAACTTACACACACAGGTCTGAGACACAGCTAGCAACAAATGGATTGGGATCAATGTTCTCATGGCAGGAGATGAAAGGAAAGAAGAGCAAAGCACTACACTTCTCAATGGCATCCTGTTTAAAAAGAATAGAAATGGAAGTCATAAGGATAAACTTTGCACAAATTTGAATGTTTGTTGAATGTTGAATTTTTCTATTATCTGGCAATGGTCAATATGAAAGATGCACTGTTATTTTTATTTTTAATGTTACTTTTGTTCAAAAATTGGCTATGAAATGTCTCTTCATGGTTTGTGTTGGCGCAATTTGACATGAATATTAGTGTAAATGAACAGGTCTAAATTAATAAAATTTGCATGACACTTTTTCCATAGCTAACAGCCACAGACATACATCCATGTCAGACTCAGATGCACATGGTCCTGGGAAGTCACTATCTACAGAAGGACATGGTGTATCATGAGGAAGGTCCAAAGTCCAGCTGTTGCCAAACTCTGCAACATCTTCAGAGTTAATACCTATCAAAACAACACAAAACACAGCAACAAGATGCCTAAGTAGGAAACATAACATTTAATAGTACTCCTTATTCAAATACATGATGCTGAATACACAACCAGTGTCCCATCACAGTATCTACACTTGCAAACAAATACATCAGCCACACCCACGGCATTGCTCAAGTACTCAGACTCTCCCTTTCATCTACAGCACTGGTTCACTCTAGCCTAGCTACGTGCAGAGACAATATAATTAGACTGAATTGGTTGCTGATTGATATGATAAGTGTGTCTCAGCCTGGTTTGTCTCACCGTGGCTGCTGCTGAGATCATCCGATCCGTCATCATTGTAGTTTCCACACAGCCCACAAGGCCGGCCTTTGTGCCCCTCAGTCATTTTGAGGTAGACCCCTGAGCTCCCATCCCATGCCAGAGAAAAGCCAAACGTGCTCTTCACCAGGATGTAGTCTGCCAGTCGCTCAATAAACACATTATGCACCGTCTGGGGCAGAGTCAGTCTATAAACACAAACAAAAACAACACATATATGTACACAACATACTAAAAAGAATGCAGTTCTCAGCTCAAAATGTTACTTGTACGAGTTCACTGATTAATTTAAGCTGTTCACCTCTGTTGCCCCTTCAGCACCTGGTAGCCACTAATGTGAATTTCCGCCTCATTTGGGAAGAAAAGACTAAGTGCACGAGGGCAGGAGTACACTGAGCCACGGCAGGAATGACTGTTATGAACCTGCAATGTAGAAAGAGTAAGAAAAATTAGACAGAGACACCAGAGATGTGGAAACGAATGTTGAAAGGGATAGTCAGAGATACATAAGTCACAGTCAAAAAAAGGAGCTTGAAAAATCATCTTATTTCTAGTTCACTCATCCTTTATAACTCACCCACACAGTATACTGAGGCTCTGCAGTGTGGCAGTCTTTAGCCAGGATATATGAGCATGTTCCAGGGAAGTAATAGTACATTCCATCAAACGTCTCAAAATGGTACTGGCCCCATGAGCGACAAATCCCATCCCTGTCCTGCCCAAGGTTGGGAACTAAAAGAAGACAAACTAATTCTCAGTATTCTTCTTTGATTTACTCAACACAAATGTTGATCAAGACACCAACACATTGGCTATACACTTTTAAAATAAAATCATTTTATAGCTATCATTAGCCACAATACAACTTTTCATTTTGATCGTTGAAATTAGCTTTACAGTGAAGTGAACCTCCACTCATAAAATGGGGAACAATAAGCCAGCCGTGCATTCTCCAAAATGCAAAAATACAAATTTGTAACTTATCTTACTTATGTACCTAATTTATTAATAAAATAAACAATTGGCGTCTAGAGTATTTATTACTTGAATAGGTCTCTACAGTAATCTGCTAATGCCTTTGACACACCCGGCTGCTTTAAAGTTGATCTCTGACCGGTTAATTAAACATATGTACAGAGACCCTTTGTCAGTAGCACTTAGCTCCAAGCACATTAGTAACCCAATGCCAGGAAATCCATGAAAAAAAAACATGAAACAAGCTGACTGTTCAAAAAAACAATACATTACATTTAAGTATATTACATTTCTTACAGACAACATTTAAGATACAGCATTTTGTGTGTATAGATACGACATTGTACATAGTGATAAAACAAGGTGCTAGTAATAAATAGGTGCCAGACTTGAAATGAGCTGACCTTATTCATCTTTAAATACACCTGCGTTTACTCTGTGTTTATATGACAGGGTTTGTTACTCACTGATTTGGCAGCGATCTCCCACTGCCTGGAACTGAGCACAGTCACAATGTCCCCCCTCCTGACACCATCCACCATTAAGACATCCACAGTTTTCTAAAGGAGTGTACATAAACACACACATAGACACACACACACAATTTGAAACCATTCCAATTCAATCTAACTTCAATGTAGAATAAATGGGGAACAACAGTATACAATAAAAGTGGTTCTGTAAATGATCCATCAGTGCCCCCAGAAAATCTTACCTGTAGAAGCATCTCGAGCTGTGTAATTACGCAAAACACTTCTAGGGAGAGTTGAATCAGACAGCACTGCACTAAAGCTCTGCAGAAAATGATACAGCAAATGTAGAGCAATCATGGAAAGGTTTAAGAGTATTTCCATTTTCTTTTTAATTGAGTAATATTAATGACACTTGGCCACTGAATCTGCAAGAATGCACCACAACTGCAGACATTAGCGAGCAGAGCTCTTAGTGCTGTAGCATTTGTGTTAACTCTACAAAGACAGCTTTGTCAACAGTTGTGTGTGTGTGAGTGGGTGGGTGGGCGGATGGGGTGGGGGGTGGTTGCACCACTCTCTCCCCAGACTTTTCTCTTAGGTATACTCACCTCCTCACGGAAGAGATCTCGTTTCTGGCGCAGTGCATTAACTCTCCTTTTAGAAGCAGCACAAAGAGAGCAGTATTAAAAGCACAGTGACGGTGAGAGTCAAAGCTACTTAAGATGCCACAGCAATGAGGGACATGTAGATGCCGAAAGATGATTTGTGGCATGACATTATCCCATGCCATCAACATGATCTGAAGGTGTTAGTGTCAAAACTAACAGCTAATTTGATTGTAATTGATGTATCTCTGTCTCTGTCTGTCTCTCGTTTCCCTCTCCACATCCTCCCTCCCCACACAGGCACACACATACACACACACACACACACACACCAGTGTCCCATGAGAAATTTCATATTCACTTTGATTAGTTCAAGTTTATTTCAAAGCTCAAAATATGTTAAAATAATAAATATGTTTAAAAAATATGAGAGGGGAGTGCTTCTTAAAATTTACTTCAAAGAACACTGCTTAAAATTTATATACAGACAAATAACCTATTTTGATCTCTTTTTGTTGACCTTTGCCTATTAACCAAACTCAAATAGCATACAATTATCACCCCAACTAAAAGTCATAGTGTGTTGAAAAAGGCATGGTATATAACAAATACTTACCTATGTAAATTGTTTTCTGTTTTGGATACCTGGCAAAAAAATCCTATGCAAGAGAGAACAAGTAAATGAACAACTGTGTTTGGTAATGCTCATTAATACATTTTCCATTTTTAGTCTTTAAACTAAACTTACAACACAGGTAGGTCTGTATCAAAGCAAACTTCCTAAAAACCCTAAAAAAACACCACATTACTGAGATTCTGTCTGCATTTCAAACATTATGAAATAATGCAGCTGACGAAATGGTTTTATCATCTTCATACATTTTATTCATGGAAAGCTAATGTATTAATTTAGTTGACTCTTATGCCCATACATTTACATTCCTAGTCAAATCCACATTATAGAATAAATTTTTAGATCTTGTTCACATCATTAAACTGTAAATAGGCATTTACAAGAACAAATAAAGCATTTTTCTGTATTTTATTTTACTACATACCTTCTAGGACGAACAGTTTTAGGATGAGAAGTGTACAAAGAGAAAACCGTTTCACTTTCCGCTGTTCGTTCATCTCAGGGCAGCGTCCTTATGGAAACCATTTAAAATTATGAGGCCATTTTTGTGGGTTTAAAAAAGTTTTCAAGTTTTAGGAAACTAAATTTTAAATGAATATGCTCCTAAATACAACCAAGTAAGCAAATATGTTACACAGAATAAATTTTTGTCCACAGCGAGACGCGTACAATTCCCATCTCTCTACGAGGCGCTAGACGACTGGACCCTGCGCGCGCGCGGTCGGAACGCTGCGCGTGTCTGCTCTAAGCGAGCCATCGCTTGTGAACCTGCGCGTAATTCTACAGCATTAACCCTAATGGACCTTATAGCAGACAGGTGGAAATGTTGTTGACAAGAAAAGCCATGTTTTCCTAAAATACAAAGTTTAGAGTTGGTGTCAATACACTGTATAACAAATGACATGTCTCAGGGTTCAAGAGTTAAAATTTATAAATGTTTAAAGTAACAGAACAATGTTACGTGATCTCAAAGCATATAAAGAATATTTTTGCTGGGATTCAGTCTCCAAAAGATTGGTCTAATAACATTTTTTCATTTCCAGGAAAAATGATTAGTGTCATCTAATTTTTACACGTTTTATTGTACAAAAGTATGTTGTTGTTTTATTTCATTCATGTGTTATTCTCACATCGTTTTGTGTTCGTGTTTTTGTTTTTTTATTATTATTATTTCTTATTTATTTTTACCATTTAGGTTTTCTTGGCAAAATGCGAGTACAGATACATGTGCACATGGCCTAGATAATTTAAGGGTCATTTGCCACAGAGAATTTTTCATAGAATAATAGACTGGGGTGAGGTCATTCAGATCAGAATCCTTAGGTCTCAAGGAAAACAATTTTTGCTGGCGTGTGGGGTGTGAATGCTGTACAACTGTACGTGAAAAAGTGTGTTGGGTAGCTTTGGGGATACATGTGTTGGTTCAAGATTCATTTGTTACATACACACTTATATAAGTACCTAACACTTCCTAACACTGCACATTTAAGCAGAGGTTATCAAATAGATCAAATTAAGATAAACAAAAGGGTAAATACAAATAAACAAACAAATATAAAAGCTTTATTTCTGAAAGATTTCAAAATTGTTCATATACATGTAATTTTCTTTTTGTCAGATGAAGTTTAAGTGAGCCCTAAATAGTTAGTCTTAGACATTACACCGTCATCACTCTGCGTACTTTTTAATGGAAATATATAGAAACAAGTGACTTCAATTTTATTACGTATTCTTCACATTATTGGTAAATAGCGCCCCAGTGATGTTTAGAGCGGCGCCGGGTGATGTCGTCATTGTCGTCTCCTACATTAGATGTAATCGTTAAACATGGCGCTGTGTGCAGTGGCTCGACGTGCTGCTATAAATCTAACACATGTAGCTCCTCGACTTTTACACACAAATGTTTTATTAATGTCTCGGACTCTGGCACGGACATGTTTAAAACGGGACATGTCGACGACGACTCCATTCTGTGCAGGTAAAACTAATTTGCAACGGTGCATCTTCGCCGTGTTTATCAGCGAGACAGAACGACCGAGAGGGCATCAAAGTTTTTTAGAACACTGTTACATCGACTTTGAGTCTTAGACAGGTCACATTTATCATCACGTCAGGCATGTAGTTTCAGTTAATTAAGTTATAAACCTAATAGGAAGTAACGACGAGTCAAAAACCCCATTCGGGTCTTTTAACATTGATGCGACCTGGCATTAGCCCTAATAGCTTTCAGTGCCACTTGCAGCTGAGCAGGTTTAGCCAAAGCGGCAGGGACATTTACTGCGACCCTTCTAGTAATGTGCCAAAGGTATGATTGTTCATGTACGTTAATTCTAGATTAACCACATCAATTAAGCCTTTTGAAGACCGCGCGTAGTTTTATCTTCATATTTAGCGCAAAAATACAAAACTGTACACGTGGTAACGTGTGCATTTGTAAAAACATAGCCAATTAAAAAATATAAATTGAATTATTTATGTTTGGAAAGAATGAATAATTCCAGAATGTTATACATTTTTGGAGATTTGACTTTTAATAAATTATTATTGATTTCTCCAATTACAATTAATTACCAAACCTGAAAATGAGAATTTTTATCAAGCTGCAAAAAATGGCTTTTTTGTATTTGGTATTATAATAATTGTTTAAACTGACGTTGAAGTCCTGTGATGTCACTTGTTGTGCATGTGCACATTGCAAAACAGAAATTATACATTGTGCAGCCAAAATTAACATTCAACCTTGTCGAGTTTCCTGGGGTAGGGTATGGGTTTGAGTGAATGAAAATGAAATATTCAAATTCAAAAATATTCATATTATTTAAAAGAGGACCCACAGTCATATTTCTGTGACTCTATTATGTAAAAATGATAAATTATAGCCAGTATGTTGTTTTACTTTGTAGTCCTGAAGTATACTAAAGATCATGAGTGGGTACGCGTGGAAGAAAGCGTGGGCACTGTGGGCATCAGTGACTTTGCTCAAGTAAGTACACCTCTTAGTTGGGTAGATAAAGTAGATGCATTGGTAATTTGAGTTGTGGTTGGTTTGTCCCATTAAATAAGGCAATATTGAAACCTTTTAAAACAAGTGTAGCTTGTTGATTGTTGTGGCCTTCCACCCTCATTATAAATCATTTTGTGACATACACGCACACACAGTCAGACACACATGCGTGCGCACATACATATATTCATATGCGCACGCGGGTCGACATATAGGTACCCATACACACGCATCAAAAAAAACAAACAAAAAAAAGAAGTGTATCTTAGAGAGTGTTATAGGGCTGTGGATCTTAGTGCTATGCTGATTCTGCTCTCTAACCTTGCAGGAAGCACTGGGCGATGTGGTCTATTGTGGTCTTCCTGAAGTTGGCTCTAAGCTTACTAAATCAGGTTAGCTTCATTAATGAATGTGTATTGGTTCCAACATTATACATTATAATTCCCATGTCCTTACATGTTTTTCTGCATATGGAAATATACACTTTTTTCTCCAGTATATATGTGCTTGTTGATGAATTGATCAACCTAGTAAGCTAATGTTTTAGTAATCTGTAGGTCAACAAGTGTGACTGTTTTAATGGCAGATTTGCATTTTACGCTAAATTCATTTTGTGTTTCATTTCTCTGTCTCTCCGTAGAAGAGTTTGGTAGTCTGGAGAGTGTAAAGGCAGCTATTGAGCTTTACTCGCCTTTATCAGGAGAGGTTACAGAAGTTAACCCTGCCCTTGCTGACAATCCTGGACTGATAAATAAGTCTTGCTACAAAGACGGTAAGTTCAGCCTTTATAATGTGCCTCCTCGATTTAACATATCAGGAGCTAAGGTAGTCTTTGAGTGTTTCTCATAAACAGAAGAGTTGCATATGTGGATATCATTATGTAATAAGTGGACTGTATACCAGACTTGTTTTTAACATAGAGCATTTAGCAAGAGCAAAGTGGTGCTAGCATGCTAACTATACAAAGATTCATAATGTGTCATATCTGCACTTTCCAGGCTGGCTGGTAAAAATCGTTATATCTATGCCAGAAGAGCTGGATTCACTAATGGATGAAGCTGCTTACAAAAGATACGTCAAAGCCATAGACAGCTCATGACCAACCCGATTAGCACTGTATCAAAACGTTTTACATATATATGATATGTTGCAATATAATGTAATTTTTTCAAGGCAGGTCTAGAATGAGCACAAACATCTGGTTCTGATGGATAGTTAAGGAGAAAACAAAGTTTTAAATCTGTAAATCTGATTTCTAACAAGCATGTAAACGCAATGTCAGCAATACCTACACTAAGGTTCTTATGTGTTAACTACAAAAAGGCAACGTGAACGATTGTGGACTGACGGTTTGTTCCTCTCATTAGATGCTGTTAGTGAAGATATATATTTAGTGTCCTATGTGAGCTGTTAGGCACTCACACTCCAGTACAGAAAATGCGATAGACCACTGAAGGAAAAGACCAGAACGGGCTTGTGAATCTTCTCCATGTTTTTGAGCCTCTAAGCCATTCATAATAACCAAATATTTTGCCATCGCAAAAGGAGTGCACACTTGTCAAGTGCCCAGGCTTCTTAGTCATGTCATGTGATAGTTCAAAGTTTGCTGAGCCATATGGAAGTAAAATCGAACTTGGTGCACTAATTATTGTAACAATTCTGAGTGCATGCCTGGCTGCATTCTAAGACCTGTAATATGAGATGTGTGTCCTTGGTATCAGAGACAAATTACAATAAAATCCTTTATTTCTGTACTACCTTTCATTTAAAAGGTCTAAGTGCTGTACACAGGTACCATTAAACAAAACCAAAACCTCATGCAAGTAAAGAATAAAAATACTAATAAAGTAACAGAGGAAAAGCCTTTAGAATGCCTTGGGAGGAATTTTTGTAAATTCTTAAAAGAAATGATTCAACTTCTCTCCTGTTTTCAGTCTTTACCCTTACTTAATAGTTACAGTAATATCCATTATTTACAATCACTATTTTAAATGAGTAATGTAATGTTACCAATTGTTCATGATAATATGAAAATAAAATCAGAGTAATTCATACACAGTATTATTAGTATGGTGTATCTAATACAATTGTGTAAATGTTTTGCATTGCAGTCATGTGAATCATCTTTAAACATCATTCTACATTAAAAAAAAAAAAAATTGAAGTTACACTCATTATAGGGATCGTATAATTAGATACCATCCCAAAATTTCACTGAATATCACTTTAGGCAGTTACAGAGAGTTCAGGCCACATTGTTTACTAAGACTGGACAAGTCTCCAAGACAGACAGAGTGCTGGATTGATAAATTGATACTGCTTTTTAGCATACTGTTCCACTGTCATTCTTTCTGTAAGCCCATACAAGGCATTAGCTACCCATTTCAGCCACCAGTGTACACAGGGCAGTTTGGAAAGACAGTTCTGCCCTCTGGGTAACCAGGTGGCTTCCACACTCCTCAAGGCAGCCGATCAGACATACCAGAGTGTGATGCTGCCAAAACTTACTGGCTCTACCTTCTGCAGCAGTGACCCAAGACACATAACAGACATGAAGGTATGACAGTGGCAGTAGTTCAAGAAAAGGCTAATTAAGGTAACTGTTGAGCTATAACAGAAACTGCATTAGTTGCTGCTTTCTAGGCCCAAGTCTTTCTATGCCCTTTTTTTGAGACCGAGTACGGGTACCGATACCTGTGTACGTCTGTTATTAATAACAATAACAATAATAGTAGGATTTTTAAAGTTTTTTTTTAAAACCAATATCAATTACTGTATTTTCTCAACGATAAGCTGCCCCATTCTATAAGCCGCAGATGCTCATTTATGTTTTAAAACTGTAAAATAAGCCGCCCCATGTTATTAGCCGCGACGTTACTGAATTTACCAATCTGAAGTAAAGGCATCTACGTCATTAGCCACGCCCCTGGAGGCCTTTGCATCTCTACAGTGACATTACACGTTCACTCCGTGTGGCCGGCAGCGACGTGCGACGTACAGTCAAGCGTGCCAATGGGTTATTTCGGCGTGGAACAACATGAAACCAGAAAGCATACAGAACGGTTTCCACAAAGCCGAAATCCTTCCTCCACCTACAAGCCTACCAGCAGCACAAGCAACGTCTGCAATATCCGAGAGCGACAGCAAAGCAGCACAGGTCACAATCGAGTTGTTCGGCGACGATGACGTTTACCGATCTGAGTTTGAAGGATTTGAAGAAAGATAAGCCTAATAATTTTTGCATTTCAGTGTTGCTCATTTTATACTGAAGAATTTACATGTAGACATATGATTGACATTGCTGTACTGCAGTACCCCCACCCTCCAGTCGTTCTAACAAAATAAAAAAACCTGATCTTTTCCCAGCCAACAATAAACTTTTGTTCCTTTTATTTCTGTTAACTTTTGTTTTTGCCTAGCTTGTATTATTTACTAGGATGTAATGTAATGTGCCAAAGGCCTGAAAAAGTGTAATTTTTACATTGCAGCAACGAGCCTGGATGCGGCGGCGCCGATTAAGTGACAGAACATCATCACTATCTTTGTTTTGCGTTGCTTTTCGAACTGTTCGTTGCTGCAGTAAACAGTACATTTAAATTCAACGGATCATTTGGGTATGTCGTATTTTTGTGCACTGAATTGTACTTTTATTGTTTTCTTGTTTTTAGGTAGGCCGCCCCATTTAAGCAAGCCGCACCCAGTACGCAGGTTTGTAAAATTGATGTATAAGCTGCGGCCTATCGTTGGGGAAGTCTAAACTCAAAAAAACACACGTTCAAAAACCAAAATAATTAAAGTACACTTGAGCCTTATTGTCATTTTATAAAATAAATGATTATTTTTTTTTATCCATTTATTTGTCCTATATGTATCAAAACATTATAAAAGCAACAACAATTAAATTAAATATTAAAATATTAGTCTGCTTTGCTGCTTTCATTACCATTTATTTTAAAGTACCTCCAGACGGCTGACATTTTTATCTCCGCATTTTATTTGGCAAGTGTTGTGGCATTTATACTGCCTCCGCGTGGCGATGAACATAACTACATCATATCTTCCACATGTGGTATCGGTAGTAGGTATTGAGGAATTTTGTTACGAATACGACGGGTGGTATCGGTGCATCCCTAATATAGACCATCTCAAAAAATTAGGATATCGTGAAGAAGTTCAGTATTTTTTGTCACTCATTTCAGACAGTGAAACTCATATAGATTCATTACACATAAAGTGAAATATTTCAAGCCTTTATTTCTTGTCATTTTGATGGTTATGGCTTACAGATAATGAAAACCCAAAATTCAGTGTCTCAGAAAATTAGAATATTACATAAAATCAATTTTAAAAAGGCTTCAAGCTTCTGAAAAGTATGTTCATTTATATGCACTCAATACTTGGTTGAGCCTCCTTTTGCATGAATTACTGCATCAATGTGGCGTGGCATGGAGGCGATCAGCCTGTGGCACTGCTGAGGTGTAATGGAAGCCCAGGTTGCTTTAATAGCGGCCTTCAGGTCATCTGCATTGCTGGGTCTGGTGTCTTCCTCTTGACAATACCCCATAGCTCGGGCGAGTTTGCTGGCCAATCAAGCACAGTTACACCATGGTCACTGAACCAGCTTTTGGTTACTTTGGCAGTGTGGGCAGGTGCCAAGTCCTGCTGGAAAATGAAATCAGCATCTCCATGAAGCTTGTCAGCAGAAGGAAGCATGAAGTGCTGTAAAATTTACTGGTAGATGGCTGCGTTGACTGTGGACTTCAGAAAACAGTGGACCAACACCAGCAGATGACATGGCACCCCAAATCATTACTGACTGTGGAACTGTGGAAACTTCACACTGGACCTCAGGCAACGTGGATTCTGTGCCTCTTCACTCTTCCTCCAGACTCTGGGACCTTGATTGCCAAATGACATGCAAAATTTACTTATATCTGAAAAGAGGACTTTGGACCACTGAGCAACAGTCCAGTTCTTTTTCTCCTCAGCCCAGGTAAGACGCTTCTGACGTTGTCTCTGGTTCAGGAGTGGCTTGACACGAGGAATGCGACATTTGTAGCCCATGTCTAAGATTCGTCTGTGCGTAGTGGCTCTTGATGCGCAGACTCCGGCCTCAGTCCACTCCTTGTGAAGCTCCCCCAAATTCTTGAATGGATTTTGCTTGACAATCCTGCGGTTATCCCTGTTGCTGGTCACCTTTTCCTACCACACTTTTTCCTTCCACTCAACTTTCTATGAATATGCTTGGATACAGCACTCTGCGAACAACCATCTTCTTTAGAAATGACCGTTTTTTGGCTTACCCTCGTTGTGGAGGGTGTCAATGACTGTCTTCTGGACATCTGTCAAGTCAGAAGTCTTCCCCATGATTGTGTAGCCTACTGACCCAGACTGAGAGACCAATTAAATGCTCAGGAAACCTTTGCAGGTGTTTTGAGTTAATTAGCTGATTAGGGTGTGACACCATGACTTTCCAATATTGAACTTTTTCACAATATTCTAATTTTCTGAGACACTGAATTTTGGGTTTTCATTATCTGTAAGCCATAATCATCAACATTACAAGAAATAAAGGCTTGAAATATTTCACTCTATGTATAATGAATCTATATAATAGAGTTTCACTTTCTGATATGATTGTCTAAAAATATTGAACTTTTTTACAATATTCTGATACACACACACACACACTCTCTTTTACTTGTATTAAAGCAGATCCATATTGACTGACTCAGCAAAGGAGTAATTCTGGTTCGGGGCAGCAGATGGTGGTAACGGCAAGGAAGTAATTCTACTAATAGGTTCTCACTGTGCATAATACTACTACTACTACTACTAATAATAATAATAATAATGATAACTAACATTTTTTTGTCAAGTCATAACACACAAGACATAACTTTCAGGTGTATTGACTTACAAGCGAAATCGAGTCCCTTTAAAGAGGAACAAATAGCTGGAAAATGAAAATTGAACAGAGAGTCTATACTTGAGGGAGGAGTAATCAATAATGTTTAGACAGCAGAACAAGCCTTACAGACAGCAGATCAATACAGAGAGAAATGCGCGCGCGCTCTCTCTCTTTTTCTCTCCCTCTCTCTCTCTCTCTCTCTCTCTCTCTCTCTCTATGTGGGTGTGTGTCCTACTGACCTCAAAGAAGTTGATCAGGTCTTTATTTAAACCTTGCTCCCTGGTGAGGTGATTGTGCAGTAATTAGGAGAGAGAAGGCTAGAGAGAGCATCGGATGTATAGCATTAAAAGTGTTAAAGGATTTTGTGTGTCATTATTGCATAATTTGAAGTACATGTAAGTAGTACATACAACATGACAGTATTTAGAGTGATTTATTGCAACACGTGCAAGCAAACATACAGTATGTTGAGTTTATATGAGTCTAATGTGCTTAATGTTCAAGCGTTCCTGTAAATTTTTTTACGTAACCTTCAGGAACAGTTATCCAGGCTTCTTGTCAGATCTTTGTTGGCTACTTTGTTGGCTAATAATGTTGAGATTCAGGCTTTGGTGCGGCTAATCTATGAGTGATAGTCTACCATTATGGTTTTTCTGTCAAAGTACGCTTTGACTGCATTGGCATTTTGTTTGGCATTATTCTTATGCTGAAATCACTTTCCACATGCTATTGCATTGTAGATATGAATCTGCTGGTACTTTACAGTGTTCATAACTCCATTAATTTTGATGAGATTCACCATGCCATGTGACACACAGCTACAAACCATCACAGAGCCTCCACCGTGTTTTACAGATGGCTGTAGACACTCGTAGCTCTCTCTTGACCTCCTTCATATATATTGACAACGATAAACTTCAATTTATCACCCCAGAAAATACCTATTGCCACTGAGATTTAGCCCAGTTCTTAGTTGGCATATGTCAGTATTTTCTTTGTTTCCCTTCCTTAAAAATGACTTTTTGACAGCCAGCCTTCCATTTGGTCCATTTCTGATGAGGCTTGGCAAACAGTAGACGGATGAACTGAAGGACCAGGACCATCTCTCATGTCCTGTGCCAGGTCTTCTGCTGGGCTTTTTCCTTTTTATTAAGAATGTGCCTTTGAGATACTGCTCACCAGCTACAGATTTTTTGGACCTGGTTCCAGTTTCCTCAATTTTCGGGGACAGACTACAATATCCCAAGACTACTGTGAATGGCTGCCAAGTGCCTACACTTACAATTTAAAATGTGGTTATTTATACATCCTCAACAGCAACCTAAGTTCCTATCTTACTTGTTCAGACCACTAAGCATTCAACAGCATCAGAATACTAATCACCGGCCTGATTCTCTGTCATCATCTGCACCTGTTTTTACTTGTTTATCCTTACCTTAAATGACTTTATGCTTAAATGATTCATATGTACACTACCAGTCAAAAGTTTGGACACACCTTCCCATTCAATGTTTTATTCTTTATTATCATGACTATTTACATTGTAGATTCTCACTGAAGGCACTATGAATGAACACGTATGGAATTATGTAGTAAACAAAAGTGTGAAGTAACCCAAAACATGTTTTATATCTTAGATTATTGAAAATAACCACCTTTGCTTTGATCACTGCTTTGTACACTCTGGGATTCTCTCGATGAGCTTCATGATGTAGCCACCTGAAATGGTTTTCCAACAGTCTTGAAGGAGTTCCCAGGATGCTGAGCACTTGTTGGCCCTTTTGCCTTCACTCTGCGGTCCATCTCATCCCAAACCATCTCGATTGGGTTTGGTCAGGAGACTGTGGAGGCCAGGCCATGTGGCGGAGCACTCCATCACTCTCCTTCTTGGTCCAATAGCCCTTACAGTTCATTCATAGTTTTGATGCTGTTAGTGAGAATCTACAATGTAAATCATAATGAAAATAAAGAAAAAACATTGAATGGGAAGGTGTGTCCAAACTTTTGACCGGTAGTGTAGTTTATCCTACACTGATGCACAGTCTTATATATGCAGTACATGCAGTCCTACACACCTATGCACACAAATAAAGAAAAAGAGATGCATTAAGTACACAGAAATGCAGCTGATGAAGACTTCAGTGCCTAAAAGCACTTAGCAGGCAAACAGCATGGAATTAATGAATAAAGATCATTATGTCATTGTACAACTGGCCTACCCCAATAAAGTGCATCGGTAATTCAGTTAGAGGTGTTTTGCAGTAGTGGCAGCTTAAGAGGAGGCCAGCCAGGTAGATAGACGAAGGGATAAAAGGCACAAGGAGTGGGATCAGAGGAAGAGCAGAGAGGGAAATGAAGCAATCAAGAAATAGAAGTGGATGAGTGCATAGAGGAAAGTGTTGCCATGGAAATAAACAGGCTGATTTGGACCGGGTGCAGAGGTTTGACCTCCACTTTTGCTGATTGTTCATTTAAAGACACGTAAAGCAACCCACTTTACAGATGGCTGATTATGTCACAGGCTGTCGTTCCCTCATCTGAGACAAGAGGAGGACTGAGTGTCTTTCGCTTCTTGTCGACTGTAGCAAAGCTGTCAGTTTCTGAGTGGGTGTTCAACATTGAAAATAGCACTGAGTATGCCTATAGGTTCACCTGATATATTTTTTTCTTCTCTAAGCCTGCATCTCTCCTCCTTCAGTTCTTTTCATCGTCTCATTAACACAGAGCCCAGACGTGGCATAGCAGGTGACAGGGAGAACTAATCGCTCCACAGATTAAAAATAAATGAAGAGAAACGTGTTTTAGAAAAACGGTAGAACGCAGATCATAAATCATCCAGACTGGAGCGGGATGTGGGGATCCTCCCCACTGTCCACACACACACACACACACACACACACACACTCTGCAGACGCCACAGACAAATTACATTACAGAAATCACATTACTGCTGCCTTTCAGGGAGGACGAGTGAAGGGGAAGCTGAGAGAGCAGCAGCAGAGAGATGAAATGTGATGTGAGAATGACATACAGTGAAAGTGCTCAGAATCTCAGATTTCTCATATGCATAATATTAAAACCATATTTTTTTAGCTCATTCTTCTTTGCGATATGAAAGAAATAATTGGAGATAAGGACAAAATAATTTCTTAATTTCTGATCTTGCTAAAGAATGGAAAAACGTGATTTTTATATTATCTTTCTTTCTGTTCTTACTGTTGTGGTTTTTTTAAAATTTTTACATGGTTTAATCTATAATTTAAGACATCAGGTTATTTATGTCAGTTCTGCACTCCATGAGATATTACTCGGTGAAAAATGTCAGTAACTGAATGCCATTTTAATGAATTTAAACATAGCAGGTGAATGAGTAGAAGCTGCAGTTCAGCATGTGACCTCTAGGGGTCATTATCTGCCTTTGAGTGCAGATCCACAATCACTGGCGCTGATCATCATAATTCCTATTTACTGATATCTCAGACCGGGAAGGTGGGGGTCCAGAGGGGAGAGAAAATGCCAGACATTTTTCCTAGACAGTGACTGCTGTGTATGTGTAAGTGTGTTTTTGGCTGCATGTATTGAGAGATGGCTGTAAGAAATGTGTCAACATGGAAAGATGGTAGGAGAGAGAAATAGCTTACCGAAAGAGTGGAGCGACAGAGATAGGGAGGAGAGGACGAACAAGAAAAGCCATGTTCCTTTGTTCCCGTTTATTCACTTGGAGGGTGCTCTCACAATGGCACCGAATTTCGTTTCACAGCACACACAGAATTTGCCCTCTGGGGACAGCATCATTTGTGCCTGTGTGAATAAATGTGTCTGAATGTGTGATTCTACAAGAGCTTTTTTTGGTTTCCCTTTTTTCCCTTTAAAGGCAATCATTCTGTATTTTATTATCTCAAGACTTAGGTGTTTTGACAGTATTGGGTGTGTGTATGTGTGTTTGTGCCAGAACGTCAGGCACTGCATATACAGTATAATGTCAATATACCTGCATATAGAACATGCCTTTCCATAACACACTCTGCATTTTTTAAACCGTCCAAACCCCTCATGAATGCTCTTTCTCCCTTCACTGCAGCTACAGACATCATGTGCACAAGTACCATCTCCATAGATCTCTCTGCAATCCCTGTGAATGTCCACTCATCCTGTAATAATTCCCTTAATTCAGATAATCCATGGATCTTCTTGTCTGTTATACAGCCCTGATCCTCCTCGTCTCAGTACTCACTTATAGCATTACCTTTATGGCACTGTGGGAAATGAAGAGTGAAACAGATTACCACCGAAGAATATGCAGTATGGTTTTCCTGTTCTTTAAGAAAGATGTTTCATGGACAAACGCTGCAGCAGTTTCATACTGACTTCTTTAATTAAAACTCAGTGTTCACATAGGACCAATGCATATATTATGAAATAAGTGTCTGTGAATGTCTATTTATATGTACATTAATATATATATATATATATATATATATATATACACACACAGTATATGCACAGATGTATAAACATGTATTGTGTTTATGCATGTGAGTCTCTTCCTATTCTCTCTCTCTCTCTGTCACACACACACACACACACACACACACAAACATTCTGTCCTGCAGGAGCCTGCATCCCCGTCAAATATGATATGTTCATATAATAAGACACCTCCCTCGGTTGATCTCCATGGCAACACTACCTGAAGGCCCCGTGACATGCATGGCAATTGTAATTCCATGCTGTTCTTAATACCCCCCCTTCTCTCTCTCTCTCTCTCTCTCCCCCCTCTCTCCCTTCCTCCCTCTCTCTCACTTTCTCTCGCCGTGTGTAAGAGATAGAACGAGAAAGAGAGAGGGAGAAAGAGACAGAGGACATGTGTGGGAGAGATTTACTCTCTCTGCCCCACTAATGGACAGATGTGAGAATAATATGGTGTAGAGGAGCGCAGACCTTGTAACTATCGACCAGGTCACGCACACCTTCTTGAAAACCATACAACTCTTCGGGCCAAGGGTCAGAGCAGAGGCTGATGGGAAATGTGATTTATATACCAGTGTGTCCTGATAGTCCTCCATTACTGTAACTCACTGTGTGTGCCCATGTGTGTGTATAAGTGTGTGTGTTTGCCAAAAAAGTGGGTGAGAATAAATCTGTTGATGTAATCTGGTCTCAGAAATGCTTAAAGACTTTGTCTCAGATTTTCTTTGCCACAGTTTAGATCATAAAACATTTTAAGGAGTCAAAGAGTTTTGTTCGTAACTGTTGTCTAAAGAGAATGTTTTGAAGTAAAAACATGCTTGTCAGGACTATTCAGATCTTAGATCACTTAATTTCAAAACACAACCTATCACAACCTGGACTTCTATAGGTTAAACTAGAAAATTCTCACTATCATCTGACAGTCTTTCATATCCATTTCCACCTTCTTCACTTGTGTTTTAGCAAGCTCATGGGCATTAAGTCACCCATTTGAGGAAAAAATAGACATGAAAAGACTTTTGATATTATTCTCTGAAATTTCTTTGCTGCTCTCTACATGCTTTTTTTTGTTGTTGTGGTGTACTTACTTGTAATATTCATTTATTTAAGGTCATAAATGGAATTTAGAGTTTAACATTCATCTTCCTCCAAAAATGGGATCATGTGCAAACAATGCGCAGTAACCTCCCTTGTGCTTTATTTTTGGCTTGACCCTTCTGCTCATTTATATTGTGCGGGACGAGGTCGGGGCGTGCAGCAAGGGAGATAGAACTGCTTGGATAAATGGAAGTGAAGAGAATTGGAGGAAAGGGAAAAGTAAGAGATAATAGCAGAAAGAAGGATGTTGGATATTTCAAAACAGAAGTTCATAAATTATGTCCTAATTTGCATATTAATGCCATTAGATGATATGCTAACTTAGTTCATTTGCATTGTGGGTACCTCCTGTTGCGAGGTGCTTCACGCTCAGTTCGTTTGAATGAAGTAGGGAAGTGAAAAGAAGGAAAAGAACAGAAGGGAAAACAACTTGTTGGGGTCCACTTGACAAAATCAAGAATCTGTGTATCTTTAGAGATGGACTAAATGCATTCAGAGCTAAGACCATCTGTTCACACTGACAAAAAAACCTGCCGAAAGTTTTTTTGGAAATCACAGTGTGCGTCCTTGTGCACATGTTTGTGTGTATGTGCGTGTCTTTCTTTAATGTGTGAAAATGTCCTCGGTGTGATCACACCTCAGATTACACATCAGTAATTGTATGATGTAATCAAATGAGAACCGCCACAGATAAAAGTAAAAGGGAGACTACTAGAGACCAAAAGCACTCTCGCAAGCTGGAAGAGCGAGACGTGGGGGAAGGGCCTGCTGCAGAGTGGCGAATGAGCTCGGTGGTCGTGTGAGGTTGGCACGGTGCCATCCACTCAGCGTTGGCGCTGGCGAGGGAGTGTAGGCACGCGGGCATCAGCGAGAGGATGAGAGAAGAGACAGAAAGAGTCATCACCCAGCTGCCATCGCCCACAGAGGAGTGATTTGTAGAGGAAGCGATATAAGGAAGTTGGAAAAGTTGGACACCATATCAGACTTCATCAGACACTCAGGATCTCCATGGTGTAAGTGTGGATGTCTGTGTAATGTGTGTTGATGTAGCATTGGTCAGACTTTTTTGATTAGCATGTTGACAATGTTCTCTTTGTTTTTCAGCGATGGAAACAATCCCTCTGTAACAATGCAAAAGGTAGAAGACACTCTCGCTTACACACTCACCAACACTCAATGCTGCCCTTCCTACCTCACATGGTCAATGTGCCACGGTGGTTCTTCTTCTCGATGCCCTCCTGCGAAAGACGGACCCGGTGAGCATCACAGCGAGTCGCTGCCTGATATTCGTGCCATACGGCGAGTGGGCATTCATGGGTATTTCACCGCACTGGAGATACGCTGCGCATTTCTGTGCTGGCACTTAAAATTAGCACTTGCTAATGTTCGGCGGCATGCCAGGATCTCCGCTGCACCGTCTGGTGCCGGAATCATGGCGCCGTTTCAAGAATGGCACTGTGCCAGCATGCTTCTGCGGCAACAGCCCCCGACACGTGCCACTTGGCAAAGACAAAGAGCCCGAGGGACAAAAACACAAAACAAAAGAGTGGCAAACACTCTGATCCGACAGCTTAATTAACACCAGCAGAGTTTGTTGGGTTAATTAGTGTGACAGATTTGGTCACAGAGGAGGAATGTGGCAGCAACGCTTGCGAGAACAAAAGCGATGCGCGGGCATGACAGACTGAAGGAATGCCAGCAGATGCCAGGACTGGAGAGCGGTGCCCTTGCCAACCTGATGCCATGTCTGGGTACCTGATGGTGCAAACTGCTGTTGGTTGAGCTGAGGATGGCTGGGTGATGAGGAGCACTAAACAAGAGGAAAATGAGAATCTTTGGCATGTTTCGGAAGCTCCATATCCAACTTGACTTCTGAATCCTGGAATCAAGTGGGATGTTTAAATGGACAGTTGTCAAAACGATGAGTAATGAAGAGAGGAGAGACTGTGGACAGACAAACTGAGGAGGAGAAGCATGGAGGCCTTTGAGTAGCTGACAATGACTCAGCAAAGTGGGACTTTCAAACTGTGAAAGGTTGCTTGTTCAAGAAGAAGATGGAATGTAGAGTTTGGTGGAATGCTGAAAGTTTGCAGAGGAGAACATCAATGTCCATCTACATGTGGAACTGTAAACAAGGATTACTCTCTCTAAGTAGCTGTTATGAAAGACAGCGGGATCCCTTCAGGAGACTCCACTTTCACACCTTGCAGAAGTTCCTGAGCCTCCAAACTTTTCCCAAACAAACCCGAATTTTTCACCAAAAAGCAAACATACGACGTTATGGGAGATGAGAAGACGAGAACAAAGTTTGACCACCTGCTGAATCTAACCTGTTCTCAGGCAAAGGAGGAGCAAGCACTTAAGCTCTGAGAGAGCTAAAATCATCACTGGATGTTTGACATGAGTAAGGGATATGAATAATGCACACTTCCACTGCTCTGTCTCTTCGTCATTCTCTCCCCTCTGTTTTCCGTCTCTCAGAAGGGAGGGATTTAGAGACCTTTGTGCTTTAGATGTTGCATTGGCATCACCTCCTCAAGTCCACATTTGAAGGTAGCGACTGGCAGAAGCTAACGATTGATTTTCGGAAAAAGGCTCCATTTACCGGGAAGAAAACCCTCCTCATGAACGCGGGCAATAACGAAGTCGCGAAATTAGTGAATGAATTTGTCATGTCTGAATTTTATATGTAGCGATAGAGGAGGATTACGCGTGGATATGCTAATCTTGCCGTGTTAATGAGGTTTGGATCGTCAGCGTTCTCATCTCAACTCCGTTGGGGATCTTAATTTCACCTCATCTTCATTATGCAAATGGATTTTTTAAAAAGACCATCAAAAAAGGGTGCAGTTGAAAGAAACAACTGAAATGGGCGGGGAAGATGGAAGGAGAGGAAGAAGATGATGGCTTGGATATTGTGCCCTTGTTTCAGGCTGATTAGGAACTGAAAATAAGGGAATATTCCCTCAGTAAGTAGGATTGCTAACAAGGAGGATACATCTGGAAAATTCTTGCCTTTCAGTCCTTTGGATATGACTGTTGCACCAGTTCTATAATGAGCTGACAGAACAGAAGATGGAATTAACCGAATGGATAGGGAGAGAGAGAGAGAGAGAGAGAGAGAGAGTGGTTAATATCCTGTGCTTAATCATGGTGCAGGAGATTGCCTGTACGCATATCTCATTTGCATCTCATTAAATTGCACCTGCAGGAAGGGGGAGGAGAGACAGAGGTTCCTTTGGAATAGAAATAAGGGAGCGGCTTCTAAATGTGTTGTAGCTACTCTATATTCGCTTAAGTTGTATTCTGTTCTGAGTTTCTTAACTTGGCTGAAAACACAAATAATGTGTTCTAGAACAAACCCAACAGTTTTCTTTTACTTGTTAATTTCATTTCTCTTTTTGTCCAGGCCTTCTCTATAATATTGGTTGACATTCACAAACAACGTATGTGATATTGATTCCATTATGTGTGTATATGGGCTTGATTTATTTTTAGAATGTTCCTTCCATCCACATGACATTACTATATGACTATATTGCAGGCCAATATTACTCACAGGAAAGTGTTTTTATTTATGATGTCATCACAACCAGAAAAAAATCAAACATTTGACGGGCTGCATATATGAAATTCTATGGCTGTAGGGGAGAATGCCACATCACTGATTTTATGTTAAGGAGGATGTAAAATCCTTCATGTGTGGCTTTCACTGGCCACTGCTTTAATGTATGCATGATTAGTATGCAGCTCTGTGCGTTCTTTAATAGAACTCGGGGTGAACACTATTGTCTCTAATTCTAAAATGTGCCATCTGCCTAGCTGCTGAGTCTGGCCTTTCTCTTTGTGATCAACACAATGGGCTATTCTGCACTGGACGTCCACACATAACTAAAATAAATCATGCCTCAGTCTGCAGGCCACTCAAAGGCCACTGCAATATTTGCCTTGAAACACAGGAGGGGACAGCCAGTGAGAAACAGAGAGATGAGAAAAACTTGCAAATGTATATCATGCATGAAAAATGATAATGGGGTAAGAAATGGGAATGTGTTGCTTTGTTTTCGATTAAGTCTAAAAAAGAGAAAATGTATCACCTGAAATTTGGAAATGTTATTAAACTATATTTCTACATGCGCATAGGAAAACTAAACTAAAAGGGGAGTATTATGTGTAAACAAAAGAATGACTGAGCACCACTGTGACTTTAATGTAATTACTCTCTGACGGATGTATTTAAATGTGTATGTAAACACTGGGGCAGCAAGGTCTACGTACGATAGAAATGTCTGCATTGATTATCCGCTATGAATGTGAAATGTTTAATCTCGTTAAAAATCTCATGCCTAAATTAGACTCCCTCAGCAGCTTTTTAAATTGGGCTATCCATCATGCATAATGAAGAAGTGACAGTATGTGTATGTGTATGGGGGTGCTAATATAAAATTGTATTAATATATACTTATATTAGATTTGTCATGGTGAGTAGGATATACACCATAATGTAGCCTTATTCTCTCCAGCCCAAAACGAGAGAGAAGCACAGATCCTTTATTGCCTACCCTTCTCTAGACTGTTCTAATCCACTTTAGAAACATAAACTATAATCACAATCCAATGCTGACTGCAAAAGTATGTTTTTTCATCAACTTTCTACAATTACAACCACAACCACAAGTGGATGTTTTCCTTTCTTAGGTGGTTTTATATGAGTTGGTCACAAGCACCAACTGAGGAACGAATAATGCTTTAGAGATTTACACTCTTCACAAAAGAAAAGCAGAAAAAAGCCTAGAAAGTAGGAAAAGACATGTGGTGCCTGGCCGCCACCTGGTGAGATGTCATGTATCATTAAGTGTGTGTTTGTCTGGCACGCTTCTTGCTGTTATCAACCCCGGACAGAGCAGCATAACTACTATGCACTATTCTTTTCTCATGCTAATCAGTAGGAGAGCGCTACACCCAGCCAGACACCCTACACCCTCCCCACCGTGCTCTTTACACCCTCCAGGCCGGTCTTTTTTACCACCACTTCTGCACCAAGCTTACCTGTAATGGTTTTCTTGGCTGCCTCCCACTGCCTCACCGTCTGAAACTTTTATGCCACTCTAACCACACCGCTAATCTGCCCTCTACGCCGTCCATCCAAAACCATCCATCTTACCTCCCTACACTTCTGGTGAAACAGCATCTTAGCTCTTTATACCAGGCTCCCCAAGGTCGCACAGGGTCAGAGATTTAGCATAATTTATCATATCAGTGCGAGATATTCACGGTGGCCACGCGTAGCCTGTTCATGCTCCTGCTGTTTCTAATTAGCATCTCATTTCACAGGGCTGACTTCTAAAAAAGTCCCCCATCCTCCCTCCTACCCCTACCCCTTGTTCCCTTCCCTAGCCCCCTCCCTTCCAAACCTCTACTCCGTACCATGTTCGCTCAGCTCTGCGCTCGTCTTACCCTGAATATTATGAAGATGAGCGATGATGTCAAACGGGCACTGGAGATTTTAAAGGTTGATCTTTGTGATTGTTGTTTAGCATATTATTAATGTGATTAATGACAGGCAGTTATTAAGGTTATGTGATTAATTTATGTGATTAATAACACACACTAAATCTCTCTAATGCCTTTCTTTATGAGGGTATGTCCCGTTTTGAGCAGTGTGTATAAAGACAATATTGAGCAATGTGTGATGTTTCTTTTTAAAACATTTTCCAACACTTAGCCTGTATTGTGTCTGGAAAACTTGGACATTTATTTTGCATTGCAAAGAACTCTCCATGAAACAGTGAGTTGTGAACTGGTGACTGTGTGAACATTAGGGACAGAATCCATTAGAGTTTATCTGAGAATCAGGAAAGGCACAGGCCTGTGATAGATGAGCAAATCCAGTTGGCCATTAAAAAGTCATTTCAGAGACAGATAGGCGGCAGGTTCTTCCTACATCTACTGCAGGAAACTCACATTCTCAGAGAACGAACAAGGGAGGGTGAGTGTGTGTGTATGTTTAAAAAAGAGAGAGTAACAGAAATGTGCTGCAATAAAGAATGTCTATAGGTATTATTTTATCTTCATGTTGTATGTTTCTTGTGTAGAACAGATCAGTACTTCTATCAGTGTTGCTTAGCATCATATACTAATATTGTGTGGCTGAGGTTTAATGAATGCTGGTCGTGAGATTGTATCTCAGTTCTGAGATCATTATAATAACCCAACACTGCTTCATTGGAGAGAGGCAACATTGTACACTCTTGGCCAGGCTATTAATGGCTCAGCCGAAAAAGAATGGCAATGCCACTAAAAGCTAATCTTCTGTGAAAAACATTCATGAGATCCGAAGCAAACAATATCCATTAAACATGTATAATTTAGAGGTGCATTCATTAATCCACCCAGTCTTAAGGACCCTTGAAATGATTCTCAGTCTCAAAAAAATCTCAAACACGTAAGAAGTGTTAGTATTAACATGTGAGAGGGAAAAACAGCTACGCTTGAGAATGTGGGTTCTGCCACTTTAAAAGGAAATGACATTGCTTGCAAGACTCATGAATAAAGATGAGCTGGCCTTTCTGCGCATGCATCATAGATCATATATCAGCAAGACCCATCTATCAGAGCGGGAGAGGAGCTGAAATCACCACCATGGCCCCCGTGCTGCCCAATATTAATACCGGAGAGATGGGGGGAGGGTTATAGTCCTGCAGTGGCTACAGCTGCAGTATTCTCCTTATTGCATCCTCTCACTGCTGTTTGTAAAGAAAAAAAATGCTTATACCTGCAATCACCAATCATCCACAGTGTTAACCGGGTGATCAGCATGTTGAAGCTGTTGTGAAATTAAATTTCATCAATCATAATTTTACAGCCCTATGGTAGAAAAAGCAATTAAAAAGGAGAAAATGAACTCCTCGTCATAAGGCTTCTGTGGCCCTCAGACTGTTCTAGAAAACACCAATTACCATGAAAATACACATAGCTCATGGCTAGGCTTAGTTTCTGTCCAGTAATGTTAGGCCAATTTGCTGCAGAATGCATAAGCAATATTCAGACTGTCTTATCTCCCACTCGCTAGTTTAAGGGCACAGAAAACCCTTAGAGTTTTTGTATACAACATGTCTCCTCAACAACACAAGGCTTCACGCACAAAATGTCTGCCATAACACATTTACCTTTAACTCTTTATCTCTGCTTCAGGGGAGCTTCCCCCCTCTTTAAAAAAATCTGATTCAATCTTCCTGATACTATTAAAACATGGTCAGTTACAGCGCCGATTCACATGAGGCCGTTAATATTAATAATATCATCCTCACTGAAAAGAAACTCATCTAGTTAAATGTCACAAGTTTAATTAATGACTGGTCTTGGCTGACCTCGGCAGGGACAGGCTCGCTAACGCTAATGCCATGCAGGCAAACTGGAATAATTTAGCATGTTAAACGCAAAGTCAATTAACCTTCTGCAGCAGCCAATGACACTCTTTCAACTGCCCTCCCTTCACATAGAGAATCATCTCTATCTTATGAGGCTGATGAGGGGATAAACAGTTAAATGACTCATTAGGAAAAAATGGCTGTTTTCTCTAAATCCAGTAACTAACTACTGCAATGAGACATAATTGGCGTGTATTGATTCATTTAAAGATGGACTTACTTTGGTATTCATTTGGTGGGCTGCGGATACAAAGGTTGCAAATGCAGGTATTAGAATTTTTACGTAGGCGGAGTGTGTCTCTGAGTACAAGTTAATACATTTTTATAATTCCGGGCTGTTTTCCTTTCTCATTATCCATGATTTTCTGGTTGACTCTCGCCTCACCATCTCCTTCTTTCATTCTTTTATTCTGTGGGGCTGCCTGATCACATCAGAAAGGTATTTGATTTCAAAGCCTGTTTGAAGGCAGTGATGCTGAAACAAAGTGCCTGTGACTGTCTGCTCTCTTATGAACACAATCAGCCCCTCCAGTCCTTTCAAGATGTGCGCTCCTCTCTCGCTCTTCCCCCAGCTCCATCCCCTCCCCCTACACTCCCTCTTAATGAGATGTGCAGAAATCATTCTGAGGTGAGATGTAATTTAGACCTCATCTCCCAGCATAATACACCCCCGACATGCAATCACACATGCATGTGTACATGCACACGAGCCGCTAAAAAACAGTTAAGATTGTGTGTTCTTCACTACAGTATCCAGACAGTTTTATAAACAACCCACAGACAAATTTAGGCACCATCTTCCTCTTTCTCCCACACAGACACACACACACACATGAACTTGAATTTCGTTTTGAGCCATAGCTCCATTGACTGTGTCTCATTTAACCTCCATTGATTTCCAATTCTCTTGCCAATTGCTTGTCTCCTCTAGACTGTCAGAGCAGTGTTCAGCATACTCTTAATCTGGTGATAGTGAGGGCAGACATACAAGCAATGGCATCATCTATCAGAATTTCACTTTGTTTAAATATGAGATTCTCCTTTACAATTGCCAACCAGAACTAAGCCAAAACAAACCAAAAAAATCTGAGCACAGCATAATGAGCTAAATGATGGTCTAGTAAAATGAAACAGACTTTATTGAGTTTGAATGCTTGTATAAGAGAGGACAGGAGAGACACTAGCCCAATGACCGACATGATAAACACAAGTGCTTAATGAACATGTACATTATTTGGCAATTGCAACAGTAACAACACTTCCAGGAGCACATACAGTAAACAGAGTCTTGCACAGCCAGTTCAGACTCAGATATGAGTGTACACAGTACAGTCCCCTAATGAGAAGCGTACAGGAAAAAAACTCCACTGAAACAACAATATGATATTTGGAACGCGAACTTTGTATAAATATAACATCATTGGTTTTCAACATTGGTTGGTTCAGTTTTTAACATTGGTCATTTTAAAGTGAAGAAAATAACATGGTTCATGGATATTCATTCACAGTCTTCACAGTAGTCTTGGAGTGTGTGGGCAGAGCTGCAGTGAAATGGAGAGACAGGGGCTCTGGCTACTGTCTGTAGTCATTAAAGCTTCAGCCAAAAGCGAAATCAAGCATGCATTTTAGTATCAATACAAAACTACATTAGCAGCACACTGTATTTCCTCAAAAATAAAACCCAGTATATTTTAGCAAAACAAATAAAAACAAGTACACAAAAAAAGAAGTCAGTCACAGAGAAAGTAAAATGAATCTCCATCTATATTACAAACTGTAATGGCTGAACTACGGTGCTGTCCCATAACCTCAGCTGAGAGGCTTTGTGGTTTTTGGTTTTCTGTTTGTTTTATATATGAGGTCACATATGTTCTAAGTTTAAACAGTATTCTTATAGCTGGCTCCATCATCTAAAAAGGTTTCCATTCCTTAAAAACAGTATTTTTTTTTAAATATAAAGAGTTTTCCCCATCCTTTGTATGCACAAATGGTACTTTTATCTTTGGATTTTCCTTTAAAGCAATACTGTAAGTTATTATTGTTTTCATCAGTAACATTATTGTTGTTGTTTTTTGTAACCACATATGGCAAGTGCAGTAACATTCAGGAAAACAATGGTAATTTGTTAAAAATGAGAATAAAAGCAAATTTCTGAAAGTAAAAATTACATTTTAGAGGGTAAAAAGTAGGAATTAAGTGCACAAATCAAAAGGTTTACGTTTAAAAGACAAAACAAAGGGCATTTTAAAAAATCTGCACTGACAGTAATTCATTTACAGATATGTCCTTTAACTTGGCTCAGAGCAGGAGGGGAGGTTGTTCAGTAACAATGTCCAACTAGGTTAGCAAGGGTAAAATGTATATTCCAACACTGGCATGAATGGAAACAACCTCCAGGATCTTTAACTGGGATGTTACAAAATTAAACGTCATTTTAAAAATCTACCATACATTTAAGTCTTTTGAATTCAACAATCTACGCAACACCAAATGTCAATACATGTATCTATCATTAACACATTTTTGTTTTAAAAAGTTGTCCTTTTTCTCACAATTAAAGTCTGCAATACTCTTTTTGTCTGAATAATTACCTGACCAACATAAAAAAAGGAAAAACATTTATAAGATTCAGTGACAAAGAAAATCAGTTTTTAACATTTCCAATCCTAATTTTTTTGGATTTCCAATTTCTTCTATTGGTACGCTTAAGAACTACTTTTTCACATCAATGTTCAGTAGGAGAACAAAATTAATACATGTTGACCTGAGAGAAGACAACATTACAATACATTACATTAGTTCAGCAAGCCAATATTGTATTAACAATTAAATGGTGGTGAAAACTGTTTTTATGTAAATGTGTTTAAAACAAGGAATAAACAGAGTTTTGGTTAGTTAGTTATTAAGTAAGAATAAAACCATCTTAGGTTCTACTTCAGTCCATATCTGTGCACACTTCAGATTTCAAACAGTGTTAACATATTCTCAAGTTTAAACTGACCAGCATATTGACTTGGGAAAACATTCTACTGACAATTTTTGGTTACAAGCATTGGAAATGCAGGTTATACTCTACAGAATTCAGTCCATGTAAAGTCTTTAAACTATCGCTGGGTTCTCATCTTGTGTCTTTCTTTTTTCCACAAAATGTCCATCATTGAGAGCTTAATCTCCCAATCATCCTCTTCTTCTTCTTCTTCTTTGTTTTTTACAATACATTGGAGAGTGTTCCAATGTAGACAAAATTACAGCTACAATTTCAATAGTCAGCATTCAACATTTAGTATACTATGTGGATGCCTGTTCCTCCGCTGACCCATCAATATCGCAACATCCACTACTAGAATCTGTTGGTTTTACATGACAACTCTTAGCAGGGCCAGTTAGGCTTGAGGTAACAGTTGAGGGTAAGGGAAATTTTAAAGGAGAAACTGGAGAACAAGAGGCTTCTGTAGAAGTTGGTGAAGTTCGGGAAGGCTGGCGAACTGAACTGCTGTGGGATCGATCTGTTGGTTTGGAGAAGCAAGAGATGGGAGAGGGGCTCTCTGAAGACGAATGCTTGGACTGTGCTGGAGGGGATTTCTGAATGCTAGGTGGGTTCGGCTGCGAGGTAGATGAGGGACTGATGTGAGGTAATAGACTGGAGGCTTGCTCTTTGGCATTCAGCTTCTCTGCTGCTCTCTGTCTGTGCTGAGGCGTGTCCAGGTGCCGGAGGAGCTCCTCATTGCCACTGAGAGAGGTCTCACAAGCAAGGCAGTCATACAGACCAACATCTTTACCTCCGTCTCTGCATGTTGCTTTGGAGACAATACACTGGCTAATTAGGAAGCTATCATCCATCAGCTTATTACTGCCAGAAGAGACAGAAGAAGAATCTTCTCCTTTTGAAGATCCTTGCTTCTCTTCAGGTTTGTATGAAGCCAGGACAACCTCTTTGTTATGAGCCAGGTCCTGAGAATGGGCTGGAGTAGAGTTTTGGCTAGTTTTGGGCTTCTGTGGTTGCTGCAGCAGCTGTTTTTGTTGGAATTGCAGCCTCTGGTTTATCAGGGCCCCCTGCAAATTGTGCTGATATTGTTGAAGAAGGGAACCCGGTGACAGACCCATTAAAGCCTGTGGCAGTACTGGACTATAGGGGAACATTCCTTCCATGCCAAACATGGGCTGCAGAAAGCTTCCAGTAAGAGCAGTAGGAATCTGTGGTGGAAAGATAGGGGGGAATCCTGGCATAAGACAAGGCAGAAGGGAACTTTGAAGCAAGGCAGCCTGATCAGTGATCCCTGCTGCTTGCAGAGCCTGTAACTGAACTGGATCTATGGTATACTCCTTCCCAGCTTTTTGTGTAGATGAAGCTGATGTGACTGGGTCTTGTTTTTCTTTACTGGTGGACGAATTAGAAAGAGTAGCACTGACAGTAGAAATCCTCTCAAGCTTTTCAGTAGCATTCATCATATTCTTAGAGCTGCTCTCTTTGTAAAACTGTAGATGCAACCCTGACTCTGTAGTTTTTGTGACTGTGCTGTCTTTATCAGTGGTAGCTGACATGGAAGAAGATGACTTTTTTGGTCTGCCAATCAGTCCATTCGATGGGTTATCATTAGGATCTGCATAAAAATAGATTCACAGTCATTTAAAATTCAACCTTAGTTGATAAATAAAATATAATATGTACAGTATATAGTCATTAATCCATCAGTATTTAATGATATCTGTTAGAATGGCCATCACTTACCTGGTTTTGCCTGAGATGGTCTTACTACTGCTCCAGCATTGGGAAGGTTTAAATACTGAGGACCAGAGTGATCAAAGCCCCCTGAACTCCCTGCAGACTGTGGCTGGATTTCTGACAAGATCTCACTAGCCTTCTTTAGACGATCCATCTCTTGCTGAGCCATCAGGTGACGAACACTTGGAGAGTCAACATATTCCCTATCTCTGTCCATTTGTCCCCCTAAAGCTTCTTTTACCTTAGCAAGGTGCTGCTGGGAAAAGACATGGTCCCGCACAGAGAGACAACCACTGTACTTAACACAGCACAAAGTGCATTCAGTCTTGGGTCTATCTGTGCATGTGCTCTCTGTTCCAAATTGCTTGGCAAGGCTGAGCTTGGCTTTCTTCTCCTTTGCACGAGCATTCTGAAACCACACCTGCACTACCCTCTTGGCAAGTCCAATGTCATTTCCCAGTGCTTCACACTCCAACATGGTGGGGGTTTTGTAGTCACTGAAGCAGGCTTTGAGTACTTTCACTTGCAGACTGCTTAGCTGAGTGCGATAGCGTTTTTGACCATGCCTGTCAATGTCTAGGTTTTGACTATTAGATCCTCCAGGGCAGGGAGAGGCAGGGTCAGCTAAGCTGGAGCTCTCACTATAGTCCAAAACCAAATCATTTTCAAAATCCTTAGCACTGAAACTCATTGCAGGGCTCACCAATCCTGAGGACATCTTATCCTCATTTTCTGAAGTCATCTCTCTTTCAGAATTACAGGACTGATCAGTGATGTTGTGTTTTCCATCTGAGTAATTTTCTTCATCAATTGTAGTTTCATGATAAACTGTGTTCTGAGAGGTACCCCTTTGGCTGTCTTGCCTCCCATGCTCAAAAGCATGTTGGGATGAAATGGTCGGACCATCAAACTCATCCATTCCACCACTCTTTAGTGACCTTGGACTTAAGTTCTGCTGGTGTGAGGACAGATCCATAATTCTATTGGTTGGAGACTGTGGGTAATTTAAACTTTCACCTGGCATTGGCATCTTAGAAAAATTAAAAGGATCCATTTTCATCTGAGAGCCTTCTTGATCTTGAATTACACCAGGCATTGCCAAGCTGTATCCTGCAGTCTTTGCTTCATGCCAGTGACGTGAGCGTATGTGAGCATCTAGAGCAGTTTGTGCCTTAAATAATGCTCTACAAAATGGACAACGTCGGTGGGCTTGAGCTGGACTGAGAGTGCGAAACTGTCCTTTTCTTTCACGGGCTCGAGTATTCTGGAACCACACTTGAACCACTCGTTTCTTGAGCCCCACCTCCTGGGAAATGTGGTCAAGCATTTGTCGAGTTGGATTAGAATCCAGAAGGTATTTCTGGTATAATATCTCCAGCTGCTCTGGAGTGATGGTGGTCCTCATACGTTTATCTCGATGGGGATCATCATTGTTTTCCCAATCATTTTCTACAGAACTGCCTCCAGATTTTTGCTCAAGTTTCCTCTTCAGGGAGCTTATAGTTGAATCTGGAATGGCTGCAGAACTGGCTGAAATCTGAGGAAAAGCTCCAGAAAGTACTTGTCTTGCCAACAGAGGATTACTTGGATCAAAAAGCATAAGCGGAATGTCCATGGGGCGATCCAGAAACTGTGGCGGTACAAAATGGTTTTGTGCAACAAGAAAGTGCATCTGTTGATGATCTTGCCAATGTTCAAAAGATGGGAAGTTTAATTTGCACTGAATGCAGTGGTAAGGAGTCATCTGCTGTGCTGGCTTTAAGAGAGGTTGTTGTGAAGGACTTACCAAAGAGTTGACATTCTTCTGAGAAATCTGTGAGGAAACTGGGCTTGTCTCTGGCATAGAGGACAGGGATTGTAGCTGTTGATGGTCAGGAGATGATTTAGTGCTTGCTTGTTGCTTTTCATCAATAGAAAACTTCTCATGCTGTGGTTCTTCAAGCTTTGAGGTTGGAACACATGATTCTTGTTCATGGGATGCCTCTTTCGTCAGTGAAAGATCCTCAGGTAGGGAATCATACATATCACCAGGGTCTATCTTTACTTTATCAGTAGGCTTTACATCTATTTTGTTCTCATGATTATTTAGGAGGCTTGAGTTTGATGATGTCGCAGTGAGACTTGAAGAATCAGAGGGACTTTGAGGTTTAAAATCCATCAAAACCTCACTGAGGTCACACTGAACCTCCTCATCATCATCTTTGTAGCACACCTTCTTTTGATGACTTATAAGGTCAAAAATGCGCTGAAATACTATATTACATTTCTTACACTCATAGTTGTTGTTTGAGGTACGAATATAGCGATCGTTTGAAAACTCACAACGTTCGCTGTCTTTTCCTCCCTCGCCTTGGTTCTCATAGTTCTTCCTTGCTTTCTGACGGGCATTTTGAAACCACACTACAATGACACGAGTAGGAAGACCGAGGAGGCTTGATAGTTGCTCAAATTCATCATCTTTAGGATAAGCATTTGCATCAAAGAAATCCTGGAGGACTCTTAGCTGGTAGTCAGTAAACTTTGTTCTTGAGCACCTCTTTCCACCATAATACTCAGGTCTTGTGTTTTCCGGAGAAGATGGTCTGGAATCCACTTTTACGTCTTCCAGTGTTGTAACGGGTGGATTGCTAAAGTTGTATGGAGAATCCTTGTTGCGCTGACGTTCTTTGAACAATGTGTTCCTAAACCAGTGCTTTATAACTTTATGTGGCAGTCCAGATTTATTGGCCATCTCTTGGATTTGGTCTTCATTTGGGGAGTTATTGATGTCAAAGTACTGTCTTAGAACTCTTAACTGGTCATCTGTGATCCTAGTTCTTGGTCTTTTTCCTTGCTGCTGCATCACAGAAGGAGTTAACTGATGTTGATAGAGCTGAGCCAATTCGGGGGTGAGCCCAGCCTCAACAGATGGCAGGTGTACCGGAATTTGAGGCATTGGCATAGGATGCATCATGAGCGGAGGGAAGAGTGGCAAGTCAATGGGTAAAGGAACTGTAGCTAATGGAACTTGAGTGGATACAGCCGGTGGAGTAACTGTGGGTGTGGAGACAGCAGTGCAGGTTTTCTGTTGAGTCGGTTCAGTTGGAGGATTATAGGGTGGTGGTGAAGTAGGTGAGGGTGGAGAAGGAGAGACTTCAGGAGTGGTAGGTCTAAAAGGAAAAAGCTTGTCATATTGTTCTCTGTAGTCTTTGGCAAATTTCTCTAATGACTGTATTGGAAAAATGGTTCGGTGAATATGCTCTTTATGGCTCTTTAGTATCAATGCATTTGAAAAAAGCTTCCCACAGGATTCACACTCTAGCTTCCCAACGATCTCTGAATTATGCATCTCTTTGGTGTTGGACATAGTCTGTCCATTTGGTACAACATCAGCCTGATTTCTTTGATTCTGTTGCTTGTTCTCATTAAAATGCATGACTAACTCAAATCCTATGTTCTCCAGCAAAGCTTTTGAAACGTTCCCAGGTGCATCATGAGCTACTCGAGGTGGAATTAAATTAGTGAATACTTTTCCACTACATACAACATCATCCTCTTGTGCTTTTAAATTGTTGTCTTGGAAAGGTGAGTCATGCACCTCATTTCTTGCTTTATTATTGCTTTGTTCATCCATGCTTTTATCCCTTGGAGGGTCAGAAGTCAGTGTCTGTTCAATATCTTGAGTATCTTGTTGAGTAACATGAACATTCACCTCAGAATTCATAGACGGCAACTGGTTAGAAGCAGAAGCTACAAGCTTCAGGGGCTGCTTACAAGAAGAAATATGGCTGTCCTGCTGGGGTGGCTTAGAGCAGTCTTCAGGTGTTGTAGGCATTGCAGTGTTTAGGTTTAACCCTGAGCCATTTAAGTTTAGTTCCGGGTTAATCTGAAATTCCCCTCCTGGGATGAGAAAAGGAAGAAGCAACTGCTGCTGCTGTTGTAGTGGAAGGAGAGTGTCTGTGTTAATTGGGAAGTGATGAAGAAGTGCTGGATTGAACAAATGAGACTGAAGGAGTGCTGCGTTCTTTTGGAGTTCCTGTTGTATATGAGCTTGGGCCTGTGCTAACTGCTGTTGCTGTAGTTGCTGCTGCTGTAGAAATTTCTGCTGTTTTGTGGCCGTCATGGCATCTACTAACTGTTTCTTTTTACTCTCCTCAGGTGCAGCGGAAAGACTGCTGCTTTGGCTTGATGATGTTACATTGTTTTCAGTGCTCTTTTGGTGATTTATCTGAGATTCATCATGAACTAAGGAAGTGCAACCTATGTTCATGGCAGTTGTGGTCTTCAGGGCTGTGTGGGAACTGGCTGTTGTATTGCCTGTTAAGGAACCAGTTTTTCCAAGCAGAGGGTTTACGGAAGCTGAACTTGCTCCCGAGGAATCAAGTTTGGCTGCACGAGCTTTGGTTTGGTGCAAGACAGATCGCATGTGAATCTCTAAGGTAGAGCTCTGGCTGTAAGCTACATTACAAATGCTACATTTAAAGGGTTTGTGGTCAGTACTGCTGCTGACTGACTCTGGCAAGCCAGCTGAAGTATCCTGCACAGAACGCTTAACTTTGTGCAAGTGTGAGACAGAGTTATAGTGTACCAACAAGATGTTCTTTTGTGTAAAGGATTCCTTGCAGACTGTACATTTGAAGGGCCTTGATGGATCTAGGAATTTCTCTGTTGATAGATTTGGGCCTTTTCTCTGAGGTATAACAGAATTTGGATTAGACAGTTTTGGATTAGGTTCAGCATCTTCTCGAGCTAAAACATGATCACTTTCAGTAGGGCTTACTTTGTCATCTGGGTCACTTTCTTCATCTTCCTTTATTCTCTCATCCTCAAGAGATCCCTCACCAAGTCCGTTGTCTTCAGAGCCTAGAAGGTCTTCAGTCATTAGCAAACTGCCACATAGCTGCTGCAACTGAGTCTCTGTGAGTTCAAGATGACTGGTCTCTAAGTGCTTCCGGAGGGCCTGCAGCGTACGGAAACTACGTTGGCAGAGGCAGCACATGGTGGCAGCCCTTATTGCATGGTATTGAGAATGCAACTGCAGTTTCTCAGCAGTTTTAAAAGCTAGACTGCACTGGCTACAACGGTATTTGTAGACATGACGATCAGAAATTGGCATCTGAGCCCTTTGGCCGTGGAAATGGTTGAAGTGTGTGTGGAGAGCACTGGATGAGTTTAGGACTTTGTTACAGCCTTTTTGCCAGCATGGGAAAGCTGCAGTGTTTTCCTTGGTGGATTCTGCATCTTCTAAGGGCTGCTGTTGGATTTTTGCTATATCTGGTTGACATGTGTCCATTCTCTCCTGCTCGGTCTCACCTTGTTCTAAGAAAAAAAGAAACATTTCGAGTGTATTTTCCAGTAGTGGAACCTTCATAAGCAGCTTCCAGAGAGCATCTTTAAAATGTATTAAATGATAGTAAAGTATCAGTTATCTCAACTTTCATAATAGGTATACATTAAAAACATGGACTGGTCTATGCTGTTTTTCAGCATAAGTATTAAACAGACAAAGGATGAGGGAAGAGTAAACAGGGCGGGTGAAAAACAGAAAAGAGACAAACAAAGTGATATTGAACCTTTGTTGTTATTACTGACAACAACAGTTTTTAGTTATCTTTCATAACCTCATCAACAGAGCACACTGTAAACAGGAATTCTGAAAACAAAGAATAAGGTTTTTGCAGACTCATTACTCAACTGGCAAAACACCTTTACTATTTACAAGCTATTTGTTCAGGAAAATCACAATCCTTTGCCCTTACTACTAAAACACAATAAAACTTTTACAGGGCTACTGCAAAATACTGCCATGTCCAATAATTTTCCAATAACAAATAATGAATAACTAAAAGCATAATTTAAAGCATCTCAGTTTTAAAATGTTTAGCTGTGTGATGGTCCATAAACACCTTTAATAAACCTAACCCTGACATTATACCTACCATCAAGTTTCCTTGTGCCATTATTGGAAGGATCTGTCTTCGCCTGCTGGGCTTTAGAGTCCTGCACTGGTAGAAACATTTTGTCTGGCAGAACATCCGAGGCAATAACCTAGACAACAAAAAACAGAGTACAAAACACCTCAAAATCACATTATTTTGCCAAATTATTTTGTATCTCTTATTTGTACTGGTTTCCATAGAACAAAAATTAAAACAGTAAACCACATGTATAGATTCGTTAAAGTGCACTTGGTAAACCTTGACTATAATTCTGAACTTCAGCACAGAGCTGTGGATATATAGTTCCATTCAGACATTTCATAGGTTAAGTGTTGCAGGAAGCCCTCCACTTTTTTAACAATGGAATCACAAATTTAGAGCAAAAATCTACATGAATTACCCTCCAAACCCTCTTTGTCCTTTCACTTTCGAAATGGGCAAATGATCTCTGTGTCTCTGAGGAAGAATAGCATTCAGCTGTAAAGAGCTCGAGAGGAATGCAAAAAAACAAAATGGCTGTCATTCTTTTCACAAAGACACCATTTGAAAAAGATGCTTCATTAAAGGACAGGAGGCAAGTACAGGGACCTTGCCAAGGTCACATTTAATTTAGAGCACATAATTGGTAAGCACAGTTCATAAGCAAATCCACCTAACACTGGATCAGGACTAATGAAGCTCAATTATTTTCATTATCCTATCTCAGACAAAGTGAAGTGGAGGTGAAGCAAGAAGATGTGATGGGAAGATATGTATACATATATATATATTTAGAGAGAGAGAGAGAAAGTGGAGAAAAATGGCAGTTGTAAATAAAGGACAAAAAGATCACAAAAAACGAATCTACCAAAAACATTAATCATTTGAAAGATACATTTATCAAATTGGTAATTAAAACGTTTTAATAAAGGTATTAAATTTGCAGGTACGTATAGAAACAATCACTGTTTTAATTTATCAGCCTGTTTAAATGCATTTTATGCAATTCCATAAAATAAGCATAATTTCTCAGTTTCATACACTGGTTAAATAATGCGAAATAAAATTATTCTAGAAATGTATTTCTATATTTGAAAAAATAAATGTAATAAAATTATACAATTACAATTAAGTTCACATAAAACCTCCATGTACATTATTGTGGAGAATTTTTCTATTTAACATAGATCATGATCAATCTGTCTATCAACTTGAATAGACAGGTTTAGCTAAGCATGACATAATTTATTTTATAGGAACACATTAAATAATAAATAGCTTTTTGAAATAAGTAAAATAAACTAATTAATCTGCAGATAATAATTACAGCAATTTTGTACGTATTAATAATATGTTATTGCATGCATAATTGCATTTCATTAAAGCATGGTTAATGAGATGCGTTCCTGATAAAATTCATTTCTCCTAGATTTCGGGCGCTTCTTATTGTGAAGGGCAATGCGGTATTGTGACATAAACCATGTGACATGAGTTTCTATCAAGAGAGAAATTGCTGTAGGTGTGCATTTATATAACCAGCCATCATAATGCTGCCTAATGGAGGTTTACACAGTTGTCTGCAGCAAACACATCTGCAAATACGCTTGCAGAGGCAGCAAAGCACTATGTCATTTTAATGTTAATACTGTATTTTGAAATCTGTTTGCAGTGTTGCAGAATTGCCGTGCTTGTTGCATCTAAGCCCTTGGTCAGGGACTCTCACCGTGTTGATGAGTTTCTGTGTGCACTCAGCAGTGACGCTGTGCAAGTGTGTGAGGTGGGTGCGCAGCAGAGCAACACTGCGCAGGGTGTCCTGGCACAGTGGGCAGCGGAGAGTGGGTTGCACAGCATGCTGGACCATTACGTGGTTCCGCAGACGCCCAATATCAGCGTGGCAGAAGCGACAGAATGGGCACTGACGGACCTGACAAACAGAATTTTAAAAGAGGGGATTCAACAAACCATTGCTTAATTTTTACTTTGTAAAACTGGGCAAAACTGGACATAGCACAATTTTATAGGGGAAAAATATCAGTCTCTAATCTAACCTGTTCTGTAGCGATCTCCTCCTGTGCTCTAGGCCGCTTTGTAGGTAACAAATCATCTCTTTCTTCAGATGCAGAGAGGGGGCGTTTGGGGCTGGAACATGGCTCACTCTGTCTCTTTTCTTCATGAACAGATGAGTCTAACAAGACCGCACATACACACAGTCATTTTAAAATGATGCATATCATAACCAAGTAAAACTCACCCATAACTGGAGGTCAAAAATAATCTATATCATCAGAAAAAAAGACCATTATAAATGTGTTCTAACAATCCACATATTTCTAACCTGTCTTCCCCCCCTCTCTGTCCGAATGTTTGGTCTGATCCTCCTGGTCAGCAGTAATCTCAGCGGGTGACTCCATTTCATTCACATCTCCTAGGGAAAGGGGGGGGGGAGTTTGAGTTTGAGAGGAGAGAACATTTACGAACCCGAACATTTCATATATCAGAAAATGTTTTATATATTTCCAATCGTTTGTCACATAAGTGTTTTGGTGCTTTTGCTGGACTAAAAAAAATATATTTACTTAAACGGTGAATTTACAGTTTTGAGAAAGCATCTCTTTCCCATTCCCTTTGTCTTTGTGTTCTGGGAGTGCAAGATCACATTCTAACCTATAGGGGTCACCCTCCACTATCAGGGGCAGGCTTCAGAAGCCCATTTGAACAGGCACACACACACACACACACAGTACAAGAGCAAATTATGTAGACATGCTACTCCTTTTTTGCCGCACACCCCCCTATCCTAAAAGGAGAGGAGAGAGAGGACAAAAATAAAAAGAGTCTGAGAGAAAGAAAATCAGCATCCCAGCCGTGTCAGCAGTGCTTCAACTGACCGACGGGGGTTTGAAAGTCACAGGAGGAAGATAATGCTGCAGAGGTCGTGAAGGTCACTCACTCAGAGTCCATTTCACAGCGCAAATTGGAGGAACAGTTAAGGCTTTGAAAATGGCATAACAGGCTTAGCTGCCTAAAGGAAAAATCTTTAAATGGACTGGTGCCGTTTTACAAAGTCAGTAAATTTTCAGATTTGAAGGATCTCCTATAAAATAAGCATAAATGTATAAGAAAAGGGTAAATAAAGAAGAATCAAATTCTAATGACTGGAGAAGAATACATAAAAATCTATGTTATGAAAGTTTAACTCAATCGCTCCACTGCAATTTTAGAAAGGCTTGGCAATTGAAGCAAAAGCCGAGAGTGAGCATTCGTAGACACTGTGAGCAGAAACCCAAACAAACCACCACAAAAGAGTTGTGTTGGTTGTGCTTTTTCAGTGCCTAAAAGCCTCGGCCTGGCAGTAGGAGGACAAGATGTGACGCCTCAGGACACACGCTACACCACCTACTCCCCACAGCCCCCCCCTCTCTTTTCAACATCCCCTTCTTTCGGGCTTTCTGCTTTCTTAGCGGAGCCGTAGTCGGCGCACGTGGGGGAGGGGAGGAGAGGAGAGGAGAGGAGAGGAGAGGAGCTGATTTGGGTAGGTGTTTGAGGATTAGAGATAGGGAAGCCAGAGGAGACAAAAAGCCATAAGGGTTGTCATAACAGACCAATCAAAGCACAGCTGAGCTATCCGCTCATGGTTCTCAGAGAGGGTGATTATGACAAAGAGAAAGAAAGAAAGGAGGGAGGCCAGCTGAACACCAATTATCCTGACAGACATGCTATTGATTTCCTATCAGACCTACACAGCCATAAACACAGAACACAGAACCTGAACTAACTGTCAAATCCGCTCTGCTTATGAACGCTCCACTGAACCCTCCATGCACTCACTCTCACATGCACACGGACACACGGATTCATGCTCGGCCCTAAACGCGGACAAAAAAATTGGACATGTGGATCTGGTAATTCCTGTAATTAGGCGTCATAAGGACACAAAGAGCGAAGAAATAAATCTGCTTGCTTGCATCTCTACTGTAGCTGATGAACAAAACACAAATTATTAGCATATAATATGTTTTATGCATTGCGCAAATCCTTTTTTTAAATGGGTAATACATGAAGGACCTAATGACGAACGAAATAAGAAGCTGAATGTAGAATTAATGCTTGAGTTCACTTTTGTGTGTTTGTGTGAACTATAACCATAACTGCGGAAGTAACAATTCACAGTAAGTGCAAAATAAGTTTTTATCTGTTTACTCAATTTTTATTTTATTACTTGAAGTGAAATTATATTACAAAACAGTAGTTTTGTATGATTACAACACAATTTCAATCAGACATACAATCTACTATTCTACCGTTACGAATGATAAATGCAAGGAAATATTTAACCTCATTTGTGATCAAATCGGTCTGGTTCTTCTGACTTGTTCCCACCTCAGAGACAGGAATAATCTGTATCGGGGCAGTGAGGTCAGCCTGGCCAATAATGAAGTGATAAAATGCACTCACACACACTAACAGACTGCATACACACTCACAGCACACACCTCATCAGCACTTCCTGCTCGGCTCGGAGACCAGTATACAAATGCTCTGCAGCATTGATCCGTTATTGATTATAAATTAGGGAATGCCCTGGTGTTCCTACAGAGATCAATAGTGAGCCATTGAGACACAGTGATCCACTCCACCACTGTTTATTCAGCCTGCTCTTCACTAAGTGACTCCACACTCACTTATCACCTCTCACTGCTCTCATCTGGAGCCTCACACTTCACCAGACAACAGTGTCGGAGAGCAATCGAACCAGAATGACTGGCACATGCAAGTAAAATGTTTCCTTGTTTTATCCTTGTGTATCGTTTGGTATTCACTGCAGACAAAACCTTAGGATGATTATAGGAAAAGCAATTTTGTTGATGTGCCAATATCTGTTAGGTTACTACAAGGGAAAAAAGAACTGACTAAAGAAAAGACTAAATATTCGGGGAACACAAGGCATAGTCCAATAGCAGGTGTGTTTTAAGTAATATAAATACTTGAGTAAAAGTATTTATTTATGTTTTTTAACTAAATATTCATTTAAAAGTGTGGACAGCCAATTTATTGACAACTCTATCCTACACTGAATGAATTACAATGACAAGAACACAATAAAAAGGAGCCACTTTTCAAAGGAACAAAGTGAATTACAAAAAGAGCTACTATATTTAAGCTGAACACAAAGCATTTTAATAGGGAAAAACAGCTTCATTTTGGAGCTGAAGGGATCAAGAAAATCAAATCAAAGTCAGAATGTGTGTTTCATCAGAAATCTGGGTATGAGGGAATCTCTTTTGTTTTCTTGCTCCCTCTTTTCCTCCATTTAGAGGTTAATTAGATAGCATTAATGAACTCATTCCTTGTTAGTGGGTGAGGCCTTTATCGGCTGCATTGATTGGCCACCACCCCGGTAAGGCCTCCTTCTGCGTAGTGAGGATGTAACAAGCCTGATTATTGGCAGATAAATTAACACAATCAATGCCTGTCATTCTCCACAAAAATCTCTCACTCCATTCTTTCTGTCTTCCTTTCTCCTGCTCTGGCTGAATGCAAGCTTTGTGCTATTGTTTAAGTCATTAGTTGAGCTGATTTGGGGTTTGAACCAAATGCTAATTGACTCTACCACCCGCTTCTCTCAATTACCCCAGAGTAAATAACCACCCTCTCTCTTGTTCTCTTTTCTTTCGGCTTTGCTGTTTTTTGCTGCTTGCTTTTTAGCCCCCTCCCCCTCCACTGTTCTCCCGTTTTTTACTGCTGCACATTACAGCATAACAACAACACCAGACACCATCCTATCTTTGCTACTATTGGTAAGTGTACATTTGTTCAGCACAAAACAAAAAAACGTTTTCTTTAAAAAAAAAAACCTACAATCCTCCGACCAGTTACTGCAGGATTTTTTCTACACGTTTGACCCACCTAATGTATTTTTGCACTGGAACATAGTTTAAATAAATTTCAACAGCAAACAATTCTGGACATGTAAATTCTCCAGGACATTGTCCATGGCAATATAGATTATTTTACCAAATAAATAAAAATATCAGGAGCTGACAAAAAGTCTGAACAAGTGCCCACATTAGCAGCACACAAGACAAAGCTAACATCACCAAATCCCTCCTTTAGCAGGAATTGACCTGCTTTTACACAAAATTTAAAAGTTAAAACTATTGTCAAAGTATCCTAGTTGCTACAATATGTAAAACACTTCATAAAATGACAAATGTATATACTGATCTTATGAATTCTGTGAGTGAAAGTTGAGTTGTTTTAATACTTAAAAGTTTAATTAATTTAAATTGAATACTTTTATACTTTTAATGCTTAATTTTTAATAGTTTTGATTATTTATTCTACAAAAGATGAGTCAGAAATGAAAGGGCCATGCATTTCTTGCTCTTACCAGTATCTTGAGAAGGACTCTTTCTGATCTTAAAGATGGCACCAAGCTCCTCCTCTTCATCCTGGAGGCCTTTCTGGATTTGTTGAAGTCGGAGCATTCCCTCCCCTCTCTGGTGACTCAATGAATTGGAGTGCTGCACAAGGCTGAGGCTGTTTTGGGTGGAATAATCACACAATGCACAGTGCAGCCAGCCACCATCAGCTACACTGCCTTCAAACTGCTGTAGGTACTGGAGGAGGAAACAAAAACCAAATGCCATATGGTGAAGCTTCTAGGGTTGTTATAAAGGAATATTCAGGCATAATAATGTGAATTCTAGAAATACACAAGATAGATTTCGGTGCAAACTGGGAAATGCCAAGAAAACACACAATGGCCCCCTTTCTGTTGAAGGAATGAAGTAGTTTAATACCCTCAGAAATCTCTTATTCTGGGTGATTGTGGAGATTTTTAATTCAAGTATCATGTATCTGCTCTTGAATTTCTCAAACTGAAATACACATCAAGTCAAATTCATTTCTTGCTGATAAGTCAACATCTTTTGGATGTCCACATATCATTTGGTATCTTCGTAAATAAACTAAAGAAACTAAAGCCATTTGTATCTAAAGTTAAATGGAGTTTCAATCTGATAGTCACTGGAAATTAGCTCACTGACTGTGTAAAAGACAATCAATGCACACAATGAGGAAGACCAGTTGACTTGCTTTGCTAAACACTAAACTGATTAGAGATGTGTTTGGCTAATGAACCACATTAGCAGCAGGGGAAAAAAATAACATACAATCAATCTTCATTATTAAACAGACTAGTGGCCTCAGGCAAGACATCAGCTTGATCCAGAGGTTGGCTTACTCATTCATGCCACACTTATCCCAGCAATCCCCAGTAAGGAAAAGATAAAAAATATATAAGTTCTACAGTTCTTGGAGCTGAGACTTTTTTAAATAATAAAAGTAGTAGCAGGCTGCATGAAGATGGATTAGAGCTGTATGACATGAGTGATAACTCACACACTCAAATTCTGTCTGGCCCAAAGGAACAGGCAGCTGAGGGTTGGTATGAAGTGGTTATTGGTGACAACAGAGTAAATCAATAGAGCTATCTCAGTCGTGGAAGTGTGCATGTATTATTCAAGGGTAAGCCAACAAGCAATAACTTTCTGGATCGTGATAGCTTGTCAACATAAATATAAAATGTTTACTTTCTTGTAAGAAGTCAAATGGCAAGAATGATGAAAAATGTGCAGTCAGATCAAGTGCTAACCTTAGCATTCATACACTAATTCATAAGACTACAGTGAATGAGGGCAAACATACAAAGTCAGACTAAGAAAAAGCACATTCAGTTCATTAAAAACAATGATTTTACCTTGTACAGTTTCAAGCTGGCCTCATGTCTAGAATTCACTGTGTGTAGTTTCAGTTTTTCCAGACTGTTGGCCTCATAGTTGCATGCATTGCACCTTAGTTGCACTTGAACCCCAGCAGCGACGCATCTGAGCAGCCACTCCTCTTCTTCCTCTGGGTTTCCATGGTGGTTACTGGCCTCCTGCAGGTGAGCTGCTAGCTGGTAGCGCTGCAGGTGCTTGTCGGTCTGGCAGTGCAGCTGGAAGTTTGCCCGCAGGGGGGTAGCATAGTGGCAGAGCCGGCAATGATGGGCGTCGCCGGTTGTGCTCCTCCAATCGGCATCAGGCAGCGAGCGCTGAGTGGCTAGGTGCTGACTGAGTTCCTCTAGACTGTCTGAGGAGAAACGACCACAGAGCACACATTCAAACAGCCCCTCTAGATGGTCTCCATCTGAATGCTTGCGAGGTGGATTCGGCACAACTTCACCAGAGGGTAGTGGCATGCCATCAGGCAGCCTGCTCTGGGGCTGGCAGTAACGGTAAAGCTCTGTGGCACTGTGGCGGCGTTGGCGCTGCATATGGGCCAGGTTCTGCTGCAAGAGGAGCATGTTGTGTGTGTGCTTTTCACTCGTCATGTGTATCCGAAGGTTCCGTGCTACGTTGGTTTCATAGTCGCACACTTCACACCGCCATGATGCGCGCCCCTGCACTTTAGAAGGGGAGGGAGAGGAGGCCTGGGTGGAAGGTGTGTGAGGAAGAACGCTGGGCTGAACTGTTGGAGCATGTGGCCGTGTCTGTGTCTGCAGATTCTGCATATTGTTGAGGTGTTTGTCTGACTGCATGTGGATGCTCAGGTTTCCCTTGGTGGTGGTGGAATACTGGCAAACTTGGCAACGGAAGGGTTTGTACCCACAGGTGTATGTCTCACCTCGAGCCAGGCGTGGGTGGTTCTGGCCACTGCTGCAGTAGGGGCACTGACCATCATCACTTTCAGGGTGTTTCTCTTTCATATGGGCCTCCAGGGTCTGCTGGTACTTGTAGTGCCAATTGCATTTGGGGCACTTTAGTGTCTTGCAGGAGTTACGTGAGTGGGTTATGGCAGTTTGGCCCCCAAAAGAGTAAGAAGATCCCTGAACACCATCCTGCCTAACGACAAACACTCCATCGCCTCCGGTCAACAAACTCCCTCTAGACGGCAAGTCCACTTGGTCCTCCTCAAGCTGTGAAGTATTAGCCTGGGAAGGAGACGGACTAACGCCAGGTGGAGGAGAATCACTATGGCTGCTGGGTTGGTTACAGTAAGTGACAGCTGGCTTGTTTTCGCTGCCAGGCTCGTCATTTGGTTTTCTTGCCATAACACTGCCCTTCTCGGACTGGTCATTTGGTAATGTGTTCATCACACTTTCTTGGTTGGCTATCTCTTTTGGAATAGTGGCTATGGGTGAGGTTTGCACGTTTGGGGAAATTGGAGCAGGGCTGTGGCAGTTAAAGCTTGTTCCGCACTCTAACTCAGAGTCTATAAGAGATTTGGTGTTGTTCATAAAGCTGGTTGCTATGGTGACAGAGTTGGGAGATTTGGGAATGCTTTGGTTTGAAAGAGCCTCTTTAGTACTGTGCTCTTGTCTGCCACTGCTGCTAATACTGCTCACACTGTCCTCTGCAGTGCAAATAACCTCTGAACCTGACTGCTCCTCTCCTTCTACACCACTTCCACCGTTTCTTTGTAGGTTGTCATCCTTGCTCCTCTGGGTGCCCTCTCTGCTCAGGGTTGAAATGTCTTTGGCAGGGCTCAGCGCTGAGGTAGGAAGCGGGGCTCTGGGTAGAGAGGGCTGGAGAGAGAGTCGTGGCTCCGAGTTCTGTAGGTCCTCCTTCTCCTCCTGACACAGCAAGCCCACCTTGTTGTGCCCTGGGGTTGTGGTTGCTAATTGAGTTGAAACAACACAGTCACTGCTAATTTTTGGTTCTAAGAAGCTGAGGAGTGGATGGTTATCGGGGCCAACAGGCTGCAAGATGGCGCAGGTGTGCTGGAGTGAGAGTAAACGCTGCTCTTCCGTGCTAAGCTGGACTCCATGTTGCTCTGAAATGTGACCTCTAAATGCATGTGTGCGGCTAAATGACAGACGACACAAAATGCACATCAGGATGGGTCGTGCCTTGCCAGGCTGCAGCTGCCCTGCTTCAGAAATACCCATCCCGGAAGTAGCTCTATCTTTGGATTGGCAGGCCAGCAAAGCAGCAATATCTCCATTTGGATGGCACCAGTTCCTAGGGTGACGAAGGTGGAAGACATGAAAGCTCTTCAGGACAGAGCTCTGGGAGGAAGAAAAATGGCATGTGCTGATAATGGGAGGACGAGATAAGGATGGAACCACACTGGATGGCAGTTGACTCTGGCTGTCCAGCACGTAAACAGAGCCATCAGCCTGGTAGACAATGTTTCCTATCTTACATTCTACCTCATCACCATCATCTTCATCATTTTCACTGTTCTCTCCAAACTCTCCAATATTCCAGTCATCCACAGCACACTCATCAACTTGCTCTGTATTATTCACTAATTCACATCCCTCTTCAAATGTCTGCTTTTGCCTCTTGTCCTCCCCCTCTGCTCCTTTCCTCCACCTTGTTTCTTCCTGGTTACATGCAGTTGAGCTGGAGAACCCTGGAGGCTCGTTTGTGTAAGGGCCAGAGGCTCCATCATCTGAGACAGAGTCACGGCACTCCATCCTCCCAGTTACTGGACACACTCATCCCACCCTGACCTACAAAAAGAGAAAGAAAAGGGAAAGAGTTTACTCTCTATTTATATTCTCTGTAAAAGAAGTTTCAAGGTGAATATGATCCATTATGAACCTCAAATTGTTGTAAAAGGTGACACATTTGAAGTAAATACTCAAACCTATGTAGGCTAACACAACATAAGTACTTGTAAACACAAGCTGATGCTAAAATTATGGCTTTTATCTTTTTATGATGCCTACAACACAACATACTCATACTGCCGTTCACTACAAGAAAGTAAAAGAGAGAGAGTGGCAGCAAAAGGGCTACAGAAAAGACTACACTGCAATCAATAGCTCTTTGCTAGGCTGCATCACTGAAAGCTGAATATTACATGAGGGAAGTTTCTTGGTGCGACTAAAGACTCTCCAATTAATGTCTCGGGATGTCTGTGTCTTTCCTTACCCCTCCTTCTGTTTGCAGTAAGTTACCCTTCAGCAAACTATAGACAGTAAAAGGGTTGCATCTACAGGGCTTTGTTTGATGCCAAAGCCCTTAGGCTACACTCCCTGAAGTCTCAGTCCTCTCAAGAGACCAAGGCTGCACCAGCCCTCTAGCTGTTTGACTATGAAGTGCTTTCAATTTAATTCTATTTGTGTGGCATTTTGCAACATGTCACACAACAGTGGCTCATTCATGGTCTAGATTTTGAGTACACGCACTTACATTGCACTTACAATATACACAACATCCCAAAACTGACCCCGATAAGACAATCACAATTCTATCCAAGTGTGTTTTGAAGTGAAAACGAGCAATGCGTTGCTAGTATTGGGAGTGAGGAATGTTGGTATTTGAGGGGAATTCTGGTGGGAATCTAGCAAATTACATTCTGTGTTCGTGTGCATGCATGTGTGTGTGTGTCTGTGTGAGTGTGCATGTGTGAGTGCACACGTGGGGGTAATTGTTCAACCTTCCAGTTTAAAAGTGCAGATTGTGCTGAGATTCGGTTGGTTATATTGAGCTCTTTCTGATCCTGACTGCTGGAGGGGGTTAAAGTGCTTATAGGAAAATCAATAGCATGAATGCTAAGCAACTTACTGGAAGTCTGAGCAGGATGCTAGCACTGTGCTTAGGATGTGTTCACTGATTTAAGCGCAATCCAATCCTCAGGCTCAGATCAAGAGGCTTTGGAGGTAAGTCAAACACACAGTATTGCAATAAAAACGAGAAGTACCTTTATCAAGCACTTTGGGCGTATACATGGAGTGAAAGCCCTGACATACACATACAAATAAAAAATGTGATGACAGTATGCCGCTTCTGTATGTGTGTGCGATTCTGATTGCTGTAATTAGTAATGTACCTCGTTAGCAGCTAAGTTAATTATCCTTCACTTTGGGACACCTGATATGAAGGCACACAGCAGGAAACTAGACACATCTCAAACCAATTAGAAGCATACATTTGTGTGTGTGCTTCTGTGTGTGTGTGTGTGTATCTACAAATCTGCATATATACATTTGTTGAACGACTAGAAATAGACAGTGTTGCATCTATTAAGTGCTTCAACCAACAAAAGCATAGACAGGAAATGCACTAAAACAGTATATGATGTATAGATCGTAGTGCATTTAGGAATCAATGTACTTGACTCAACTGTAAGTAACCTCCATAACCTCCATTCCTCTTCTCTCTCTACCTCTCCCTCCCTCTCTTTCTCTCTCTCTCTCTCCCTCTCTCTATGTTTGGACAGCTGTCCCCTCTGCTGTGTGCTTGCCTTTGATCTTTGATTTAATGCACCATTTCCATTAGAAACACTAAGTCCTTTCAGGAGCCAACGGAGACTTCAAAAAGAAAGAAAGGCTGGAAGACTTTAGAAAAACACAGAATCAGTCAAGCCAGGCATTGTGGTAGGATAGGTGTTACCAGCTTTTAAACTTTTCCATGAAAGAAAATAAAAAGGTTGAAGTTAAAGATTCTAGACCTTGAAGAGGAAAATGGTAATTCTAATGAGTTTCCCAAAGGACACTTCCAAAAAATAACATGAATATTAAAGGGAAAATGTTAAATGGCCAGACTAGGACAGGAAACACTAGGGTCATGTTTGACTTTGGTGAGAAAACAAATATTCAGGAGAGCGTAAGGTCAAAGCTCTACTCCAAAATTTATATTTTTAAATATATTAAAACAGATATAGATTTATACACTCTGTCATCATTTTGGTCCAGCAAAAGTAGACACTGAACCTTTTCGGACCAAGCTATTAACAAGCCTGTTGACTTATCAGAGGACAGATAATATTTGTTATAGAACATATCAAGCACGCTTCAACAGTTTACTGCCTATTGAAAGCTATAACAGCCTTCACCTGCCCTGAAAAAAGTTAGGCCGCTCGGGTCAATAGGCTATTTTGGTTCAATGAACTTTATTGGCATGGCTTCATGCAATATTGCCAAAGCAATTACAAAGTGACAGCTTCTATTTGTCAAATGTTCACGTGCACAGAGCTTTCTAGCTTCAATATAGGTTAATGTGTGTGCATGTTCATTGTAGGGAATAAATGTGCCTTCTTGTGCTGATGCAACTTGAAGAACTGTACGATTCTGACAAGATTGAGAGGATGATCCACAATGGCAAAGTGGGTAACAGCATTAACGTGCAGTAATGTGCACCAACAAATGGCTAAATCTAAAGGCATAATGCAAAATACACAGTCTACTATATACATGAGCAGATGTTTTGTTTTTTTAACACCCAGACACACCAAAACACTACTTTACAATAACCACTCTGGACAGCACAGAATCAGTGTTGTAAGTAGTATAGTATACTAACATTTTTACAGATTACAGCATTTGTTGTTTCATAACAGTAATTTAAAGTCACTTCTAATGATGTTTACTAATATATTTGGTAAACAATTTAGCAATAAATCTATATATACTGTCACAGTGTATCTCTGTACAGTGGTTCAAATCATTTTCAGACATTTGGGCTGGGTGTTTCTTATAAAAAGTTGTTTTCTGTGTCTCCAAATTTGTCTGACAATGTTTCCAAAATGGTTTTATGTACTTTTTAGCAAACTATCATATCTGATTTTTCCTTAAATTAATGTATTGTTTGAGAATCCCTTACTGAGGTTTTCAGTGACTTCAGTGTTTTCTGCCAGTTTGTCTGTAATTCCTAGAAAAATATACAACGGCTAACCTGTTATCTCTCCTTACTTTACAGTCTGCCAAAACCTGATTGACTGTAACAGACATTTCCTTGGGCATGCTGAGACACCACAAGAGTTTCATGAATGCAAATTTACAATCATTACTCTAAATAGTGAGCGCCATGGTTCATACATGAATGAAGCAATAGCATAAAGCTGACTAAATACATTACCATCTTTTTCCTCAAAAAGGGAGAAATTACCATACCAACAAAATGTATAAGTAACTGACAAAATGTGAGATCATCTCTTAAAAGTCCACTCCTTGTAAATGTGCCATATAAAAGTGTTGACCTTCCCTTATAGACTGATACATGTACGTAAAGAGTAAACATTACAGAAGCACAGCAAATAAGCTATTCCCTTTTATTCCTCCAGTCCTGCTCTATTTTTTAACTAAAGCAGACTCTACAGTGCAGTTTCATATTTGCTGAAGATTCTGATGAGAATTGAGAGACTCGGTCACTGTATAATTTCTGTTATCCGTCTATCTTCATTAAACCTGTGTACAGAGTGAACACTGTAATGTAACCATGCACACGCATGCACACACTCACACCGAGAGCGTAATGGAGAGTACGGCTTAAGCTGACAAGCGGGGGCCCCACGGGCCGTTCTTCGTGTGTGTGTGTGTGTGTGTGTGTGTGTATGTGTGATGGGGGCAGAACAGATAGAGACTGAGCTGGAGCAAGAGCAGAGAAAGAGGGAGAGAAAGAGAGAGGGAGAGAGAGAGAGAGAGAGGCACTAGTAAACCGATCAGGCAGCTCGCTGCTCGGCTATTCTGGTCATTGTTATGATAAGCAGAAAGAAGGACAGCGTACACATGCGCAGAGGAGCACAAACACAATAATCACTGACCAGTTACACAGATTTTCTGCAGCCAATGTCAGAGAGCTGACGAGAAAAACCTTTTCACAAAAGGTAGTGGTTTTAAAAAAGTCAAATAAATGATTTCCATCCGATTACACCGTGTTACGCTTAGGTTATGACAGTGTAAAGCTCATCAGACTTGTAAATCTGTGATATCCTAAAAGGCTTGTTGATAATTATGCAGCACTTTGCAGTAATTAAAACAAAGCTCATTTGAGTACTTTTGCAGAGCATTTAGCGTTGACATATTTTATAACACCTGAATTCTATCTGCTACTCATTCCTGAAATTATACAAATTAAAAGATTCAAAACACATATGCAATGTTATTTAGGTAGCACTTAGCAGGATTATCAATAATTCAGATAATTATAAATTATGTGTCATCAAAAGAGGTATAATGGAATGAGAACATGGTCAATAATGTTGATCTTAACCATTTACTGTCTAAACCATTAAACATCAAAATGGAAAGTCTTCAAAATAACATAAAATTCACTTCATTAACAGTACATAAAAAGATTATCAGCTGGCAAGTTTAGGTTGTAAAGTTGATATATTTTACACAACAGTATTCATTTATAATCAGAAAGCCCCAACTGCACAGGATTTGTTCTTACAGTCCAACTTATAATTTTGTTTTGATCAATAAAAAATATGAATGCAGCAAGGAAAACAAACGTCTCAATTTTCAGACTTTAATTTGTCAGTAGCACAAAATTTACATACTTTAGATACCACCTCCCACACACATCCCACATGCTCTTCACCTACAGTTCTCTTTTCAAAAAGAACTGGAAGTCTACAAAAGCAGCCCCTGTCTAAGTAACAGTAGTGTGACCAAAAGTGTAACTAATCAGAATTAAGCCCAAATGCTTCCTTGTGTGAAACCAAACACCCTTGCTAAACCTAATAAGGAGAGGGAGCAGAAGTATTGGGCTGACTTGAAAATCATTAAATAATTTCGAAACATTTTTAAATGTTTGTATGTTTGTAAAAATGTTTAGCATTTTTTAACAGTGAAGTTTTATTTGTACATTAAAGGTATAATCCTTCCTTCACACAAAACAGGTTTTTAATAACAATGGATGATAAAAAAAAAAACAGCTCCTGCTAAATTCCTTGCGATTTGCTGCTGGCAATAAGGGAACGGGGGCACTGTGCTGCATTGTCTTTTGATCATGGAGATTATATTAATGACACACAGGCAGGCCTGGAATTGTCATCAGTGATAGATTAACTGCGGCTGAGTGCTCATCAGCATCCTTATTGCCACCATTTATTTGCATGGGTTCCCTCATCTTATTGAGAGGATTGGCACTGTTGTAAATAAGTCATAAAAATACTCTAATTTAAGCCCTTGAACATTCAAACACGGCCCTAACAATATTATTATCAACACATAAGCAAGACATAAAAAGGTTATCGCAAGAATTTAATATTTGCCAGTGTGTTACTTGGCTTTTGGCACTTCTAATTTAAATATTTTCAAGTACAAATTTCTATATGCAATGTCAGTATAATAAACACCAAAATGAGTCTTAACGTATTTTTCCAACTTAATATAAAGACAGCTTAAAATATAGACAGAATAAACAATACCAGCCTGAAATTATATTAGGGTCCATATGAATGATATTAAAAAGGAAAGCACTCGCTTTACTTCACTTCAATATTGTCCCTGTATTTTAAATGGAACAATTCTGGATGGTAAACAAAACACATTGGCGATTATGACCATGTTTATTACATATATTAAAATTTGTTTTTACGACTTTAATAATTTGGTAAAAATAACAAAAATTTTCATTTAAAATAAACAATATTTTGGTGTCGATATTAATAACCCAGGCACAACACACACACACCTAACCTTATGATTACTATGATTAGCCCGCACTTCTCTACAGACTCTTCCTCGGCCGTCAGCTCAGATCTTGGGTTCTCACTCTCTCTGTCCTTTCACGCTATCTGTCTTTTTTCACCATTCTTTTTCTAACATTGTGACCTCTGACCTGTAAGCCATGGCTCTTTGACCCTGCATTCCTCCCCCCTCTTTCTCTCTCTCTCCTCCCCTTCCCCCTTTTCCACCATGATGTGCTGAACATGGAACTATGAACACAAAACGCAAAACAACACAACACTGAGCCCTACAACTACAGGCGAACCGACCACTGTGCGAACTGGCCTTTAATTTTACTATTATACAGTAGTTCGAGAAAAATGTAGTGGAAAAGAGGTATACTCTGTAGAAAACAGGGTGAGAGTGTGAAAGGGAAACAGACTCTTGAGAAGAGAGAGGGAGAGAGAGAGAGAGAGAGAGAGAGAGAGGGAGAGAGAGATCCGCGAAATAACGTAAAAACAGGTGTACCACTGAGCAACCAAAAACAGAAAAGACAGAAATCATTGTCGTTTTTCTTATTTTTTTTTAAACATGCATTTCATTTTTAAAGTGCAGTTGCTCAACAAAAAACTTTCCCGTCCAACCATCCCAAGTAAGCTAAGCTAAGAGAAATATACAAGTGAAGAAGGACCTGGACTTTAAGATGGGGACATGAAGAGGCTGGGTTGTGACCGGACTGTGCTCGAACCTCTACCGGACATGTAAGCTCGATATTCGGGTACTGTGATCAGTGCCTCCCGCTAGACTCGCGGTACTCGTCAGCATCGGACACCATTTTATTCAACTCTCTCGCCGAACACCTCGGCTCCGGTATATACAACGCCCATGTTTTGGTGGCAAAAAGCCCAAACAAACTGCCTCCTTTCTCCTAAAGAGGATTTGTTTTCTCCGACAGCGTGTTGCTACAGACACGAGCCTGATGGAAACAGGTAACATTGTACACCAAGGATTTTCTTTGCTAACGTAACTTCCAACAGTGTGGAAACACAAACCTACAGTAGCCTAAGAAAGTAGCTTTAACCAAGTAGACACACGCACAAAAAAACAACAAGATGTTGAACCTTAAACAAACTTACATTTTCGACGTCTGCGTTACTCTCGCTTTGTATTCCGGTAAACGTACGTCGCGGTTATCGACCCCATTCGCGTAGTTCCATTTGGTCAGTTAGCTTAGGTTATTATTTTTGAAGTAAAAGAGGTATATCCGTATGTTTTTTAAAGCCTTTAAAAAGAATATTTGGTTTGTAACGCAGACGACGTGCCTTGGCTCGCTTAGAGGGAAGAGGCGAAAGTGGTGTTTGACGACACTGAAGAAAAAAAATGTTCTGTCTTTATTCCTGCTAATTACTTTCCTGCAAAAAATGGGTGGAATTAACGTACAGCGCATGCGCGTTATTATACAGTCGCGACGGGAAGCGCTAATTAGCTCCTCCTGGATCGATGCTCGTGCTCCCGCCTCCTCTCATCAGCCTCGGCTCTCATTGGCTACATCCGCAACCGCATTGAGTGCAGTTGTGGATGAAGCCAGTAAGAGTCGAGCTGGTGAAAGGGAGGCGGGAGCAAGACCTTAGGGAAAAGTGATGGAATTAACACCAGAGATACCGTCTAAGGTTTTTTTTTTGCAAAACAAATGTTGTGAATAGTAAGGATTATGAACAAGGTGAAGAAGTATGCTAAATGAAAGTCGATATGAAAGCATACCGTAGTTTAGCATCTTATTACAATGTCATAACCGTCTTAAAAGGGATCTCAGTTTTTTTGTTATTAATGTAGATTATAAATAGTCCACTTGCCTTTGTATAAATACTCATCTACTCAAATATGGCATTTTAAAGGATTGTTAATCATTTTTGTCCAGTGTCAAGAGTAAGACACGTTTTAAGGTCAATGAGACAGTGTTATTTTTTGCATTTGAGGACTATCATAACCATATTATGCATGTAAGTCGTCTAATTTAAAAACAATTAATATATTGAGCTAAATAAGTTTATTTGCTTAAAGGCTAATTATGAACTGATATATTCGTTTAAGCATATTTAGAAGTTATGCTTTTGGGGTCGATAGTTTATAGTCTGATGTATTGATTTAATGGATGCCTAAAATGCTATAGTCAGTATGTGAACTGGAATATGCTTGAATTAAAAGAGAATAACCATTTCGTTTATCAATCAATTTAAGTATAAATATGCTTTGTAAGAAATTCTTCTTCGAATTTACCTGTACTAATACTAGTCTGTAATATACGATGTGGCCAATAGCTTATTTAAATATTTCGCGTCAAGACGAAAAATGGCCCTTACCTAAAAGATTAACCAACGTGTTTGTATGATATAGATGAATTATTATCCATATTGATCCTGACTCATAAAATACAACATAAAATAAATAAACTATGAATAATATGACAACACATTTTTAGTTTTGCCATTCAAGGGACGTTAGATGTAAATCTTTAAAATTAATATTATTATTATTATTATTATTATTATTATTATTATTATTATTATTATTATTATCAATAGTACTGTTGTGCGCCCTTGCATTGATTTTGCAAATACATCATTTTGCATTTTTTCGCCTGAAAATTTCCAGTGATACAAATATGAAATGATCTTATACTCAGTAAAAAGACTTACGAATATGTAAAACGAGCAGACGTACAACGTCCAAAACAGTCTGAAAGTATTTAGGCCTTTAGGCTCAGTGTCACTCATAGCTGGCAAGAGTGCAGGTCAACAGATAACGTTTCTGTTCCTTTACCTGTATAAAACCTTTTTATTCTTAAGCATTTCATACTGAAGTGGCTTCTGTTTCTGACCCTGTTTTTCACTCTGCTTTGTCATGTTGATAATTCTTTTGTGCTGGTCTATATGCGCGTGCGCCCGTGTGTGTGTGCGCGTGCTCGTGTCCGTCCTGCAGCCTAATTAAAGTGACAATCTGTTACTTTTTCCACTGCAAAGTCACTGGGAGATTCATTTCGAAAAAAATGAAATGCTACGTAAGAGGTAGCGAATAAGTGCGCTGTTCGCCATGAACATGAAAAATAAATTCTTTAAGCGAATGTTTATGCTTTCAGTGTCCGAGGTTGTTTTCTTATAATAGTAATTTTTTTCTGCACATTATTCATTTTCTTGTAACGTTGAGTTGTTATTTGTTCTGACCCTCTTTTAATTGTGCTGTTTATCCTACAAATATTTTTATGATGCCTACATTTCATTTTAATTTATGTTTAAGGAATATATTTAATATTAATTTAATTCAAATTCTGTCAAGCATATTTCACGTTGAGGTTTTTTAATTTTTATTGGTTCATTTCATCTGAGGAAAAAAACTATTTTTCAACTAAATTATCTAGTTGCACGATTACTTTATAATCTTATGTGATTTTTTTGATTACATACAGCTGAAGTTGCCATTATTGAAGATTGTGCCGTGCAAGTCAAAAAAAATACAGGATGTTCTCCAAAAAAGTCTTGTTGAATAACAGATGCACATGTTGTAATAATTCGTTTTGTAGGTTACTCATGGTCTGTGCTAATTCGCAATGTTGAATTGACTTTACCTATTTGTACCCCTGGGCATAAAGCCTAATGATTAGGGTGTGTTAGGTGTGTAAGTGCCATCAAACTGTGTTTCATTAAAGTAGAAAAAAGACTGCAAGCAGTGTAAACACGGTTCATTTATATACTACCGATGGTAAAATCGCAGATTAAGGTGAGGACCAGCACGTATAAATTGTTGTAAAAAACGGTAAGGGTAAAAAGAGATAAAAGGTAGGAATTCCACACACTGGTCAGTCTGTCCAGCAACCCCAGGTGTGCTCTACTAAATACGTCTGATATTTTAAATATCATCCTTTGAGTGTAAGATAAATATTGGAATATAATATTAATTTCTCACACAGTATATTTTGTCACTTTCACGTGTGAGTATTCACAGATGATGGTCGTCAGTGGGACAGTAAAATATACAGGCCTGCACCTATTCATTAAAACACTGAGATATGGTTGGAGACTGGAGTCCTTAGCCAGCTCTATTCAACACCGCTGTTAGGTTACTAAAATGAAGTCCTTCGTGACATATTATTTTTGCCTATCAGGAATATCAATGTTTAGTTTTTGTTGCACAAAAAACGTTTTAGTCGATGACAAAAATGTTAAAATGTACACCAAAAAGTGAATGTTACCTTTAAAGCACTGGCGATCCCCCAGGACAGGTGCACTCACAGCGCCCTCTGTTGTTCACTATTTAAACGAATATCTTATTTTGTCTTTTTGCTCTGCTTGCTAAAATGTTTTAATGTAAACACATTCATCTAAACTCGCAAATATCACATATTGTTCAATACGATACCCGGATGTGAAAGTGTAATGTAAACATATAATTGAAGTATGAAAAAGAAAACAACAATCTGCGACAAACTGAAATAAAATCAGCAAAAGCGTTTTTGTTTTTTTACAAATTAAAAAGGCGTAATAATTTTCATGATACTCTATTATTTCATAATTTGGTTGATTATAGTGGGGCCAAATAGCTATTCTATGTTATAGTCTGGTTGTATAATTATTTGGTGAAATGTTAATGTAATGTTCTTCAGAAGGGAACATATATACAACAACTAGGTAATAAAAGGGTAATACAATATGAATTATACAGATAATATAACATGGATAATAACAATATTAATTCTGAAACGAATTAGATTGTGGTTATTGGATTTTAAGTAAGGAAAATTGACAACACAATGAAAGATTTCTTTGTTTCTTATAATAGTATTGAATGAACGTTAATATCATTGGATTATTTTACTGGGCTAGAGCTCAGATGTATTGTAGTTTAATTAAATTAATATACATTCTGGTGTAGACGTTTACTAATTATATAAACTTAATATTTTTACATATCATGCACTCTGACCTGTTCATAGTGCTGAATGTTTTCTGTAACAGTTCTTGTGCTTATGAAATGTTTGGCTCGATGACAGTCCTACGCGTTCCTGCCTTTAGGGTACACTTGGAGTCATTGTTTTTGGCTGTGATACATTTATCTCCCTTAAAGAGTTATCTAATACGAGTTAATTACCCCTACAGGCTAACATATCCCCCACCCACCTCTCTCTCTTAAGAATTCACAAGGATGTGTTAACTTGTGCATAACATATTTGCAAGATGCAGTTTTAGTCTACGTATGCAATATATATGCCATTCTTAACTAAATCTGTTTTAGTAATTTGTGTTTAGTAATTTCTAAATGATATTGGCTCATTAAAACAGCAAAGCTGCAACGAATATTACAATTACAATAATTTTGGGGTGGAGATACTTGTGCCCAGTATATGCCTGATGATTAATTAAAAGCATCATAGACCAGAAACAGACACATATAGAAGAGTTACATACTAAATATAAACCGAAGAGATGGAGGGAAAGAAGGAAGAAAGGAAGAGAGAGAGAGAGAGAGAGCACCATCTGATGATCGTGTGTATATACCCTGCTTCTCCTTTGATAAATGACCTGTTCTCACCTTTAAATTCAGCAACATACATTATAGGTTTTATTCAGCGTTAAAAGGCCAGAGCACACACATAAATGCGTCCAAACTGTTCACCACATGTTTTGTGCGTGTGTATCAATGTGGGGGGAAACTGTAAATATATCCAAATACACTAATCATTGAATTTCATTGCACCTCAGGAAATATACATCTCCACTTAGTCAGAGTTAAATAAGCACTTGCCTTGGCTGAATTTTCTTTTCTCCTGTACTCGTCTTCTCCTTAAGCAAACACCTTTTTCAGCATATCAAATGTGGGTATGGTTTAGAATACACAATTTCATGCAATAATTAGATACACATATATATGTATCGATTGTCCAAACAATACAGTTTTACACATATTGTTTATTTTACACATTTAGATTGTTTCGATTTGTAGTTAATTGTATTTGCATTACATTGCAGTTGATGCATTATCCAGACAAGTGAAATGTGTGAGGCATAATGAGAAATTTGCAGTTTTAAATGTTAATCGTTTGCCCGCTTTGTAATTATAAAAACACAGCAAGGCTAATACATAATAAAACGAAATCATACAACGAAATGATGATACACATCACAGTAGAATAAAAAACACTCAGGTGGGGTTTATGCATATGAAATTAAAAGTTATTTCGGTGAGATGCATATTTGTTACATTAATGCAGACAATCTGAATTCGTTCTGTGTTTTATGCAAGAAAATCTGCTATTTCGTTTCTGTGTGTTTCAATGACGGAAAAAACGTGTTAAAATGGTCATTTGACGACAGTGTGGGATGCAGACTTAATGCTGCTGGGGAGAGAGAATGTAGCCGTGATTTGGTACAGAGATCGGGGTTTTAAACAATGGGTTTGTCCCCAAAGAGTGTCGTACTGATGGAGAACGTTAAGTTGATGCGTGTCAGGGTGTTAAAAGCCTCCAACATTTCCTCGTTTTGCTATTGAGGCTCGCGGGGTGCTGGCGCGTGTCTGCGTCTGTAGCTGCGCCAAAATCCGTTTCATTTAAATGTGAATGCAGTTTACAAACAAGCGCCACGAGCAAGAATAAAACGCTTTACATTTCACTATTACACTCTGTTTATGCAGAGGCTTAACCTATTAGAACATTTGATATAAAATACCGATATGCTCAGACCGCGAAAAAAAAATTATTCGAATTAGCTAAAATATCAAAAATAAATCAGCACGGAAAACCAATATTACATCACTGAAATAGCATACGTTGCTCATTATTATTATTATTATTATTATTATTATTATTATTATTATTATTATTATTATTATTATTAAGCAGTTCCACATATAATTTCACCTATTTATTTTCCTCGCTCTTTTGTAGATTTCCACTCCCTTTTATATCAAAATATTTAAAGCCTTAACTGTGTTTAATCGGTTTTAAACAGACATAGTCAACATAGTGGGGATAGATTTTTTCGGGGTGAGTTATGTTAAAGTCTCAAGGAAAGGTTTCATATTATGGGTCGTGACCCGTTTGCGTTGCCTTTGTAGCTTTTTTTAATTTGTAAGAAGAAAGAGACGGGAGGACGTTTAACAAATCTGTGGAGACAAACCCACGAGTAGAAACCAATTCCTTCATTTTAAGGATAAATATTTGATATGCTCTGTTCGCATAAATATGTATATTTACATATGTATAAAACATGTGGTTAAATGTGTCTTATTAAAATGTGAAAAATAAAACATGGCCAAAATGTCTAATGGTAATGAACTTCCTCTGCTTCGGGGCAGACGGACTTGGCAGAACGGCTGCGGGGCGCGTGGGGCAGCTGCGTGGCGGCAGCGTGAAGCGCAGACAAAAGGCCAAGTTCATGGCCTTTAGGACAACAATAGCCCTGATTATCCGAGCAGACCCCTCTCTCTCTCGTACACACGCACACACACACACAAAGCCGCGGCTTTCCATCTTTGTAAGGAGCTGACTAAATAATATGTATCAATACCCTAACCCTAACGCAGTTAATCAGTTTTTCTAGTTAAAGAAATGTTTTAATGTAAACTGGAACTTTTCTTTAAAAATCCTTAAGAGAGCCCTCACACACAAAGGTGTCCTCACCAAGCTCAAATTGTCAAATTTTGCTGTCCTTGACACCCCTGAAAAAAAAGATGCCTCCACACAATGCAATAATAATGTGCAACACACATGTATACACGACCACAATTAATGTCACAGTTTCTCTATGTACCTATCAAACCTGAAGTCGTTTATCATATATAGTAATTACCATTTTAGTAATGAAAATTTAGAATGCCTAGCTTTATTAACTATTAATTGTTAACGTCAAAATTGGCCAAAATTCAACAAACCTCATCAAACATGCGACATTGAATAAAATCTCATGGTATATGGAATTACTTTGCTACACAGGGATAATATAATAAAATCCTATGAACTGTCCCGCGTGCGCACAGCATCGTTTACTTGTTTGTGGTCATAACTGAAGCGCATAGAATGAAATCTTTGTAAAGCCTACCATCTCCTGGAAAACAAGAGGAACTGCAACCATCCTAAAACGTAGTTTACTTTAAATAAGCGCACATTCATACAGTAAAGATACAGCAGATGCTTCGCCGTCGATCTAAAATGTAACTCTTTTTACATAACAGGAATATATTTTACATTGCCTCTTAACAGTCATTCGGCATAATCGGTTCACAACTTTAACACATTAGTGGTTTTATATAGCATGGGGATCAAAAAGCATGACGTTCAAATTTGCCTCTCTGCGCGCCCTCTGCTGGTCACCACCTCTTCCAGCAACCAGCCTAAAAATACGCTGCGCATACTCCATGTACATATGTACGTTGTTTGCAGTAAGTCACACTATCACACTATTTGAGTATTTTCACATTATATGTAATAGCAGATATGTTATGGGCTGGAGGTAAGGCACTGGACAGATTAGTGACAGATTTTTGAATACTGTGAACTAAACAATACTCATCTCTGACAAGACTTGTTCCCAAGTCAGGTATTTTCATTAAATTGACAAAAAGCACTACAATGACAAAGATAAAACTACAAAACAAAATATTAGAAACGTTAATCAACAGTGCAAGGACACCTTGACAGCAAATAGATTCCTCTAATAGAGTAGTGCAGCGTTCAGCAGAGGTGGCATTAGCAGAACCGACCTCCAGCATCAATGCTGAGAAAGCATCTGTCACACTGTAAAGTATGACTGCCATTTCACCCAGACATAGTTCGGAATGTTGAGAGGTTTTATATTATACAACTAATAATGTGACATTTAAATCCCTGAAAACACTTTCACTTGCCCATAGTCAGCACTAGCACAAACTAAGTGCACCTATGGGAAGATGTCAAGGTAAATATATTTAATCTTTCAAAATGTGTCTCAGTGCACATCAATAGGAGATTCTTAATCCAAGTTATCATGGCTGCTGCCCAGGATACATTTCTATATATTTTTTTACCACACAGTATTTTCTTTAACTAACCAGCTAATTTTTAATGTTGGACCAGCCATGTTTGGCCAAAATTCTGCATCTGTATGTTGTTCTCAAAGGAGAGATGGTGCTACATTTCTATGTAAAGATGTTGAACATTCTATAGAGATGTTGTTAATGCCGTGTTTAAGTTACTTCACTAACGTGGAGAATTCACTGCAGTCATGCATTTGATTTTTAGCTGGGTTGAAGGACAAATAATGGTGTCTTCACAGGTTACATCACAGTGTATACAATTTTGCTTCACTCATCAGGAGTCATCAGTAATCAGTTGTTGGAACAAGAGTCATAACTGTGCACAGGTAATTCTGATTTAAGAAAATGCTGATGACCAAGTTGCACCACTAGGGGTCTACAGAAACAAGGGTAAAGAAAATTAGAGGTAGTATCTTCACCTAATATCAGGGATAAGGAGTGGAAAGAAAAAGAGATTGAATTAGTGCAATATTTCCCTTTGTAGTGCATGATATATCAATAGCTGAAAATGTCGTGAATTTATCATTCAGAAAAACAGGACACTGTATGTAGGAAAATCTGCATATTGTCTTATTAAACTGACAAATGATATGTACAGACATTTAAAAATGCACTAGCTGTGTTCAGTTTGTTACATCTCAATTTTACATAGCAGAACTTCAGAAAATCTTTTTACAGCATCATAGTCAATTTATAATTAAAATATTTTACAGACAGGACATGGAAAATGGACATGAAATAAACCTCTGCATGGAGTGCATTTGGAGACTTTACAAAGGGACAGAGAAAAGGCAATTTGTACTGTACACAGTATTCATTTTTGAAACATCTCCCATCATCTGTACTGCTTTGTACCTGTTGTTTGCATCACAGTTAAAACAATAATTTCTATACACTAAGATTTGTTTATAGTTCTTTTGAATTCTCTGGTCCTTCTCCCTTTTGCTTTCTCACTTTCTAACACACTTCTCCTGTCACACCTCCAGTCTTAGAACAAAAAGGTATTTTGTTAATCCCATAAACATCCATTCATTAAGTTACCAGAATCACAGAGAGCTTCCACACCTCTGAAAACGAATCTGACTCATTTTTCATTCTGTTTATCAAAACATCCAACTTGTTGCAAGAGAAAATCGATCAGGCAAATGGATACTTCAAAAACCAATTAAAGTGTGAACCATGACCCAACTGCATCTACAAAGGCAAATTCCGGTGAAATAATACAAAACAGAACCTTTTTAAAGATTTTCTTTTGCAGTCCTAAGACCATCTACTTTGGATAATGAGGTGCTACTACAAGTTTATTTTGTAGGGAAAAAAGGGTGCAAGTGCTAAACATACATCATGACCACTATGACAATTTAGCATGAAGAATATTTTCATTGACATTTATTTATCTACAATGTATAGACATATAGTCATAATATACTTGTAATTCAAGCTTGCTCAAATAACATGTAAATTGCTATTATTTACATAATACTATCAATATCTAGATCACAGGGTAGTACCAACCAAAATACTTTTGGAACAACTCTAAGCCCACTTTATGTGTACATATCCAACAGAAAATTTAATATGAAAATCTGCTTAATTCTCGTGCTGTTTAGAAGTGACTGAGGCAGAGCTACAGTTCATGAAAAAGAGGATTTATTATGTGTATGGCATGTTTTGGCTTTGCAAAGCTACACCCCTTCAAAGTTTATGTGGCTACAAATGAATAGGAGGAGTTTCGGGCATGAAGAAAAACATGTTTTATAGTGTTGATATGAGAACACCTTTGTTATGATGAAGGAAAGTGGAGTGTTTAATATGTTGAAAATTCAAATGTCTAGCATGCTCCATTTACAGATCTCCAGTGAGCATTAGCCCAATTACCATAAACATCTTTATAGCACTTGCCTTTTTGCTCCAGTTTGACATTCGTGACTTAAGAATTGCCACATGGCTTTATTTTGCCCTGCATTTAATAATGGTGCCTGCAGATAAATATGTACCCAACTCATGACTACTTTTTGGTAAAAGTTTTACAAAATAGCAGTCTATTCAGTTTTGCAAGATTGCAAAGAGAAAAGCTAAAAATGGCTGGATGGGTTATAACCACAAAACAAAAAATTATGCAGTTTGAACAATGCAGTTTTTCAGAGGAAGGTGTATAATTTTAGGGATAAAATCCCAATAATACATCACAAAATAAAGAGAACATTTGATAACCAACTCAAATAACCTGCTGTTTGTGTTTTCACACTATGTGCTCATTACAGAACAACTCACAGTACACTGACAAGTCTTTGATTATAGATTTTACATGCTCCTAACCAAAAATCCTAGATCTGAGCTAAGCTGTGATGCAGTCACAAAATTCTATGTTATTTGTTTTTAGAGACTAATTGAGGTGGATAAATGACACCATCAGAAGTGAAAAATGTACACACAGTGATGTCTCATTAGGTATGTGAGATAGAGAACAAAGGCAATAACTAGTTGACTCAGCTCAACAAAACCAAAATCTGTAAAAAAAAAAAAAAAAAAAAAAAGAAAAAAGGAAAAAAAAGAAAAAAGTAAACAATAAATAAGGCAAATAGTACAAAAGTACTATTATACACAAAACAAAAGTACACCAAAAAAGTGCAATCAACATTCATAGTACCTCAGAAAAACACATCTATGATACGTTTTTCACATTTAATTGGTTGGTCTAAAAGATTCTCTTTGTTCTGAGGTTTAACTTTCTGGGGCCAAACACCTGCGTTTCTTAATCTCTTTAACTCCTTTTTTACTCTTCTTCTGAAGAAGCATAAACTGCTACAACCTGTTCTTACTGGGAATAACATTTCCTATCGATCTCTTCATCATATCTTAAAGAAACCTTTGCATGGCCCTTCACTGATGAATGTTAGTCATGATTACACAAAAGTGACATTCAAACACCAAAATAAAACTTTCTACCATCAAAACCTCAATCTAATATGGGACAATTCCAAATTAAAACAAATGGCTGGACATAGGTTTGTGGTAGAAAACATGGTTAATCAATGCTTTTATATGTTGAGATGTTTATAAATCATCATTAAAATATGTTACTAAAGTGGCTCTTGGTAAAGTAATGTTCATATTAAGATATTTAGCTTCACTGGGCAAAATAAACCAATTAGAAAAATATTGCAAGAATTACCATCATAATACCAACAGTAAGTGGCAAGGAGGGTAAGAGTGTAGGTCTGTGAAATATCCTTGTGAGAGAGACTCACATGCCACCTTTGCTCGTAACAAACGCACATTTTTCCTTTTTCATTAATCACTTTCGCATTAATTACTCAACGATATAGTCAATATAGCAACAATATAGCATCCTGAATCTTTTTTAAACAAATGACACTGATACACCCTTCCTTTATCGGTCATCAAAGCTTAAAGACCAAAATATTTGCATATGAATATGCAACAGAAGTGAAGAGAATTATGCAAAATACATCGCCCCTTATATTTTATATAATGGAAAATGGCAAAAAATAAGGATCCATGTTTCATGAATGCTGCTCATGATTTGTTGAGGACTCTTGGATTTGGATTCTGAGATGTTAGTAGCAGGGGCGGCGTGGGCCGGAATGAGATTCCAACACGTCTCTCACCCTACAAAATTTTAGTTGCAGTGTCAAAAGTCAGGGGTTGAACTCGGTAAGAAGGTTTAGGCGCTTACAGCAAGTCTGAGATGCATCAACCCATGCATTCGGCCCATGCTCTACCTATTCTTCAGTTCCCTGGTCACACGTTTTGTAATTCGACCACAGACCAAGCCCACCAGGAAGAGGACACACACGGCCAGTGCAACCATGAGCAAAATGTAGTTCTTTGAGGGGGACGTCATCACTTGTACAGCCAGGTCTGAGAAACCTTCAGCTGGAGCCACCTGAGGACGGAGTCAGAATAAGGAAGAACTGATCAAACTGAACTAAGCAAGCTTTCACTTTTTATTCAAACAGTTGGGGCAGGCGGTAGCGTAACGGTTAGGGCATTGGCCCTGTGATCGGAAGGTCGTTGGTTCAAATCTTGGGCCAGTAAAGGTGCCACTGAGGTACTCATGAGCAAGGTACCGTTTTCCAAACCCTGCTTCCCGGGCGCTGCCCATATCAGTGCTCCTTCACGGAGGGGTCAAATGCAGAGGTCACATTTCATTGTGGTGAACTGTGTGCTGGGCTGTGGTGTGTTCACAATGACAAATAATCACTCATTTTCCACTTTCACTAAATGTTATGTGTATATGACTGCAGACCAGGACCAAGAGGTAAAAAGGAACAAACAACTGCAGACTTTAACATGTTTTAACTGAAAATGAGTGATTAGGTGTCACTGTGAACACACCGTAGCTCATGAGTACTTCAGTGGTAACTGCACCGGTCTGGGATTCGAACCGATGACGTTCTGATCACGGGGTGCATGCCCAACTGTTACACCACCAACTGCTATACTAATATGTATAAACATTGAATAAAACATATGAAAATGGTTTGGAGTGCTTCAAATCATCATTTAAAACTGTTACAGTGCTGTAGGACTGTTATTTTATCAACAATGGAACAAAATACACGATATTACTAGGAAAGGGCCAGCTTTTTTAATTCCATGGATGATGTCTTGTCAGCAAGACAAAGTCCAATGATATGCCCACACCAGGGTAGTCCAGCAAACAAGCTGAAAGTCTTTTAATTCCATGGATGATACTACAATTAAAGTTTAAAGACTTTCAGACAGCTTGTTTCCTGGACTACCTGGTGTGGGCATATCATTGGACTTTGTCTTGCTGGCAAGTGCAGCAACCTTTTTCTCAGTTAAACCTGAAATTCCAACTTAAGCCAAACAACAGATAAAAAATGCAGTATGCCGCAAAAGAAGTTTTCTTCAGTATTATTTGATGATGTAACAGAATCTACAATCCTTTTTATGTACTTAATTATTTTATCCTCTCCCTTAATGGGCAGAAGCTCTCATATTTAAACATCTACATTTCCCCCAGACAAATTTACACTCTAATCTTGATCTGGTTACAATATCTTACTTTCTTGCCAATACGTTTGGCATAAGCTGCAGGACAAATGATCAATAATATAGCACAGAGTGCTGCTTGGAACTGAGGAGGACAAACAATCTGCATCTTGTTTTATTTATCTACTCTTAAACACTGCTGTCTAGTACAACTGCAAGAACACTTCCAAACTAAAGTGCATCTTTAAACGGGGCTATTAATGACTAAAATAGACCATCATTCTATGATGATGATAATTCTATGATCATTCCTATTTAGATATAAATACGTTAGATAAAATGGAGAGCAAAGTGATGATTTGTCCAATAGAATTTTATTAATGCAACATTTCAATTAACAAGGTGTCTTAAGAATCATTCAGTTTTGTGTATGGCTCAAACCTATTTCCCAACCTTTGCTGCGTAGCTCCACATTTCTATACGGTCTTGCAGTCTCTTTTTACACTCTGGCTGAAGCCTCACCCGCTTGTCTTGGAGAGCCTCCATCAAACAAGACATCTCTGTGAGAAGGGGAAAAACAGTCAGCCATGAGACCACTGTGCTGGAAATTCTGTTTACCCAAAGATCAGTTTTTAATAGAGTATTGTTTGCACGCGAGGGTGCCGTCACAGCTCTCATGCGAGATCGAGTGAGTGCCCCCGAACACGCTTTACACATGGGTATTTATAGCAAAATCTTAGACAAAAAAACATGACGTACGCTCCTGGTGCTAGACATATCAGCTAGAAGATCAAGGCGATTCTTAACACCACAGATTATCACGAAAGGACATCTGCTGATGCAGAGTCGAATCTACTCTAGTTTTCACACTTTTACAGCGAGAACAAACATTTCTTAGAATACACTAATCAGCACAAGGGGTTACACAAAGGTTGTACGTGATCTCAAATGGTCATCAAATACAGAACAAAACAAGCTCATCATGACTCAGCAGATCATGACAAACAGTACATTTCCAATTTTCTATCACACCACAACGGCAGCAACAACGTTCAGAGTTCTTGTGGTGCCTGAGTAATAGGATGCTCACGTCTGCCTCTGCCAGGCGTGATGGCTGCACAGTGGTGCTTCAGGTCCAGGGCACAGGCTGTGTGCAAGACAGGATCCACAAAAATATCTGCCTTGCTCTCCTTGAGCATGTTTAAAACCTCCTAGGGAAGAGGGGAAAAAAACAGATATAAAAAAGATATAGTACGCACTATAAATATCTTCAGGTAGAAGAAGTTCAACAAAACTTTTCTTATACCTGTATTCCTGGCCATACACTACTGTCAAGATTTGACAGGTTTTCCGATTTTACACAACAAACTAACTGTTCTAAGTATGACAACACAGCATTTACATTTACAGCATTTAGCAGACGCTCTTATCCAGAGCGATTTACATTTCCTAATTTCAGTTCCCCTGAGAGCAATTAGGGTTAAGGGTCTTGCTCAGGGACCCAGTGTTGGCAACGCCAGAGGTCGGATTCGAAACCCACAACCTCTTGGTCCCAAGGTGAGTGTCCTACCACTAGGCCACCAACACCCACAGCAGATGTTGTATTACTCTACAAACTATACCCTATATCTTTTGGACAGTATGAGTATTATAGGACACATCAACTGCAGAATCAAATATGGACAGCTTGCGAACTGTAGTGTGAAATCGTCTCTACCTTCTTACAGGCCTCATGTTTTATTTTCAGAAGTTGGTTCTTTAGACACTCCTCCACCTGGCCAGTCTGTTCCTGTGCTGCAGCTTCTTCTGCACATAACTGTGTGATCTAGCACACACAATCACCACAGAACAGAACAGAGGGACAGTGATGAATGGTGTTACCCATACCAATGAAAAGCAACTGTACAAACAACATCCTATCAGATTTCCTCTCTTAAACCCGTCTGGTACATGGCCCTGGGCACCCAGCTTGATAAATGGCCTCTGCAAGGGATGATGCAAGTGTGACGGCAGCGCTGGGATTTCATGCTCTCTTTTGCACAGAACTTCAAACACTCAAGCAATGTCACCACCATTCCACCAATGCACATAGTGGTCATTTTAGTAGAGACAGATGCTGATAGCTCGGCGCGTATTTGTGGAGCCTGAGCAATATTTCAGTGGACCAGCTTTGAAAGCCAACGAAGGCCACCTGAAAAACAAACGCTGCTTTTCCAATGTGGTTATCTCTCTTTTATTAGGCCTTTGAATGGAGGAGATAAGAAAGCAAGCTGTTATGTAGTGTGGATACAAGCAGTGGTGGAGTGTGGGTGTTGGTGAGCAAGCATCTGTCAAAGTGATCAAAGCAGCTTATGTAGTCTGAGCCATTCCATGAGCTCTGTGCTTGTGTGTGTGTGTGTGTGTCTGTTCCACTCACCTCCTCACTACAGTGAAGCTGCAGTTGAGGGTCTAACCTGTAGTCCAGAGCTGATTCCTGAAGAATCACAGTGATCTGATCCTCACAGTCTGACGACAGACGCTGGAAGCACATATGGTCAAGTTGAAAACCCAAGATAAGAATTCCACGTAGCCATAGGAACTGAACTTTTGACGTTTTAATGTACAGTGAAACTCATGAACATGCCCTTCTGAGAGACTTTATTTTTAGAACGCCCACACAGATCAAATCATATTCAACATTTATTTTCTTCGTCAACACAGAATAAATACAACTAAATAAAATACTATAAACTTGTATTAAAAATCAGTCACACATGTACCTGGTCAGCATACTTGAGCTTAAGGCAAGATATGACCTGTCCCTCCAGCTCAGTGTCATCAGTTGCTTTGTTGAGAATGCCTTGACAAAACTTGGGTATATCTGCTTTGCAGGCTTTCCGCAGTAATGGATTTAGTCTGTAATCTGAAAGGCATGGAAGGAAAGATGTTGAGGTAAATACTAAGATGTGCTATGTAAATATATATACTAATTAATATACACAAATTAATTTTAAACGCTGCATTTCATTCATTTTACTTTACAGTGTGCAGAGTAAGAGAACGTTCACTGTGGTCGTGTAGTGTCGCTGCTTTCTACTCACCAGTGCTTTGAGTGATCTGTCTCTTGGTGATCATCTGCTTACATTTGGGGTCCATGAGCTCGTTGTTCTTATATTGCTTCAGGCAGAACAGCATATTCTTGGCATCTGACTCTGTGCAAAAACGCTGATACAAGTAGAGAAAGAGAAAGGCATAAAGAGAACACTTATAGAAGGTGTATTGTTCTTGGCAAGCTCTGGATTTGCCTTCTATGAAATAATAGAATTTCTACTACTCTCCAAAAAGGACTTAAGAACATTACAAGAGATCTAATTGCTTACTGTCTGATTGTTAACCATAAGAAAGCACAGGTTAACAAGACCTGAGCAATGATGCTACTCAGTCAACGGCTAGATTTGTTTTTCCTGACTTCGTGGAGTAGCTTGACTAAATTAAAATGTGCCAAAATCCAGCTACCCACACTTCAAATGTCAAAAGTTCTGTGATCACTAATAACTTATAAGTATTGGTTATTGTAAAAAATATTTAAGAGTTTAACGGTAAATTACTGCCATTCATTTTCAACGTACACAAAAATCCACCAATTATTTTCATTCAGAGCCAAGACAGGCGTCACTAAACATCTCCAAAATATAGGGTTTCAGATCGCTTTAAATCCACAATTCATCATTCATTTAGAACTCTTCTGTATTATACTGTTCATGCATGTTGTGACAGGAGAATTAGGAGCAAAGAAAATGAAATCATCTGAAATGAACAATTTCATACCTTAATCATCTGCTTGCACACTCTCATCAGCTGGTAGTCCAGCTCAGGGTCCATCATTTCCGTCTCCTGCAGTTTAAACACCTTTTGGTGACAGGCGCGAGATAACTGCTGCTTATTATCCTTCAGACACTCAATGATCTGAAGAAGACACAGAGGGCACGAGGTGGAAAAAATGACATACATGAAGAATTCTGCAACTACAATTATACAAATGTCTTCACCATTAAAAAGACTTTTTATATTAAATTTTAATTAAGTAGTAGTAAAAGACATGATTTTTTTTTGAGTTTCACATAATAGAGACTTTGCATAAAGACTTTGCATACACTCATGTACCAACAAATACTGTATACTTTATCTAAAATGTGTAACATCTTTAGAATCCTCTTGCTTATAGAACACTAAGTATCAGAGCTTTTTATTATGAAGTGACCCTTGTATTATTGGTATTACCTGAGCATTTCCGAATGTAACAGTAGAGCAAAACCTGCTAATGTCCTTCTTGCACGAGTCGTGCAGCTCAGGCTCCAGACGAATGTCCTCTGACTGGCCAAAATACAAACAAAAATACAGCAGAACAATAAGGCATTAGTCATCTAGGCATTTTGTCATCTCTGCTATATGCTGTACAGGTATACAGAGAGACGAGAGGAGGTGGCTCACAGTGCAAACAACAAAGAACCAGGAACAAAGAACAAATAGGGCACATGGAATAAACAATATATAAACAGAACATAAAATATAAACTTTAGACTAGAAGTAGAAAGAGAGACAATTATGATGCATTATTAACCTACAACTATGGTCTTGTAATTGACTTTTACACTGAATGTGTATAAGATCTGTAACAGCTTCAATATGAAAAATTCAATACAGTCTCTTTAAGAAGTCTGACTAACATTCAGGTTGGATCAAGCATCTGCAGATATTGTAACAGCAGTGAAGAACTAGAGTCTGTGCAATACTTTTAATAATTTGTGCAGATACGGTTAGTTAAAAGGTGACCAGTGATATGTACATTAACCTGGGCCTTAACACAATTTCTACCTGTTATATCTAGAAATACAACATTCTCACTGCTCCCTCATTTACATCCGCAATAGTAGAAGACGGCAGACATACTTTGAGTGATTGGCACAGCACACAGTGCACCACAACGAAATGTGACCTCTGCATTTGACCCATCCATGACGGAGCAGTGAGCAGCTTTTTTGGCAGCACCCGGAGAGCAGTGCAGGATTGAACTGGAGACCGTCCGATCGCAGCGCCAACTCCCTAACCGTTACACTGAGCACTAGACGAAGTTCCATTTCCCTTTTCTTGTGAGCGTGTTAAATTTAACAATGCGTTAACAAAATGACTTACCATTATCACTTTTGTCATATTGCATATTTTTGTTGGTGTCTTGGGAGCATTTTACAGGTATACAGCACATCAGAACATGTGGTCGATAAAGCAGAATGCTGTTGAAAAGTAACTGTTGTTTCTGTTTCATTTAACCTGTTAAGCCCTGAGACTGTTTTACAGATTTTTGCTCCAAGGCCTCGTTTACACTGCAGGTCTTGATGCTCAATTCTGATTTGTTGCCTATATCTGATTTTTTTGACCTTCTGTTTACACATTTTTCTTAAATTGTGACCCATATCCGATCCGCTTGTTACACGACGTCATTAAACCGCGATGAAGTACTAAAGTGTCGCAGTTTTAATGACGTACAGAATGCAATGCCCAGGAAAATCCGATCTGCCTGTTTACATGACAGTCGCATTGGCACATATCTGATTTATTTCCACATATGAACGAAGCCTGAAACCATTCTCAAAATATCCGAATGCATGCGTTTTTTTCCTGTTTACACTGTCATGGAACAGATCCGATCTGTGTCACATATGAGCAAAAAATCGGAATTGGGTCACATTTAACTGACAGTGTAAACGAGGCCTAAAAAAGATTCCAAAATAAAATGTGTATATCTCAGCAACCACAATGTCTAGTTTGATGCTTTCGGTACCATTATAAAGGTAACACTTGTGAGATTACTGTGGAATCAGCATACATGTTACTGCGTCAGAATAAAGGAAGATGCAACACAGCAGAGCATGAAAAATAAAAACATATCTGCGGAGTCTCGGCTTTCATATGATATATGGTATGCGTGGTCAGCCATAGTAGTATAGGTTCTACAGCCGTATTTCTTCCACGTAAACCGACGCAGTGTTTTTGTTCTTTGTTTATGTCTGTGTTTGGTGTTGGAATTGTGTTATGTTTAGGTGGAATTTGATGAAAGATTTTTAGACGAGATTCTATCGATGTTGTTGATGTGCTGCATGCATATGTTTATTTATGTTTACCGTCTATTTAAAGCCTCCTAAACTGGAGATTAGTCAGAAACAAGAGACAGACTGATGATTGTAGATTAGGCAAAACCTTTTCACAATGGTTTGCTGTTTTCAAATGAACTGTCTGTGTGTGCAAATGTGTAAGTTCACTCAAGAAAACATCCCCATACTCCCTCACCATTTCAAGTTCCTCCACCCTGAGCTGTTTGCGACATTTCAGGGACACTCGTTGCTCTTTTACATCCTGCAGTGTGTCGTTCCTCACTGTGGTGCTCAGACATATCACAACATCTACCCTAAAAAAAGGATACAAAAACACCACAGCGGGAGAAAATAAAACAGAGAAATGGCAGCATGGTGCAAAACCCAAAAGTATTAACTACATACTGCAACTCACTTTTTCTTTATATTTGGACACAGTTTCAGGACATCCTCTTTACAGGCCATCTTGAATTTATAAGAAAATCGAAAGTCTTTCATCTGAATCTAAAAAACATGAGCAAGATCACATGAGCAAAAGCTGTTTCGCTGTCGACATTAATTTACATAGTTAGTCATCAAATAACAGAGACATGGAGACATGTAAATCAGTTCTCTGAATCAAATCGCGTTGTGTATTGCGAAGAAAGAAAAAAAAGAAGATCAGGAACATCAGATGCACTGCAAATAAAGCTTACCAGCTGGAAATGTGTAACCCCCACCACACACTTGTCATTCATCTCCTTCTGATGTTTGTTCTGCACCAGACATTCCAGCAGATCACCTGTGTCTATTTGACTATCAGCCAGGTCCTGTGTTGGAAAGATGGAGAATGGGAAATCACATGTTCATTTTACTTTGATAGGGAAAAAAAACGATTAGTCCGGTTGTAAGAGCTGCGTATATCAGAAGACTTACAAAAACAGTTCTTACGAAGATTTTTTGCTTTTTAAATGATCTGTTGCAGTGTGGTACTCACATGGCAGTGGGTCTGGATGACTGGCTCACAGGCTCTAATAATGAGGGCTTCAATCTGAATGTCCTGTGGGAGAAAAAAATAACTTGTTCACCACCCGTTCTTAAGAAAAAATTGTTCTTGGAAAAAAAAAATCCCAATTATTCTGAGTTGTACCAATGTTTTCTTATTTGGGATTGGTTCCTATGCAAGAACAGAATCTATTAACGCCAAAGAGCATCTTGGGCAAATTAAATCACATGTCTGTTTGTTAAAAAAAAAAACTTTCGCTAAATTGGATTTCTTCAATTTCACTGTTGCATAATACTATTGTAATGTCCTAACTTTCTTAAAAAAAACACTTAAGAAAAAATTGATTTTTGGTGAATAAGCCCTAGTGAGGACAGACCAACACAGTACTCAAACATCATACATCAAGAGAACAGCAAAAACTATCAAATGCACCAATTTCATGTGAAAGTGGACGTGAGTAAGAGTGAGTGACCGTCACTGTGGCCACAGCACAACACACAGTGCACCACAACGAAATGCATGACCTCTGCATTGAATAACACGCCATGGTGTAAACCAGTGACAACTCGAATAGATTAGTTGCAAGCGCTCCTTAGTTGGGCAGAAAATGAGATGGAGTGGGAGTTATCAAACACTGTGAGAAATGGAAATGTGTACAAGGACTTTGCTAATGAGTCTGCTTTGTTGGGTTTTCATCGAAAGGCAAGAAAAAAGGAGTATATAAAATGAGAGCACTGAAAAACTGATCTGTACATTATACAGTTCTCAAGTAAAGAAAACAATTGTTTAGATAATGACATAACTTGAAAACATCAGAATGAAAGAGCGCTCTTTTATTGATATACTCCTGTTTCTTGCCATTGCTCATGAGTACCTCAGTGGTACCTTAGCGGTCAGGCCGGCGACCTTCCGATCACATTTTGAACACCCTAGAGATTACGTCATCAAACGTCCCCTTGGAGGTTTAATAAATAAATATAGTAGCGTTTACATTTAAAGGGGGCTACTGTGGCTGGAGGAAGTAAATGGAGGTTTCTTGTGGTAATGGGTTTAAGATAAGCCACAAGAGCACTTCCCCACAGTGCCTGGCAAGAAAATCATTAACAAGATATTAAGGCCTGACACTAGTGCTGTAGGTAATAAAAAGCAAGAATTAAACCCACAAATGCTTGATCCATCGATGAGAATCCTTGTGTGTGTGTGTGTGTGTGTGTGTGTATATATATATATATATATATATATATATATATATATATATATATATATATATATATATATACACACACACACACACACACTTTTTTTTTCAAGGTTATAAAACGTACCTGGCATTTTGTAATTATTTATATCATATGTATTATATCATAATAATTCGATATTTATATCACATCTCTTTTAAAACTATAATTTATACCTCTGACTCCAGCTCTGTCAGATTGCCCACCACCTCCCTGCAGTCTGACACCAGGTCTTCCAAATGGTCCTGTAGACACTCCAGCTCCTGAAACAGAGGGGAATGATCCATGAGACATCAATGTTATGAGAAATATCAACCTCATTCCAAAAATACAAAACAGAATCAAATTTGCTTTTCTCCAAAAATAGTTCACTTTTCTGTTTTCCAAAATTAAGATATTTACTTGGCCAGTTTCTGTTTTCTCACTGCACCACTTGCCCAGGTCAGTCATACATCGTCTCTGGAGTTCTGGATCCAGCTTCACATCCAGAGCTCTCTGGTGCAGGATCCTCTGGACCTCAACTTTACAGTCCCTTGTCAGCTAAAGATCATATAAACCAGTAAATACAAAACACACACACACACACACCTTTTTAATTATATCTAAACTCCACTTTGTACAGACAGACAGACAGAAAGAAAGAAGAAATCTAGTCTTTCTGAAAAGGAATTCAGCTTATTAAAAAACCTCAAGAAATTGCAACTAAAATTTACAGCTATAATAAATCACAACAAATTAAGCTAAAATTAAAATTGTTATAATATCCATCACCATCGTTAGTACTGCTTAAAAGGGATCCATTCCTCATTTTATGCTGTCTACATTTTAGTGAATTTCGAACACCAACCGCCCCATCAGGAACTCTTTCCATGCCACAACGCCCATGAATAAGGGAATTAGATCATGCATATCCTGTTTTATGGAAGACATTAGAATTTGCAACAGTGTGAGAATAAACCATTTTGGCACTCAGCTCAGCTGCTTACCCGTCTACCCTGCTCCTCTGTGCGGTAGGCATGGCGATAGAGGCAGGAGAACACAGCACCAGGAGGCATCATCTCACTCGTCTCATTCCAGCCGTGTGTGTGGCAGAGCCTGGAAGCATCATTCTGACATTTCCGATACAAGACCGGATCAAGTCTGTAGGGAACAGTTACGGTTGCTGTTCATAAACTCGAACAAACCTCCCAAGGATTTTTCTAAAAGTTCACTTTAGAAATATGCAGGAAAAACCAACTTGTATCTTAATACAGTTACAACACAATTGTTTTGATAATGACAGAATTGCATAACTGCACCAAGATAAACAGCAAAGAGCAGTCAAAAGAACATTAAAGTGTTGCAAGATCATGGATAAAAGCTGTTAATAAAAGACTGACTGGATTACCCGGTACATATATCAGAACATAGTTGAAATCTCTCGGCTTGATTAATTCCGTGCTGCACCGATGCAGAGCATCCGCGCATTCCTCATTTGCAACCCATTGCACAAGGCCACAGCAGATTCTTTATCTGAGCTTTCTAAAGCAGGAGTGAACAAACCTTTCAACAATACAAGCAGTGGGTGGATGCTCACAATGGGTAATTTCACCAAAGAGAAGCTTGAAAATATTCAAATTAAAACATACTTGTGTCTAATGTGCTGTGAACGACATCATGAACAGCAGAAAGGTTTTATTGCGCTAGTTCTGCGTGGGCACCAAAATGACACTTGACATTAAAAAGATGAGAGATGTATTGACAGAGAGGGTCAGCTCACAAATGTCACGGCTCAAACTGCAGCAAAATACTACACAGCTCAGAACTAGGAGCCATTATTTATTTAAAACCCCTAAAATGTGGCGACCAAATGACTATTTATCATTACGTAAATGTTCTTGCCATCCACACTTAAAGTGTTCTGCATCATCTCCAGAAAAAAAGCAAATAGAGTCAGAGATGGCCTGTACATGACGGAATGTTGTTGAGTCTTATCTGGAGAAGGAACATGACTCACTTCCAATCTCTGGAGATAAAATACTGCAACTCCAGTAGTCTGTGTTCACAGTCTTCTACCATCTTCTCTGTATACAAATGTTCCATCAGACATGACAGGATCCTGCAAAATCACACACACACACACCCCTATACTGTATAAAATAATACAAAAATGCTCCGTTTTTAACACAAACTTCATTAGGATGTCCAAGTAGTAAATGTCAGTATAAGCAAGACAAAAGCTATATATTTTAGGGTGGTGGCAGTGGTCTTACTCGCTAAACCACGTTAGAATCCAAGGTGAAAAATATCTAGAGCCAGACAGCTGATAATGTAGCCACATGCAGTCCAAAAATGCCCCGTTAATCGGAATGAACATTGTGATATTTATAACTAAACTTTATGTGACTATTCTGAATGGGGTGTTGGTGGCCTAGTGGTAGGACACTCGCTTTGGGACCCAGAGGTTGTGGGTTTCAAATCCGACCTCTGGCATTACCAACATTGGGTCCCTGAGCAAGACCCTTAACTCTAAGCTGCTCTGAGGGGAACTGTCTCTGAAATTAGAAAAATGTAAGTCGCTCTGGATAAGAGCATCTGCTAAATGCTGTAAATGTAAATGAATCATGTGATAGTGCTACAGTTAATCAATGAGCCAGTCATGCATCACTGTCGAATGTCTCAAAATGCACTCCATCATTAGAGAAATGCTTGTCTTATCCAAGGGAGAGAGAGGATCAAAGTACATCCAAAGAGTACATCTGACTCCTGATTTATTCTTTGACTAATTTAATTAATTATTAATCAAAGCAGTGGTTCCCAAAATGTGGGCTTGTGGGGGGGGGGGACTCTCTTAGATACTGCAGGAGGTGCACAGTAATGATCTTTAATCTTACGACAATCTCACACATGCTGGCATCACACTACTCATGCTAACATATAGAATAACCAGACACGGTATATAAACACACATGTACAACATGGCATACAGAAGGCACGCAGACGCAGTCAAGACAAAGTGAACACAACTCACATGGGGTCTCCATTGCGTATGTGTTTGCAAGCTGTCTGGATCACAGACTCACACGCTTCATTGAGAGCCCGGTCAATGCGGTAATCAGCTCCAGGGTCTGCTGACTGGATAAGTGCCTGGAGCTAAAAGAGGCAAAAATACACTTGGACTCACTCACACACAACACATTATGCATTTAAATAAGACTGCAAATATCCTCAACTCTTCCTGCAGCGTGCCAGCTTAGTGTCCTGGACTAACATTATGACCAATAACATTATGACCAATATGTGAATGTGAAAGGAACCAGATTGATTTGCTCATTACAATAGCATCTACAATTGAGGTGGGACGTAAGAAGCAGCAAGTGAACATTTTGATCTTGAAATTGATGTGTAGGAAGAAAAGAGATGGGTAAACACTAGGATTTGATCGACTTTGACGTGGGCCAAATTGTGATGGCAATACGATGAGGTCAGAGCATCTTCCAAAACCGCGCCTCATGTGGGATGATGTTCTCCATTTGCAGTAGTCAGGATCTACAAAAAGTGGTCCACGGTAAACTGATGTACCGGCGACAGGGTGATGGGCGGCAAAGACTAATGCTACGTTCAGACCAAGAGCTACTAAAGCTGTAAAAAAAAAAAAAAATTAAAAAAATTAAATCACTGAAGACACTCATAAAGCATTGCTGTCAAAATATTTTTGTTCGCTCGTGGCTCATGACATCATTCGAACATTCGATCTTGCTTAAAGGTGTCGTTTGCTTGTAGCCAGTGCGACAGCGTGCTGGGCTGTGCTGTTGTCCAGCCCAAAAAAAACATATGAAGTATTCAAAAACAAGAAGTCCAGACAAGCAGAGGCTAATCGATCAAATTACAGCCAAGAACAGAATCACATTAATTACGTTAAGTTTTGTAGTTTAGTAAATGTGAAAAATAGACTGCGCAATAATAATTCACAGTAGCACTGCACTCAGACACTTCATCCAACGCCTGTGCTTTCTTGTAACGAACTCTGAAGGCGAAAAGGAGAGGATCGTACAAGACAGGGTGCCTTGCTATCGGTGTGCGCAGCTTTTCACGCGGCATTTTGATCAGAACAAAACTACAGTAAGAACCAAAGTTTCAGAGTATGTTCTCTGGAATCCTCGCAAGCCGCAGACCTTCTCAATATTAGGCGAGTGGTCATAATAATATAGAGAGAAATACTGAGAGAAAATTGCCGTTTATGAAAGTGAACTGCCTCTGTTAGAAGCAAAGTAGTGAGATATTAGTCCTTAAACAAGCTTAAACCATCCACAATGCCCACAGGCCAACTCAGTTTCACAACCTGCTCAGTTGTCCATAGAGATATCAATGCTTACTGCACTCTGGCAGAGGCTGTCCACCGGCCCCTTGTCTCCACGGCCCACTTTCATGAGGCAATGGAGGGTGCGACCCTTGCGGTGTAGACCAGAGCAGTGAGTCTCAATCTCCCCACGACAATGCAGAACTATTTCAGGGCTCAGGGAGAAGTCCTCCATCAGCATGCGCCTGTAGTCTAGCATCTCTCCCTGACAGTCTCCGCTCACCATGCGTCCTGGTGCAAATCACACAGCAACAAGTTGACATTAATAATGAAATCAAGAACAAATTCATAAGGACAGACATGAGATCGCAGTACGTTGCTGAAAACGGTTATCAGCTGCTTTAAGATATTAACAATTTGCCTCATGGTTAAATAAAGTGAAGGTAACTTCGCCCCAACTCTTGGGCAGAGCTGCGAACGGAAGAATAAAGGCCACACTTTGCTTCTTACTGCTTTGTTTACAAATCCGATTTGTTTTTATTAGAAATTACTACTTTTATTAGAACTTATACTATCCATTAATGAACAAACTGCCTTAAACTGAATTGGTAAAAAAAATTATGCAAATAAGCGCACACTAACCTCTGTGCACTGCAGATTCCAGGCAAAGGAGAAGATATGATAGTCGAGCTTCTCTGGCTCTCGGCATGTTGGCGTCCAGGTTACAGCGATATTTGCGGAGGTCAGCCTTGCAGGCTTTGGCCAGTGAATAACTGACCTTATAGTCCTGGGCAATCAGCTTTTGCCTTGTGGTTAGGGCGTCTCTGCACTGTAGAAAGACAAGTTTATTGCAGCTCCACAACAACACACGCTCACACAAAACATTCCTGCGGGTTTTACAGGCTATGTTTGCTGCAGTTAAACCTTCAGTTATGTCGTCAGTAGATCATTTGTTTCTGCAAAATACTGTCTCACAAATAACTTAAAATTACTGTGAGCAAGACTAACGTCCTCTTCCTCCTACTTTTGAATAGACATCCAAATCTAACCCACAAAATCCACTTAAGTAACACAAAAACCGCCGGATAAGTGGCAAACCTTTTCAGACATTGCTTCCTCAAATTTGTGGTTGAACAGACACTTGTAGACCCTGCCTTCTCCGGCTGCAGTCTGCAAAAAGAACGAGTCGATTATCAGTACCCAAATCATCTTGTCACATAAAATAAACCTTCCCTGTGTCCCCTCACTACTGGTCAGGCTTCTCATCTACACCTTCACTGCACCTGCATCAGCTAATGCTGTCACCACCCTCCTAGTCTTATTCCAAGCCTGGAGGGCAGCTGTCAATCATCTTTGCTTGGGCCTCTTATTATATCACTCCCTAAGGGAATGATGCCACTGAATGAAAATGTTAAATGAGAGGCAGCAAAGTAGTGGGCATTCGAAAAGAATGAGGTGGATTCAGAGGACGCGTACGTGTTCACAGAAGCGCTCTCGGTCGTCTCGACAGGAGAAGTAGAGATAACGGTCGAGGTGGAAATCGTCAGACGAAAGTTCGGCCACACGCATGATGGCCTTTTTGCAGTCTTCTTTGATTTGGTGAGCTTTGTCCTGCTGCTCGGCCTCCTTGACCAAAGCCTTTTCCAGACATGCGATGACTTCACCTTGAGAGTGCACATCCTAAAAGAAGGGTTAAAAGAAGCAGAAAAGTTACAAAATACTGGGTATTACTATCACAAGAGCAGAAAACGAAAATAAAAACAAAAACCGTGCATGCGTGGCTGTGTGCATCTTCAATAAAATCTCTATGAAAAGAATGTGTGGATAAAAATCCACAAGGACCTCCCCGCCCACTCAAACATTTTCTGTACTCTCAGATCTCAAAGCATTTCTTTGCGGGCCTTCTTCAATCCACTTTTATGAGACATTTATGAACTAACTTTTATACTTTTTCTGAATGAAGTTTCGCAATATACTAGGCAAATCTTTAACAATCAAAAGGCAATCAAAAGGAAATAAACTGTCCACTGATGATGTGGGAATGCATCACAGTTTAAATATTAATTTCTCTCCAAAACATTTAGAAAAGCAACTGTGTTCAGTGAGAAGACACAGAATATGACCTTCAAAATGACCATAAAAGTTTTATTTTCACCATCTTAAAACAATAATGACAAAACGTGCTCACCTTTTCCCCAGTAACAATACTTCCACAATGCAGGGTATTGATGTCATCTCTGCACTTGTCCATGAAGCCACAAATAAGCCTGAAGTCACTGAAGATGATGCTGGTCATCTTAGTGATGTACTGATGGCACTGGTACTCTGTGATATTACCACGGTGGTCCACTAAGCAAGACACCAGGTAGCCCTTACCTCTCTCCTCATCTGCACATTCTTTAAGCTTTAAGAGGAAAAAAGATAAATGTGTGTCTGTCAGTATATGACTAGTCACAAAACTAATACACAGCACTGATTATAAATGAAAATCTGTAAAACAAAATCCTGAAAATAACTATCAACATGAAATTCTATTAATTTTGCCTTACTACTGTAATTCTGATATACTAATTTGTTTCATATACACACAATAGTCCATTCACACACACTTTATAAAAATAAAAATGATGGACACAAAGAACATCAAGTGTAAAAATCTAAAGAACTTTTGATGCTCAGTAACTAGACAAAGTTGATATAGAGATTAGACAAAAAAACAGTTTCTGAGAGATGACTTGTGTCATCGTGGCTTTAAGCTGACCTCTGATATGGTACTTTTACACACTTCAACGGCCACTGACTCGAACTTTGGATCAGTAGTCAAGTTCAATTTATAGTTCCACAGCAACTATAGCAGGAGAGGAGAAGCACAAAGTTAGCATTCAAAATAGATGAGAGAAAAGTGAAGGAATATCCAGGTGTGCAAGGCAGTGTGAAAAGGACCATTGACTTGATTGCGTTTGACTGCTGCCAGGACAAATGTGTGAAAAGAGTGTGAAGAGTTTCCTGAGCCAGGCAGAGACAGCTGAAAGACGGAATGAATCCAGACAACCTTAACAAGGCAGTGAACAAAGCCTCAAAACAATGACAGAAACTAAACCAAAACAATGAATCATAATTAGAGTCTATTTTTAATCCATAATACTCGTAGTAAGGTAGCAGTGCAAGATGATGTACATAAAGGTCTGAACCAACATGACTGCATGATGGCTCCGGAATGTACAAATAAAAAGAACAATCGTCCTCTGACACTGCAGCGAGCAACAAATTATAACAGCTCTGGGGTTTTTTGCTGCACTATTAACATATTTAACATGCTTTTGAAAAGACATGCATAACAGATTTAAATAGATTTAACTGATAAGTACATTTTTTGCCACACGTTCTCTTAACATAAATAAATAAAGGTTGCTATATACATATAAGCCTATAACATGACTGGGATTTTGCTACTGTTTGTAAGTGTTAATAAATATTTTTACATATCAAAGTTAATATCCAACAAAACCATATTACAAACTTCATCATTTCTCACAAGATTCCGCAGAAAAGCAGCGGGTGACTCAAACATGACTCATCCATTAAATAGCCCATATGTCTAATTTGTGGACCGAGCCAAGGGTTTTAATGAGGAGATCAAAGCCATGAAATTAATGTGATGATTTCTATCAAAGGGAAACATTCTTTCACAGACACCTTATTTAAAGGAAAAGGGGCATTTGTGCATCATTTAATTACATAAATTATATAACATGAGGAAGAAGAGGTTATTATTTTGGTGGCAGAAATTCTCTCAAAAGTGAATCAGCACTTACATGGTTGCAGTCTAAAGCGATGTCGCCTTCCTGTAAGAAAACAGGGGAAGATAAACATCAGAACCACCAACCTTAAAGGTACACCGAGGCAAAATAAACACAGAGCACTGAATTATTGAACTGTGTGAAATCCATACAACTAATGTGTCAAACCATGATTTAATAAACTCCAACAAACACTTAATTCAGCCACCATTTGAAATAATGTTGTCAAAGAAATGTTGCCTCCTTTTAATCGTGCAGATTAAACCTTGCTTTAGGCTAAACATAGGCAACAGGAAGTTGCCGATTTAATCCAACTCTAGATTTAAGATCAGCCGTACAAGCTTTGAGACTGCATTTCATAAATACAAACCAGCAAACAGTGAGCACATTTATAATTGGAACTGGAATTATAAATGGAACTGAAATTAAATGAATAACAAAAGAGAAAGGAAGTCGACGGGATAAGTCTCAGACAGCAAGTTTAATTAGTTACAGTCTAGCAAAGAAATTAATACATGATGTACAGTATTTTTAGAAGGGGAACATGGACAGGCAAGTCATGTAACAGAATAAATTTGCAGTTGAACATCTCATAGAAGGTTACAGTGTACAGTATAATAAAATCCTACTAGGAAATGTACAACTGCAAATTTATTGTGTTAAATGCATTAAATGCTACATATTGAGCAACGGCTGTGAGAAAATCTTCCGTTACGTGAAGTGATATTCAGCAGCAAACACCAAAACAGTATGGCTCCATTACTGCCAGCCTACAAGAGTCATGCCAGAAACAGAGACGCCCAAAACAACACAAACCCTAAATAGAGTCACGAGGGCTGCCAACTTCCAGATGCTATTTGAGCTCAGCGACTACACCCAAATCAACCATTCAGTTTCACATGCCACAGCCCCCTCGAAAACACACGGATCAAGTATGAATGGGAATTACAGCTCATTACAGCCACTTATTACCTCTGCCCAGAAACATGCCTCTTCCAAATATGCTAGGTCAACAGGATCAAGTAAGTGCCTGGCCTTCACCTCTTCGTTTGCCCTCTGCAAAAATGCAGTCTTGGACAGTATATGGTGCGTCTGGTATTCAGACAGCAGCGGACAGAAACCCACTCCAATATTACAATACATATGGTAATTATTCTCAATAATAGCAAATAAAAACCTCCAAAAGCATGTAAACCACAAGTGGAAGTATGAAATAGCAATTACAGAGATTATTATGGGAGTAAAACTCATCAAGATTCTATTGACTTCCTTACATAATTAAAAGCAAGATTTTTATAGACACCTATTGAAAATATTAACTAAATTAAGAGAAAAACATTATTATAATAATGCACATTAATTCAATATCCATTGGAAATCCATTTCTTTCAATCAAACCCAGGCCCAAGGTAACCAGACACTTAGTCTTTTTGTGTATATATGGCTAAACAAAGAAGACACACTATCCTTTATATTGATGTTTCCTGCAGCTTAACTGCAAACAGCTGAACACACGGATGTAGATCTTTAACCAGGATCGGTGCCAGAAATAGCTCCTCAGAGAGAAAGCAAAAATAATTTAATTATCCACCCAATATTAACCACGATTATAATCATCCAACAAACTGAACATCTGAATGTTCAATATTACGACAAAATCACTAATTTACGTAAGCAATTATCATCATTATTATTAAAAACAATCAAGAAATGCTTCCACTAAGCTGGTATGCAAATTTGTAAAACAATTTTTTTGGTGTACTGCTCAGCCTTAGTCCACAGTGTGCCCACTAACTGCAGTTTAAAACCCACAACTGGGGCTCAAGCCAACTGTCTGCATCCTCTTACCCTCTAAAATCAGCCAAGTCACACTTAAGACGGAAGTAAGACAGAATCACCATCACACGCCCAATCAGCCATGTCACAAACATCAAAGTTGAGACAAGCTGCGCATGACTTTGAGAGGATGCAGAGTCACTGCATCACAATGAGGAATAAACAGACTAAACAAATGTATAACCACTTAACATTTTCACACCACTCATACATCTCATATCTATGAAATAAGTCCAAAATAATGTCTCCCATGAGATGAATAATTACTCCACTCACTAAATTCATCTGAACTGCTGCCATCTGTTTCTGTGTGCAGCAGAACCACAAGCAGCTGGGATGAGTTTCTCCTGATGCCAGCACCGGCCGTAAGAGACCCTCCACAGAAGTGTAATCTTAGAACGCACCTTAATTAGGACTCCACATTTTACTATGAACCACTGGTCTGATGTTGTATTTTTAAGCTCCTATGAAAATTTACTACACACTATTCATTTCCTCTTTTGAAAAAAAGGAAGCAGCTAAGCAACCAGTGATGATGTTCAAGGTCTACAGCTTGAGTCGGTCGTTTTTCCTTCAAGAATTAGCACTTTGTTGATTTGGCTGAGTAATCAAGGGGTTGTGAGCAACTCGAGATGCTCCCTAGAAATTACACACTGCCAGTTCAGGATCAGGATACATCCAACAGGATCTGGTGTTATAGAGTAATCAGCTTTCATTCATTATCAGACATTTCTTGATAAGCCAACAAAACTCAGATACATGCATATCAGATACAACATAATGCACCATAACATCCACATCTTTAGCCAACCATTTCTGTCTTAGGTTGTCCCAACCTCACTGGCCACCTGAAACTACATTACAAAGAGCCCTTAAATCAATCTCTCCTTAAACTTGACAGAAAGAGAAAAACCAAAATCAACATAAAATCAGGCCACAAAAAATCCGTCCCTGTCTAACCATCACATCAGCCGCCTGTGTGTTATCACCTTTTTTCCTACCACTGGTTTCTTGCCAAAAAAAGAGCAAGTCTGACACAAATTTGCATGTGTGGGATCCAGAGATCCAGACGGAAAAAAATGCAAATAAAAACAACCACTCTCCTCCAGACGCATTACTTTAACGTGGAGCATGTAATTTTGCAAATAGCAGCACAAAAACCAACTTGTTAGATAAAAAAACTAGGTGCTTTGTAACTCCACTGGGTGCAAAAAGTCTTTCCTTACGCAACAGACATTCCAGAAGTAGCCTCAAGGGAGGAGGAAAATGTCCAATATATGTTAAGCTAACGTCTCTTTGGCACACATTTCTTAACAGAAGGTAGTGAGTGCATAAAATGCATAACCAGACAAAGACAGATTAAACAACACTGAGCAAATGTTATTAATCATTGATAAGAGTCAAGATTTTACACCTGTTCCTGAAGCGAACAGCAAGTCACAAGCGTCTGCAGCATGTTGCTACAGCATTAATATTAATCCAGTTCTTAACTGGAAAGAAAACAAGAATGCCAGTAGTTGTTGAGGATTTATGGCTTCCATTTTTACATAGGAAGCATAAAGGGCAGGTTTTACAATCCTCATCTAGGAAGGAATTTTTCGTGAATTGGAAAATTAATGACTCAAGGAACCATGACCTCTTGAACCACCAGTCCAACACAAAACCTGGAGGCCGACTTGTTTCTGGAATCCAACTGAAAGTTTTGGCTTTAGACAATGGTATACAAAGTGGTTGTGGAGAGGATATCCACCCATGTCTCTCTAAGCTTTCTTGATTTTATAGATAAAAACAAAAAAAAATAGACATCACACATTTAAATATTGGACAAATATTTCAGGAAGAAAAAAAATGCACTGTAGCTGTCCATACATCATAACAGTCAACACATCAAGCACAAGATCATCTCTATATAGTTTGCTGTTACTTTACACAATTACCTTGGGCAAAAAAAAAACATTTTACCAACCAGTGATTCACTTCTTACTCTAATCCACAGCAGCTTGTTCTCTTCTAGACCATTACAACTACAGTCAGCACAAAGCTCAAGCAGCGCCTCTGGACACATCCTCCTCCCATTCAGCAAGAAAGCCCATTACACCCTCTCCGAGGCAGCCGTTGGCTGGCCACTAAGCACTCAGGATAGGGCAAGCTTCCCTTCCAGACACCTCACAGCAACACAGCAACACTTCCATGGCAAAAAGACCAATTACAGGTAAGCCACTGATAACTGAACTCTTACTAAAACAGATTCCATCACATAACCTATTTATAGCCATGCGCTCTCCTCACACAAGATGCTGCCTCTTACACTTTTTGCCCACACACAAACCAAATCTTCCCTGTAATTTGATTGTGTCAGCATATCGTTTCCTTCTCAGTCTTATCTTGAATTTCATCCTTGTGCAACGTATCAATCAAGCTCTCCATCAGCCATCAGGTCCCTCGGGAATGTGTCCCTGCGGCCATCACGAGTGCCTTTGTTTACACTGAACCCTTCTGTGACACCCATATTATCAAACTGATCAAGATGCAAATGAAATTGAGTGAGCACAGTGAGTGAGAGACAAGATGCAGCTGTGTCTGGGCCATAATCCCCCTCCTCCTGCCGCTACCTCTGCCAAAAAGACAAGCCCAGAAGGGTCTAGCCTAGGGAGAGGCAAAGGAAGAGATTTATAGCAACCATTTAGCCCATCAGAAGGCCACAGCTGTTACAGAGTCCCTGCAAAGTAATTATGGCAATAATTAAAGCCTTACTCTGTTATACGCCTAAAGAAGCAAACAAATGCAGGATAACTTGCATGACACATGAACAGGAAAAAGGTAGAACTACAGACATCATCAAGCTGCATCTACTGGTCAAAATAAATTAATAAAACACTTGGCTATGTTGACTAAATTGGGTATTATAATGCAATTGAAACAGGAATAGAAATAGAATTATTTGCAATTTAGACAAGAAAACTAGTGTTTATACCCTAATGCAAATGTTGCCCTTGATCTAAAAAAATACAGTTCAGAAAATAAATCATTCAATAATAATGTAAAGAATTCTTCACTATTTGTCTCAAGCATACTGGACTCCTTTCCCAAATGAATGACCAGTAGCATATTTTTACATTTCACTACATGATGTGCTTTTGTGACTATGTGAGAAACAAAAACTTTCAAACAGAACCGACTCCAGCGTTACACCACTCCAACACAGGGTTGTTGATAGTTTACTGCTCCAGCTCACCTAATAAACTCTACTGCAATTAGTGTTCTGCACCTGTGTGATTCTCAACCAGCCTTAAAGGGGCATGAAGCTCATAAGTCTGAGTATGTCGAAACTATGCACCTTCAGAATAAGTTGACAGGGCAGAGAAGTGAAGAAAACAAGTAATTAGATATTCATATGACTGACATTGTTAATTGTGACAGATGTACCCCATAGTACCAGAAGCACACAGTGACCAGGGCAGCTCTCTTGGGGACAGTACCTTGCTCATGAGTCACGGGGCAAACACCCTACCGTTACGCCACCAATTGGCCCAAATGTAAAAGCTGGGCAAGCAAAAATGTGGGTTGTCTGGAGAAGCCTAAAAACTGTGCAAAGAAATAAAGGCATAAAGAACAGTCACATAAAGACAAATAAAGAATCTTGAATCTTGAGGTACGGCTCCAAACTCGTCACACTTGCAGAAAAGTAAGAATTCGAAAAATGCGAACTAACAGGTTTCCAGTCAGATTCTGCGTTCAGAAATCAGAAATTCTAGGTTTCACTGCCACCTTCTACTTAAATTAGATATTCCAAGATGAAGCAAGCCATTGTTCTATCTTTAATGAGCAGCAACAGCTACAAAATTACCAAGGCAGTTAAGCGAGAAAGGGGGTCAGCCACTTACAGGAGAGGCTTTGAGTTTTTAGTGATTTTCTCTCTGAAAGGTCAAAGCTGTCCCCAAAAAAAGGACAGAGAAAAGATAGAAAAAGAACAGTGCCATTTTCAAACCAAGAACTGGGTTTTAGCAAACAAAAACAAAACTCTGCAAATAAAAAAATGTCAAACAACAGGGACTGCCTTAATCCATTTGACCAACTCCATTAGTCTTGCTTTTGAATCTCTTTCTCCCACTAGATGATACCAGTGATTTTATTAAAGCATAAATCTAACCTTACAATATGCTTTGTATTCTGAGAGAGGTTACTGGGCAGGTTTTCACATGAACTAGGTCACTGTGTCAGTCACTCACATCATCATGAAAAACAACTGGGAAATAACATTTCAACACGAATTCTGCTGGACATATTTCCTCAGTCACGTACAGTAAATGATGTTCTGACAGGGACTTCAGCAGACCAGGAAGAAGAGTGTCTGTGGGCTAAAGGTACGAGTTAGACCAATGATTAATTCTTTAACCATAAGGCTAATCAAGCCATTCGGTTTTCAGTTTTTTATTATTATTTTTAAGGTTCAAAGCAAAACACGCAACCTTACAAAATCATCCCTTCAAGTTATTTTCTAAAAGGTACAGACAAATATTTTTAAGTCCCCAATGTCCTGCAGCCCTAATATTATTAAAACATTTTCGGACAGACAAACTGAGAAACTTTTCAGTCACTCCGGTTTAATAAAAACAGTTTCACCACTTCACCTCAATGTGCACATCAACATTAGAGCCAAAGCGTTATATCAGTAACGTAAATATAAAAAAAAAAAAGTCACAAACACAAGCAAGTTGGTGGCTGGCTAACTCTGGCTGGCTAGCGTTGACGCCACCGTCAGAATAAATCAAGCAAATTCGCACTGCTCATCGCGGTCCAGCTCACCTCCTTCCTGTCCTGCAGGCACTCGAGAACAGCCAGGTTGTTATTCCAGGTGTGTTTGGGACAGAGCCGGTTCAGGTCCTCCCGGCAGGCCTCCTCTTCAGAAAGCTTCCAGCCGCCCGCTTTTTTGGGCTGGGAGACCGAAGCGGCGGCCCCGAACCCGCCCGCATTGAGAGCGCCTGCTTTTGGCTGCCGGTTAATGGAAATGACCGGAGGATGGATGTTTGCGTTAGCTTGTTGTCTCAAGCCTTGTGCGAGTAAAAGGCAAGAACACTGCGAGATCAGCAGCAGGAGGAGACCGACACGTCTGCGCTCCGCCATCTTCGGCTTCTGCTAAAGCTGGAGCGACGCCGCTCGCACTCGCCTGTTTAAAGGCGTCTGTGAGCGCAAGCGCTGTGGGCGGACAGATGCTCTGCGGGCAGCGGACACCCCACATGGCCATAACAAGTTGTTGCAAGCAAACCCGCGTTCAAATGAGGCGTGTGAAGCTCCTCTAAATGTAAATATACTAAACGATATTAAAACATTACTATTGTATATTTAAAATATAATGGAGAGGTGCGTAAAGCGGGCAACACACGTTATGTATATTGTACGTTTTCCTTCTACCTGGCACTTTAGATTTACCCTTTTCCAAAAAGATGAATGATGTTCAGTTTTTTTTTAAATCTAGTTTGATACATCCAGACCATGCTTGTGTACGTTGAATTTAACTGAATATTAATGTGGAACGTGTTCTAACATTCTTTATTGCTCAAATCACCTGAATCATATTGAGGTGCCTTTAACCCTTTAAAACATGTTTTTGATCCGATCCAAATCACAGTAATCTAACTGTGGATAGGGGAATAACAGACCAATACCACTAACAGTGAACACTTTGGATGAAAACCTCAATTCCCAAATATTCCACTTAAGTTACTCCCTCAACCCTGGATTGTTAAATATATATGTGTGTATAATAGGGTGACCAGACATCCTCTTTTCCCCGGACATGTCCCCTTTTTGAGACCTGGAAATTGCGTACGGCCGGGGTTTTAGAATTGTCCGGGATCTCTAAATGTTAACTACCGGGACGAAGCGTCTGTCCTATGGAAGCCCATTTCCGCCACTAAAAGAAAAAAATTCGAATGAAAAAAAGTCGAAATTATGAGATAAAAAGTCATAATTATGAGATAAAAAAGTCGAAATTATGATATTTTAAAAACGCGAAATTATGAGATAAAAAGTCATAATGATGAGATAAAAAGTCGAAATTATGAGAAAGGAAGTGCGCATGCGCGCCAGTGGTGCTAAACTTGCCGATGTCACTTGCAGAGGCAACTTGTGAATCTGCAAGCAAATGCAGTATTTCATTTGTTGTGAAGCCACGTTTAAAATAGTCCTCGATGTATTTACAATCCATTTGAATCCGAAGTCAAGCCAAAAACGTCAAGTTTGCATGTGCAAGTGACAACGGCAGGTTTAGCACAACTGGCGCGTATGCGCACTTCCTTTCTCATCATTTCGACTTTTTATCTCGTAATTCCGACTTTTGATCTCATAATTATGACTTTTTATCTCATAATTTCGTGTTTTTTATCTCATAATTTCGATTTTTAATCTCGTAATTTCGACTTGTTTTCGTTCGGATTTTTTTTATACTGGCGGAAATGGGCTTCCATATCTATCTTCACACTTCGACACCTTTTTTGACAATTTAAATCAAATAACTCTAATGGCGGCCGCGTCTCAAACCACTAGGCAGCTCGCAGATTCGGACGCAACCTGTGCGTCGTCTAGGGCTGGGAATCGCTTTCATAAAGAACCGATTCCTCGATTCAAGGTAGCTAAGAATTAAGAATCGACTCCAGTCAAGTATCTAGCAGTTCTCCAAGTAACATTACACACTAAATACCCATTTTACCATAAATATTCAAATGAAGATACAGTACAGTGTGATATCTCTCTGTATGACTATAAAATCATGCAGAACGGTATTTTTAATGTTCCAGTGCAGTGTAGTTTTCAATTAGTCACGAATTTAACATGGATCAAGCGAATCAATACTGGTTAGAATATGAAAACATATTCGAGATTAAAAAGTTATTTGTTACTTAGTTATACAAGAATAACATAGTAGTGATAGGTAAACTTGTTCTAGTTCAGTACTGTTCAAGTAATATCTAATTAGGTAAGCACATATATTACATAAAACAATCTAAACGTTGATCTACGTTTATATGAAAAATATCCCCATACAAGTTATATTTATATCAGTTACACAAATATAAAATTATGAATACATATAGCATATTTAGTAAATGAGTGGACTGAGGCTAGAGTCAGCACATCAAGAGCTACTACGCACAGACGAATCTTAGACATGGGCTACAAATGTCGCATTCCTCACGTCAAGCCACTCCTGAACCAGAGACAACGTCAGAAGCGTCTTACCTGGGCTGAGGAGAAAAAGAACTGGACTGTTGCTCAGTGGTCCAAAGTCCTCTTTTCAGATGAAAGTAAATTTTGCATGTCATTTGGCAATCAAGGTCCCAGAGTCTGGAGGAAGAGTGGAGAGGCACAGAATCCACGTTGCTTGAGGTCCAGTGTGAAGTTTCCACAGTCAGTGATGATTTGGGGTGCCATGTCATCTGCTGGTGTTGGTCCATTGTGTTTTCTGAAGTTCAGTCAACGCAGCCATCTACCAGGAAATTTTAGAGCACTTCATGCTTCCTTCTGCTGACAAGCTTCATGGAGATGCTGATTTCATTTTCCAGCAGGACTTGGCACCTGCCCACACTGCCAAAGGTACCAAACGCTGGTTCAATGACCATGGTGTAACTGTGCTTGACTGGCCAGCAAACTTGCCTGAGCTGAACCCCATAGAGAATCTATGGGGTATTGTCAAGAGGAAGATGAGAGACACCAGACCCAGCAATGCAGATAACCTGGAGGCCGCTATTAAAGCAACCTGGGCTTCCATTACACCTCAGCAGTGCCACAGGCTGATCGCCTCCATGTCACGCTGCATTGATGCAGTAATTAATGCAAAAGGAGGCTCAACCAAGTATTGAATGCATAGAAATGAACATACTTTTCAGAAGCCTGACATTTCTGTTTAAAATATCCTTTTTTTAATCGAGCTTATGTAATATTCTAATTTTCTGAGACACTGAATTTTGGGTTTTCATTATCTCCATAATCATCAAAATTACAAGAAATAAAGGCATGAAATATTTCACTCTATGTGTAATGAATCTATATGAGTTTCACTTTCTGAAATGAGTGACTAAAAATATTGAACTTTTTCACAATATTCTATTTTTTTGATATGGTCTGTATATATTCACACATATATATATATATACACACACACACAAATATAAAATTTTCATTAAAAAATGTGTGGGCTAAAATCATCAGGGCCCAAAGCTAAGTGTCCTGTTTTTCACAAATTTATATCTGGTCACCCTAGTGTATAAGAAACTGTGCACCTTTTTTATGTTTGGGTTATATTTTTTAAATTTCACAAATCCTTTAAACCCATGAGCCGGACGGTGGTGCAGTGGAGCACTGCCGCCTCACTGCAAGGTCCTGGGTTTGATCCCTGGGTCAGCATTTCCCTCATTAGCAATAAAACTATCAAGGCATTGTAAATAACCAATCAATATTAAATATTCATCTTATAGAGGTAGTCATTGCGCACTGTATAAACCTTTTTACCTTCAAGCTATAGTCCTGGGCTATAGTCCCTTTTTTTAACTCACCACAGTGAAAAGATCATATTGCACCATTATGGTTATTTAGACACTAAATATAAGGGGTAAAATAACATCATATGTTGTTCTCTCTCTTTTCCCTTTTTTTAACAGATAAAAGGAATACACATGTGAATGGTTTTAGCATTGGACTAAATAAGATATAGCTTTTCATTTATTTTTATAGAAAAGGGATAAAAGCTAGGCTTCCCAGAATGTTATGGACAAGCCATGTCAGTAATAGTGGTTAACACAGCAAGTGTTGCAGAGTTTATTGGTTTTGCTTTGCACAACTGCATGGTATTCTGCAGTTTTAATACACCTGATCCAGTAATTCTATAACAATCGTGGAACACACAACTCAGTTTAAAAACTTTATAAAGATCTATATTATACTGACTTCTCCATTAATGTTAATTCCAATGCATACATTAATGCACACATACACTGCAAAGTAAAAGCAATTTTGAAAGGTTCAATATTTTGAGTAATATTACTCTATGTTTTATTGAAAAGAACGGGCAAGCTTATAAATATACCAAACCATTGAATACTTTCAAGGTTCCCTGGAGTCCACCATTTTGCTGTCACCTCTCGTATTACACTAGTGGACATAAAAAACACTGGAACAAGACAAGTCAAGGTGGGAGAAAAATGTACAAAATCCACTAATCCGGTGAACTATGTACTCATCAGTATATTTGCATATTTGGTCTCTTCGTTCAAAAGAAAAGGAGACAGTCCAGATGCTAATCAACATTGTTCACTGCATTTCTCCTAGGTGAGTGTCTCCTCACTTCTAATGTACTCTCCGATGTCAGCTTGGTGGAACACAACAACAGCCATTGGGTCAACTCTTCGACACTCTTGTGTGGTTTTTGCTGCCACTCCAAAGCCCTGCAATGTGAAACTGTGATCAGCTGCATGCTATTAATTAGTTCAGTTTAAGTTCAAAATATAAGTATGTAATAAAATACAACCCTTACCAAAGGTACATCAGCCATTGAGTATATTACCACTCCTTGGTACTGAGCTGTATTTTCTGTAATCCTCCCAAGGCCCGACTTCATGATGTGATTTCCATATAGAAAAGACTGCTCTGCTCCAGGCTTTACCCATACTTTATACTGTTAGAAAACAAACATGATTCCTGAAATTGTCAGTCTTGTATAAAGTACCCGAAAGTCACACTTAAGTATAAGTACAGATACCCTCCCAAAAAGTTACTTTGAGTCACCAACTAGAATTCCACTCAAGTAAGTCTCAAAGTATCTAGTATTTTCTGTACTTAAGTATTACAAGTAATCTATAACTAACTGTACTTGAAATGAAAGTACGAGTGCAAGCAAATGTTAATAACAAAAATAAAATCATACGACTGAAATTTTATTTTATTTATTTTTTTAACCAAATGCTCCTTGTCGCGGGCCCTCGGCCATGCTGTTATTTATTTATTTTTAACGGAGCATAAGCATTTGCGACACCGGAGCCACTGTCCTGAATCTTGAGCCTCGGAGGTTTGGATCTTCATCTATTTAAGCAATGGGTTTTCTCCACTGTTTTCAGACCTTAAGCTACTGTTTGGGAATGAGACACTTCATGACACACCACTGACTTCCAATCATAAATCCTTTTGCAGATCTCATCTTTGTTTTTGAACATTAAAAGCCTTTGAGACTGATGTGGCACTAAATGCTGGGGAATTATTTTCTCCTTACTATGAAGTTTGGCATTTTAAACAAGCGTCGGGAAATAGCTTGCAGCCTGTAGGTTACTCCGCATCCGTCAATGTTTAAGCGAACTGCCGAAACCATAATGTTTATTTTTATTTTTAGGAAGAATAATTAAATCGTAATTAAACCAAAGAAAAAGACAGCCTTTCCACAACTTTGGCTGCCCCCATTTTTTCCCTTCGGATCTGCATCAATCTCATTATTAACCTTTAGTGCACTCAGTTAACGGAAATCTGTCATAGCGACGGAAAACTTTAATCCATGCCGCTGTCTCAACGTTTAATATTAGAACGTTTGCTCAGCACTTCAAAGCATGGTAAAGAAAAATTTTGCCAAATCACACACTTCAAAAACAGGGCTTTAAAAACCTAAACAGAAGTAGGCTATTGTTGTTATTTTAAAAAATGTCAGAATTTTTGAATAATCTAAAATAAACTATGAAGCTTACTGTGAAGCTTATCTGGCACCTCGAAACATAAACAATGTTTTCAAAGCCTTAAGAATTTACAGAACACCAACACCATACGTGTGCACGTCGCGTTACCTGATTCACAGACCAGTGACAAGTCAGCTTCCTCAAGCTTTTGTTGCGGTCACCTAAACTAAGAGCGGCAGAGAAAACACCAAATCTAATTTGATTTTTGAAACGAGTAACGACCCTCCGCGCTGAAAATGTATCGGAGTAAAAGTATGCAATTAAATTAGGAAATGTAGTGAAGTAATAGCGGGAAAAAAAACTCAAGTACAGTACAGATACTCCCAAAACATACTTGAGTACAGTAGTGAAGTATTATTACTTCGTTACTTTACAACACTGGAAACTCTAGGGGTTACCTATAAGCGGGGGTTATAGTCCTTGTAAATACAGGCGAGTAATACCTTGGCATATGGAGCGAGGAAATCCAGAGCTGTGATATGCAGACGAAATTTCTGAGTTTTTGTGAACTTTCCGAAACATGTGCCAGCAGAAACCAATTTGTCTCGAGATATATTTGTGGCCAGCTTCAGCATCTTTTCACTAATTCAACAAAAATAAAAAATTAGCAATGTAAAATTACTTGGTTTTCATCAATCAATTAAACTACAAGAGACTTTCCATTCATTATGTAAAAGATTCCGGGGTTTAAAAATATTTGTTTCATTTTTAGTAATCACTCATCGCTAATTTAATTAAGGGATGCCTAATATAAACTTACCTAATGTAGTAAACACGGTCATGGTGCAGCCTGAAGCAGTAAGTTCCATCAGGTCTATCAATAAGGAGTTTGATGTTTTCGCCGATGCTACAAACCAAATGTAGAGAAGTGTATATTATAATATATATCAAGCGAAACGGCGACTAACGACAGCAAACGTTAACTTGATGCTGCATAAAATGATTAAAACATTCTACTTATAGAAAAAAAGATACTTACTACTTGGAGAGTTTCTCAAACATCGTTTTTGTCTCTTCGTCCGTCAACGGACGCATTTTGAAGGATTAAACCACACTTTTTGCTACAGAATAAATAAAGAAAACACGTTGGTGTCGACAACGTGAGAACGTGGAAAGAGCGACGGCCCGTCGCACACATGTGACGTCACGTCAGCGCGGCACAGTGGCCGTGTTCCAATTCGTAATCGGTGCCAAATAGTTAGCAAACACATAGCGGTGTAGTACAGTAGTATGCTGTTTGGGACGTAACCTAAAGATGGCGACCGTAGACGTGGAAGACGAGAGTATTCTGGTATCTATATTTAAGGATTGTTTCCCCGAGAACTGGAGGGACAACCCAGACTTCGCGGCCTATTTATCGGAATTAAGTTCATATGGGGTGGAAAAGCTGAACCGCGAGCCCGAGCGCCTGGCAGAGGAACGCAGTCAGATCCTGCAGCAGACGCGCGAACTCGCCTTCTCTAACTACAAGACCTTCATCCGCACAGCCGACTGCACCAAAGAAATATACAGAGATTTCGGACGAGTGGAAAGCAGTTTGTCCAAACTTCTCGACAAACTACCGGGCTTTGGCGAAAAATGCAGGTCTGTGGATCAACCGACAAAAGAGCTCCTACATACGAGTAAACTGATTTGGTGTCCTATAAATGCACTTTTTCTACATCCGTATTTGTTTATTGGGTCTTCCGGTTTTGCTGTATCATTATTAATATTTAAGTATATTCGTCCTTATTAAAATGAGCATCCTAGAAAGGTGACATGGTAGATAGCTTAGTTTAAATAAAGGATATTTGCTATGTTTTATAGATACATTTGTTTTCCCCCTAAATCAGAGGTTTTGTAAAGGATGCAGAAGAGATTGGGGTGAGCCGGCGGATGAACAGCCTGACGCTGAATCGACACACAGAGATCCTGGAGATCCTGGAGATCCCACAACTTATGGACACTTGTGTCAGGAATGGCTATTATGAAGAAGCGTTGGAACTGGCCGCCTACGTGAAGAGGCTAGAGAAGAAACATTCATCACTCCCTGTAATTCAGGTACTGTACTAGCATCTAGACATGTACCTTACAAATCAGTCTAGAATAGTTGCTTTTTACACATTGTCACAGACTCTTAAAGTCAAATACATATGTGAGTGGACCAGTGTTTTCTTTGAGAACACAAACACATGTAAGCCGTATTATTTGAGAAGTTGTTTTCTTAGAATTCTTAAGTGGTCTGTGTATGGAAAGGTGACAACCACAAATTCAATTATTGTATATGTCTCATTTTACATTCTTTCATATCTTAAAGGGAATTGTTCATGAGGTCCGTCAGTCAACCCAACTCATGCTGAACCAGCTTCTTCAGCAGCTGCGCAGTAATTCTCAGCTTCCTGTTTGTCTGCGAGTGATTGGCTACCTGCGGAGGATGGACGTTTTTACTGAGGCCGAGCTACGTGTGAAGTTTCTGCAGGCTCGGGGTAGCTGGCTGCGTTCCATCCTCGTTGCTATCCCTGACGAGGACCCCTACATCCACGTCACCAAAACCATTGAGGCCTGCCGAGTGCACCTGTTTGATATCATAACTCAGTACCGTGCTATTTTCTCTGATGAAGACCCACTTCTTTCACCAGGAATACAGACTGTGAATGAGAGTGCCATATTTCATGGATGGGTGGTGCAACAGGTTGCCCAATTTTTGGAAACCTTGGACAAGGATCTCACACGTGGGGTGGGAAGCCGTTTGGACTCCCTGCTTGGCCAGTGCATGTATTTTGGTTTGTCTTTTAGTCGTGTAGGAGCAGATTTTCGTGGGCAGCTTGCACCTATGTTTCAGAGGGTAGCCCTGGACACCTTCCAGAAAGCTGTCAAAGAAGCTGTGGATAAGTTTCAAGAGGATATGAATCTGTACACTCTGATTTCTTTGCCATCAGTGCTTGGAAACACAATCCCACCTGTGGCTCCTAGTGCTCAGGCTGGCACACTTCAGCCACCCATGGCCTTGCTGGACTTCCCACCTCTTGCTTGTTTCCTGAATAATGTTTTAACAGCCTTTAATGACCTTCGATTATGTTGCCCCATTGGGTTAGCCCAAGATGTTACCAAGTGTCTTGAGGATGCCCTTCTTAAGGTATATGTGGTGATATTTTTGCCATTCCTCATTTATTTACTTTAATGTATTTGTCATGTTAAAATGTTTTATTTTCTCTCCTGCAGGTGACCAAATTGATCCTGGTTTTCCACAGAGCAGAAGAGTCTGCTTTTAGTAGCCGTGAGCGGGAATTATTTGTTCAGTTCTGCTCTGTCTTTGCTGAAGACATGGTGCCATTTCTGAACCGATGTTTGCAGGTTCTCTTCCCACCAGCTCAAGTTGCACAGATTCTCGGTAACTTATTAACAAACCCATCAGTTGAAGTACTTTCTCTAAAACAAATCTATTCATTAAAAATCTTACTAAGCATTTGTAATCTGTCGTAGGTGTCCCACCAGCTCAGGTGCAAAAGTATGGCAACATCGGATGCATCAGTGTGAGCTCAGTGCTGGAGCCTTTGGAATTCGTACTGCCCAAGAGAGAGATTTTGAGCCCAGTGGTGGAGCTCTCAGCTCACCTGGTTAGCTTAACTACAACAGAAGCAGACTCACTACCTTCAATTAAACCTCCATCCGCAGAGACAGTTGAATCAGTAAAGAGTCCTGCAATAGCTACTCAAGTCCAGTTGCCAAAAGAGGCAGAATCTACCATCAAACCTTCCACAAACCAACCAGGGCCTACAAACTCTAATGCAGAGAAAGCCCATCCAGATCAGTTGTCCCCATCAAACATTAATGAACCGTGTTAAATTAAACTGAACACTACTTTCTTCTCTAATAGTCACATACATGCTTGATTTATTGCTATATCTTTACTTTGGATGGGAAATCTCATGTATATTTGATAATTATTTTCTGTACATGGATCATTTTTTCTTGTATCTTTAAAACTATGGGGTCAGATTTTTATTTGAAAGTATATTATGACTATGATTTTTACAGTTTCAGATATTTGAACATGGTATTATTTATACAGATATAAATTAAGTAATGACAGATGTTTAGTGATCATTTTACCATAAACTAATGATGACTTGCTTTGCTTTCTAATGGAAACAGAAACATTAGAATGCTTTACTCATTGATATTGCCATAAATGTTTTCAATGGCTAAAACCTGTTCCATGGGATGCATCACTGATACTTTATTGTACATTATATAAATATAGATATCTGTTGATGGAATTATTTACTTTATTTTCCATGTATTCCCATGACCACTTGTTTTTCAAAACAATGATTCACTTTTTCTTAACAAACTTCTTGCGAGATGCGTTAGGATTGACCCGTCGTCTCCCTCCTCCACTCTGACCATCACGCAAGTGTAAGTTGGCCGCTCTGCTGTAAATATCGTGCTCTACAAATGGAGAGCTGGATGCTATGTAGTCTGGATCAAATACATCAGTCTTCTGACGTGCCTTTCTGGACAAGCGCTGCTGAGGGAAACTCTGGTCCTCTACTAGGTATGGGTTGTCAGCATGTTTGCCCCCGTGTGGCAAAGGTAAAGAGAACTGCAATGGAAGCAGAAAGACCAGTCAGTATATCTGATGTATCAGGCGTTATGTACAAGGTTACTACTAGTAACAAATATAGCTGTGAAACAGATCAGACGAGGTTAGAAACTAATTCCAGTATAACATACTTACCCTCTTGCCTTTAGGATTGAGCACTTTGGGGTTTTTGGAGAAGTGCATTTGCATACTGCCATCTTCATGAATAGTCACTGCGATCTTCTTTAGTGTACTGTTGCCACAATGTGGACAGAATAACTTGCTCATATTTGTTGTAGTCCTGTGGAATAAAATAATTGGTGTAGAAATGATCCCAGATCCATCTGAGTACTATTTATACTTGACACCACATATTCCTTATTGTATGCTGGCATAGATAGACATCAATATTTGGAATTTTTACTCACTTAAAACATGCATGGCAGCGGAGAATATGATTTCTTGTCTGTTTAATCAGCATTCCATTCACTGAGAGGACATTGAGACCAATCTGAATGAGCACATTCTGCAAGAAACAAGACATTAACTAAAAAAAACTTTAAATTTTAACATACTGATTACTTATTTTGAGACTGTCAATACAGATGTAACAAAACCACAAGTGTACCACATCAAGGTCTTATTTACAGTATTGCATACCATGCAATACTGTACGGTATGTCACTACATACATATATAATATTTATGAACACCCCATAAAAAATGTTAAAAAAACAAAACATACCTGCATGGCAAAGTCTGTGGTCACACACCCCACTCTGACATTTTCTGTATTTTGCCAATTACCAATATCCATTTGAATTTGTTTTATGTTACTTGGTGTGATCCAGCCTCCACCGTCATCCTCTTCATCCTCATCTTCTTCCTCACCCACTTCCTCCTCCACAGTATCATCCACCTCATGTTTATCACTCTGTAGTGAGTCTCCATTCACTCCTGATTCTGGTTCTGGTTTCGGACTCTCCCCTAGCAGATTAGCAGCCTGCAGCTTCTGTGTGACATCTTTCACCACAACCGTGTCAGCAGCCTACATAAGATTTAAACAATCATTTTGAGTATTAAACTCAAATTATTCTTCATTGTAAACATGTATAAACAACATTACTTTTAGCAAACTAACTTTTTACTTGTACTCACCAACAACTCTAGCAAATCAGCCTCAATGTTGGGTAATGGGGCTCTCCAAAACTGGAAGTTATTGAACTCTGGTCTCTCTGCAGTCAGATGTTCACATGACACTATATGGCTCTGAACATCTGTGCTGGATCTGTTTGAGGATTTCTGTGTTGAGGAAAATAATGTGAAGTAATCAGTTTGTCGATTTTCAGTGAAGATTACTTCCATTTTTTAATGTTTTGGGAAGAGTAGATGATTAAGGTCAGGAATGTTTATATTACCTTTACACATCAACACTATAAGTGTATGAGGAGAGCACCTGCCAATGTTAATATTACCTTTAAACATTGACATTTACATGAGCAGACCACCTATTTTTTTCTACCATCTGAAGTCTCCTCCTATCCACAGTGTATGCAATAAACACCTGCATTTACTTAGTAAATGCTATTACTAGTTTGTATTTAATTTAGGCTTTATTTTTACTTTATTGTAAGTAGAAAAGACACTGGTAGTAAAAATGACAATTATTTATCCTTAGACACAAACTGCAATATAAAAAATGTTTTTTCAAACAAATCACTGGCATGTCTCTAGTTGGAAATAATGAATCACCTATGTCATCTGCATTGACAATACAAGTTTTTAATAGTGTACCAATAGTAGATAGTGCATTAATTGTTTTATTTAACTTGCGTTCCTTGCATTACACTGCAGATCCTGCAATGAGAACTAACACACTGTAGTGTCAATGCTCTAAATATATACTGTGCAGCCCTAAGTGCATATTTCTCAATCAATTAGGGGGAAGATAAAACTTACTTTAGATGGAAGATGGAATCCAGCAACATTGACTGGAGCTTCAGGATGTCTTTGTGTGCTGCATACGTCAACCTAAAGTTTAATCACAAATCAGTGGATTCAAAGACTATTTGTGATGCAAGATTTGGATAACTTCCATACAGAACATACCTTTATCGCAGGTTCATTTTTCAAGTGTTCAGACCCAACATTTTCCAATTCCAGTTGGTAGGTAAGAGCCAAGACCTTTATATCTGTCGCTGAAAGGCTGGGATAGTCTCCTGTCTTCTTGGAAAATTCAGTAACTGTAAATTAAGAGAACAAAAATAGACTAGTAACTTGAATGGTTAAAGGGTTATTGAAATGATTTTTCCATGTTTCAGCTGACGTAGTGCACTTACTAAATCGAACATGTTCTGGAAAAGGTTCTTTAAAGATGAGTTGGTATGGTAAGAAGGCCAAGTTTCTCTTTGTTTGTTTATCTCGAATTTCATTTACTACATCCTTGAGGGTGTAGATATTCTTTCCAAATTCCTGTAACATAACATAATAAACATTACAACTAGTAATGTTATTATTTTCATGTTATAAAAAATATGGAAACCTGTTTCAACTACGTAAAGAAATAATATTAATAACGTGAAATTTTCTTGAAATTACTACTTACTACTTATCTACTTATTAACCCATTATCTACCGTAGGTCAACAACTTATCGTTACTATGAAAAGTTAGACGGTAACAAGGCGAAAGCTTCTCGTCATTATGAGACACTGGAGCGTAATAAGTAGAAAGTGTTTCATTATTATGATCTACATCCTCACAAAAACCTCTCATATTCTCTTAAACACGTCTTTGTTCGTTTTAGAACTGATTTTAAAGCCAACTTATTGCCAGTTAATACACGCCGCCTCTTTTCGTCACGTTAGATTAGACTGGCTAGACAGACTAGATTTAAGTCTGATATGGATCAGATTTTCAAAGTATATACTGTCATCGTTGGTTGATTTAAATGTATTGTAAAGTGAAATTCCTAAACAAAAAGTCTAAACTTACCTGTAAAGGCACGTTTTTCAAAAAAGCTCCAGAATCGGCCACAACATGCTCGACTGCGGAGGCTGCCATTTTGAACTGACTCCGTGGCTACGTCCCAAACCGCACACACGCCTACTACATAGTATTTTAAACTGCACTATACATGTTGCCTCGGAATTGTCAGAGGATGCGCACTTCCGCACTACGTGTTACGTCGGAATAAAATCAGCTGATAAACAGAGAGACTGTACACTTTCCGTTCTCGTCAAACGTTCCCTGCAAATACTACTTACATCCACCAGATGGCGAGAGGGAGCAAGTCAGAGGTGTACGTAATCGGGCCCAAATGGATAAGATTACGGATAAAAACACCTCTGGTGTAATTACTGTACGTAATTGCGGAGCCCCTAAAGTGCCATATATATAAGGCGCCATACATTATAGATATTATTATAGAGATCAAGTTTTATTTTTGGAATGTGAGTTTTATTCTTGGAATGCCATACCCAAAACTTTAGTTGTTCTAGCACGTAGGGCTCATTTCCTGCACATTCTGAAAGACAGCTGTTTCCATAAAATAGTTATCTTGTGCGCATCATAGTGCGCACAAGTTTTGTTTTTGTTTTTTCTTTAAACATTTTATGGGACTCCGTTTGTAATCATTCTGCCGTTCCCTTAACATAAAACATAGTATAAATCAAAGGGACATACAACACAAAAAATACCAGGAATAAAGTTTTCTGAGTACAAGAATGTCATTATACTAGAACAATTGTTGGGCCTGTCATCAGTGCAGTGATCAGACATTGCATTGTGTGTAAGTATGTAATGACATCTCAACATTTCAGTAGATGAGATGCCGGATGAAATAATAAGGCGGAAGAAGTCAGAGTGGTATACTTCTCTACATATATGTTCTCTTGCCAAATATTTTGACATACTACACATGTACATACAGCTCCGATCCCAATCTCACTTTATAAATTGCATACTACCACACTAAACAGTCTAATATACTGTTTGTTCACAATACATTTCCATCCGTGGTAAGAAAAGAGAGTTACGCGATGCCAGCGTGATCAAAAAAGTCTCGCGAGAAAACGCAAATATTCTGACGTCATTTGTTGATATTTTTAGAGGAACATGGCGGCCCGGTGGAGTAGTGAGAATGTCGTGGTGGAGTTTAGAGACGCCCAGGTAGATACAAGATTAAGGAGTGTCTGTGTTTCTTGAACTGACTGTGTCTCGTCGTCAGTATTAGAAATGCAGAGTCTTCGGTCAAGATGTGCTGATTGTAGGGAGCAAATCGGGGAAGCAGTTTTATTCATTTTCCAAATATAACCTCCATTCCGACTTGCAGTTGCACTTGCAGATTCGCGTTATTTCTCGCTCAGTTAAGGGTTTTTTAGTGTCTGTATTTTAAGAAGATCTCGTATGTCTTTATGAAAAAGTACATGCAGGTATCTGCACGGACTTGAACCTTTACTTTGGTTGACAGTAACGAATGTGCTAAGCCCAAAAGTGCATTGCTTTCACTTCGGGTTCGAGTTGCTGGGGAATAACAGCGCAATATTTGTCTCTTTCTGCTATATTAAAATGTTGTTTAGAACCTAATTGCGTGAATAGATGTTTTTGTAAAGAATGAATCATTCTAGAATTATTGTGGTGATTTTGCAAATGAGTGTAGCAGAAAACTAAAATGATTGAAAATATAAGGGAAAAACGTTTTACTCTAAAGACTTAAAGCACAATTAAATTGACATAGCACACAGATTTCTGTTGGAGATTAGTCATGGAAAATGAGAATCTAGCAAGTTTTCATGTTGCATCAAGCTGCACAATTGTCTGTAGCGTGACATGTTTTATTTATCTTACTTGCATGTCCTCCACTGAGACTAATGCTTATATGTACATCGCAATGACAGATCATCTTGCTTGTTTTCTCAGGCTACTGCAATGTCAGTGGACTGTCTGGGGCACCATGCTGTACTTTCTGGGTGAGTCCGGTCTTTCCTAATGCAACAGTCTTGTGTGAAGGTTGACAGGCTGTGTGAATTAACTACACTGTGCATGGCTGTCCTTCACCCAAACCAGTTCTCGGATGCATAATTGTACTTCACTCTTTTTGCATTCTTTACAAATTTTAGCCGTAGAATTTTGCAGCACTGAGATGTTTATAAACAGGATGTACCTTATTATCCTACCTTGTGTTAATTTTTTAGGAGACGATTTTTATATGTTGTTAACCTGGAGTCTCCTTCTGAGGCTCCTCGCAAAATTGGCCGTCAGAGCAAATGGGATGTTGGGACTGTACAGTGGAATCCCCATAAAACAGAAGCCCATCTATTTGCTGCATCAGTAAGTGCAAATATAACTTCTGAATAAAATAAATTCAGATTTAGTAGTGTTTTAGAAATTGAGTCTAGTGTTGGTTTTCTAAGACTGCTTTTTCACTTACTCAGATTGGACAGTATTCAGTATATAGGAAACGGCAAAAGCCTACTGCCTTGTTTGTCTTGACCTTATTTAAATAATTGATCAAATAAATCTTATTTTAAATCTTAGATCAAATTAATTTCATTTATGAAAACTTAATACTTTGTTGAAGTCGGTTTAATAATTTGACTTATCAAAGCTGTACCTACAGCATGACCTGTCGAGGACGGCCACAGTTTTATTAAGGTGTATTGGTGCCACATTGGAGTCAAAGCATCAGCTCAAAGCAGTGTCTTACAAGTTTTAAACTTGTTTACATGAATTAACAAGTAAAGTCCATTTAGTTATGTATAATAGTTTGTCTTAATGCTAATGTTATAATACAAAAGGTTTGATTAATGTAAACATTTGTGCAGAGTAACCAGCGTGTTGATCTGTATGTGTGGCGTGATGGAAGTGGAGAGGTTCACACTTCGTTACAAGGCCACACAAGAGTTATAAGGTGAGATGCTGATGGAACCAGGATGTCATAACATGACCTCAAAAAAGAAAATAGCATTAAGCATCTTTCATGTTGGCATTTCTTTTCATATTAACAGTGATTTGGACTGGTCTTGGTTTGAGCCAGAATTTCTTGTAACAAGTTCTGTGGATACATATATCTATATATGGGACACAAGGTAATTATAATGTAAAACATACTCCAACCTCTTGTTGTTTTCTTGCAATGCTGCTAACTTCTTTGTCCTTTCTTCCCGGTATTTTCTAGAGACACTCGTAAACCCACCGTAGCTTTATCTGCAGTGGGTGAGTTATCAGCCTAGTTGTTAGACTGAAATTAAGATAAAGCTTTACACGAAACACATTAATTCCTGTCTCCCTTTTCTAATGGTTTTGTGGTATAGCTGGAGCTTCTCAGGTAAAGTGGAACAGAAGGAATCAACATTGCCTTGCATCCAGTCATGATGGAGATGTCAGAATTTGGGATAAAAGAGTGAGTGAAATGTTAAAGTGGAACCAGAAATGCAAGTTTTTAAATCGGTTTGTCTATAATTGTGCCATTTCTCTTATAAAAGTTATTTGATATCTACTATGTAATGTAAAACAGTCAATTGGCAGTATTAATTCTCTCAAACCAATTCTTTTCATTTGTAATTGTGTTTAAATGTTTCAGAAACCCAATACTGCTGTTGAATATGTGGCTGCTCACTTATCAAAGATTCATGGCTTGGACTGGCATCCAGATAATGAGTACATACTGGCAACATCCAGCCAAGACAACTCTGTTAGGGTAAACTGTAGTGTTTTCAGGATATTTTATAATCCCATTGTCCCATGTCACATACTGCTCAACCTAATCCTTATGTAATTTTTGGGTTTTACGTGTTGATCTTTTCAGTTCTGGGACTACAGACAACCTCGAAAATACCTCAATATCTTATCCTGCCAAGTTCCTGTATGGAAAGCAAGATATACGGTAGGACTTTAAAATTACCTTCAGCTGCAGTGTCCTCTACAAAAACTGGCATATCAAAGTATCATTCAAAAGGTTTTTCACTTACACCTAGTACAGCCTGTAGTTGCATATTAGAATTAAGTATGGTCAAAATGTTACATCAGTAATATAATATGTGTATGTTGTCAGGGTTTACTTAAACATTAATTAAATTGTCTTAGTGTAAAATTGATTACTGATTTTTGTAGTGGTGTTTTACCTGAACCTTGTCTGCATTCAGCCCTTTTCAAATGGTCTGGTGACGGTGATGGTGCCGCAGCTGAGGCGAGAGAACAGCCTCTTGCTCTGGAGTACCCTGGACCTCAACAGCCCTGTCCATGCTTTTGTAGGTCATGATGATGTTGTTCTGGAGTTTCAGTGGAGGCCCCAAAAAGAGGGTGCGCTTTGTTTCAGATTGATACTCTAATGAAAACATTGTTCATTAAAATAGAAATTCAGCAAAAGGTCAGCAGTCTCACTGTAACTTGCCTTCCTTTCAGGATCCAAAGACTGCCAGCTTGTTACATGGTCCAGAGACCAGACTTTGAGAATATGGAGAGTGGATCCTCAGCTGCAGAAGGTGAGAGCCATGCATAAAGCTATGTTTTATGCTTGGTTTGTCTAATAAATGAATGATAGTAAACCATTTTTATGCAAAGCCCTGAACAAACTGTTGTCTTTTCTAGCTGTGTGCCAGTGACATTGTGGAAGAACTAATGGAGGGAATGACTCTCACAACTGAGTCAGAGAAGACGCTGCGCTCTCAGGACACTGAACCCCCACTTAGTCCCAGCCTGACTACAGATGAATCACAAGGTAAGGTTTGGGTGCAATACAGCAGAAGCTCATCAGTCTGGTGTGTTTAATATGATAACAATACCAATACTACTACTAATATATTAATAATACTAGCTTTCCTTTAGTGTAATGTTTACATAATGTGAGTTTTAGCATTTAGCTTTTATTTGAGACAAGATAATCTGCATTCTTAAGCCTCTAATACTGAGCCTGTTAACTATATTTTATAGTTCAGATTGACGGACTCCAGTCTAGTCTTGGTCCCAGCAGCAGGCAGGACACCCCAGGCCTTACTCAGACTCTGCAGCAGGAATTCTCTTTGGTCAACCTGCAGATCCGAAATGTCAATGTGGAGGTCAGGAACCATTTATTTGAAATTTTGAAACATTTGTAACATTTGTTCTTTTGTCATGTTTATTTTTCATTGCAGTTATGTATAGAGATGGAAATTGAATCCTTAATTTCAGGCATCCTTGTTAATTCTTCTTGAGAGTGACAGGTCTTGTCGTTTCATTATAGATGGATGCATTGAATTGTAGCTGCTTTGTGACTGTCCACTGTGGAGCCAATCAGGTCCGGCTTGTGGTGAAGTTTCCAGCTCAGTACCCAAACAACGCTGCACCGTCTTTCCAGTTCATCCCCCCAACCACAATTTCGTCCACTATGAAAAATAAAATACAAAAGGTATGCGATTGGTGGTGGTTCTCTGAAGAAAAGAACTCCCAAAAAAGCAGAGATGCCTGTGGATGAGAGAAAAGTTCATTTCTGTTGATCTTCATTAATGATTAAAATAAAGCTTAATTGTCTTCTCACTTTGGGTCTTTGCTCTCAAGATCTTAACAGACACGTCACTTCAGAAAGTGAAAAGGAACCAGAACTGCCTGGAGCCCTGTTTGAGGCAGCTGGTGTCTTGCCTGGAGTCAGACATGGTTAGTGTTATCAGTCTCATTAAAGTCTTCAATAGCACTTGTATTTGTCATAAATGAACTTTAATATATTTACTTTTTGCAGCACATATATGTTATTGTTATACTTCTACATTTAATAAGTACAGGCATTTTGTCCTCTGCCCAGAAAATATATTTGTCATTCACATGCTTGTTGTAGGAAGATGGTACCAGTCCCCATGTGTTCTCCAACTCGGTCACCCCAACCCTTCCTGCTTTTCCCCGCGTCACCAACACCTACGGCTCCTACCAGGATGCAAACATCCCCTTCCCACGCACTTCTGGTGCTCGCTTCTGTGGCACAGGTGGGCTTCTTATATAAAACTGTCAACTGAGCTCACAGAATCCGTTTGTAAATGTGTCTGAAGTTTACAGAAAATGTTTAGTTTGTGTTTGTTGTTTTCACAGCTGTCCAGTTGTTTTTAATATTCACATTACTCAGTTATACAGTATATCTACTTTATTTAAATGAAGTACATTAGGCCTCCTTTCTTAAGAAGAAATTTGTTCTCAAAGCCAACTTTGTTCTTAAAACACACTTAAGCGGACCACATGGATTCTGATATTCATCATTCTCTTACTTAAGGTTTGTTCCATGGTAAGAACAGAACCTACAAATGCTGAAGAGTACTTGTATACTCTTATGCAAATTTTATTGCATGCAAAACTTAAGCTTATTGGATTGTCTTCAGTCCTGCAGTTTATAGTGTTATACTATTTAAATGTCTTGCAGGTTCTCTGGTGTATTTTACTCGTCCCATGTCTATGCATCGCACCGTCCCTCCTACGGAACCCACTCCTAGGTAATTCCCTTTAAGAATGATTTAAAATGTTTTTCTAGTGACGGCACCACACTGAACTAAGTGTAGATTTTTTCTTTTTCCAGGTCGCTCTCAGCTCTCTCTGCCTACCACAGTGGCCTTATGACCCCCATGAAGATGCGCAGTGAGTCTCAGGCCACACTGAGGCTATACAGTGGCAGTCCCACACGCACAGATAAAGAACAAGTCTCCATCTCCTCTTTCTACTATAAGGAACGGGTAAGAGGAAAAAGCGCGTCAACAGGGATAGATAATGTTTAAGTGACCCCAGTGAGCAGTGAGTTCATCAGTATGTTAACGTGAAATCCAGTTATTGTGATGTATACAGTATGCCGTTTCAGGTTTTATGAAGTTAAGTGCTTGTTGAAAGCTAGCCACATGTGCTTGTGCCAGTCCATTAAGTTACTATACATGCTTGCTCCACCCCTTGTGTTTGTTGTTTTTGCCCACTCATATTTTTTGTGCTTTATCTTTGTGTTCTTTCCTTTTGTGTTATGGTGACACGTTTCCCCTCACATGTGGTCTGTTTTATCCCCCACACCAATCAGAAGCCCCCTCTGTCTGCCACTCGCCGCTGGTCTGTTCAGACTATTCATGACTGTCCGGTACTGATCTCCCTCTCCTCCTTCCCGTCTTTTCCTTTCATTTTCTTTTTCTCTTTTCTTTTGTTTCTCTTCAAATTTGCGAGAAGCTGCCTCCTTCAGTCCATTTCATTATCTGCAACTTCTTTAACTCCATAATTTTTAACAGAATTCAAAGATTATTTAGCAGGTCTCAATATATTCATCATAATCATTGTAATAATTTTGTCATCATTTATATTATAAATAGGTTACAAGTTCTTCATCCTTAGTGTGTAGTTTAAGGTTGCTTTGAGAATGATGCAGATGCAAGTTACACCCAAGGCCAGGTGTCATTTGTGGCCTATAAGGCCACTGCACAGGTCATAGAGGTCATTTTCAGTTACAGCAGGAGGTACAGATTGGATGGGGAAACTTGGCCCTGAAAAAATGGGACAACTGGCCACACTTGCCTCTGTGGAAACTTGCAGCCTTAACCATATTAAATTAGAATCGCTATTAATATGATGCAGGTGCTAATAATATTAGATTAATTTTTGTGGGTACTAACTCAAAGCTAATAAATGAAATGGTTAAAATGCAAATGATGGGGAGCAAATATAACCAAATCCTCACTTATTGAAAGCCATTTTCTAACACCTGGTATAAATAATGATGGTGTCACTATCAACATCAGCCAAATAGTCATTCACCAGATTATTATATGTTTTCCCAAGCAGAAATCACGGCGTTGGAAAGGGAAACGAGAGGGAACAGACTACAGCAACAGGCCTATAAAACTGGCTGGCAAGGTCATCATTCAAGAGGTCTCTTGTCTGCTGCCAGTTCACAAAGCCCTTGGGGAGACCTATGTGTAAATATATTTAACAATATGTATAAATTTAGGTTTAGGAATTCTCTCTCATATAATGGTTTAACAATTTCAAATATGTTTTTCATAACAGACATACTGTACATTTGATATTTTTTTCAGTGTCTCCCTTTTCTGTACATGTTTTTATTAGATTACACGTGAATGACATAAAGGACACATGTCAGAAAAATGCCACTTCAGCCCTCGCCGTAGGACGCAGAGATTTAGCAAAGGTACTTTGCAGATTTGGTGAAAGCCACATGCAGACTGATTAATTCTAATTCTTTACAGAAACATTTGCATGATTGTCCACTTAAGTGTATAAAAGTGTACAGTAGACCTCTATAACATTTTTTAAGGTGTGGGCCCTTGCGTCTGCCGCAACCAGTCTTGACCTTTGCCCTGACTCTGACCCTGACACTGACACACCCTGGGCCAAGCACCCTTTTGGGCGACAGTTACTGGAAACTTTGTGAGTTCTCCTTGATTGCAAGACGCCAGTGTAACCCCAATAATATTGCTGCATTGGTGGAGTGATTATTTAATTTTGGGAAGTAAAAGTTCATTTATTAAGCTGTCTCGCTTTCTCCCATAGGCTTCACCACTACAGTCAGATGAGTGATGTGCAGAGTCTGGCCATGCTGTGCAGTGTGTTCAGGGGCCAGGGAATCCCTCAGGACAACTTCAACCTCTACGGCCAACGTAGCTCAGGCTTCGCTATGTACCACTCCCGCTATGTATGTTATTTATGCCTTCTCTGTGTTTTTGAGTGATCTTTTCTATAGTTTTTGAACAAATGAGAAAATGAACAAAAGACATATTATCCATTAGCTCCCTAATAAAAGATGGAACTTTAACTTTTTATTGCTGCATTTAGCCCAGCTACACTTCCAGCTCTGTCACATCCGGTTCGTGCTCCAGTACCTCAGACTCCACCGCCAACATGTGGACCATGAGTAAGTAATCAACAGTCTCTGTACCCTATAGCCAGATTAATCTCATGCATTTGCAGGACTTTTTTGTTTGTTTTTTTTATTGTGCTTTATTTTTTTAATTCTCTTTTATTACTGCCATGTATGTCGTTTCCACTGTGATGTGATGGTTCTCACCAAGGCATGAGACATTATACTAAAATGCATGTTAAATGATGAAAACCCCTTGCAAATACCAAACAATGTGTATAAGGAAAGTGGTAATTATGCTAGTTTTTAATCTTTGTATGAGGTTTTGATCACTTTCAGTCTTCTCTTTCTTTCTCAGTCGGACGGGACTCAGAACAAGGTCAGCCTTGGGGAGAGCCTTCACCCGATGACTATCGCTATGCAAACCAGATGTACACAGATCCACGGGAGCAGGAGAAAGAGCAGCATGACAAGAACAAAAGGTGATCATTTTGCTTGGCCACTGCACTGCTGAACTCTTTATCCATAAATCATTAAGCTACATTATTGCAAATTACAGTTTGTAACAATTATGTACAATTAAGATTTCAGTTAGATCAGAAAAAACAAAACTGTTGTTTTTGTTCAGACTATTGGACCCAGCTAATGCTTTGCAGTTTGATGACTTTAAGAAAAGTTATGGGGAAATACTGCACCGATGGGGACTGAAGGAGAAGAGGGCAGAGGTCCTGAAATTTGTTTCTTGCCCTCCAGAGCCACACAAGGGTATAGGTATGTTAACAAGTGAAACTACTATTGTTGGAATAATTCAGAATATTTCATAATATGAAAATATCACAATTTGCACTGGAGCACAGTTTGCACAATGAGCACCCTGGTGCACAATGGTGAATATCGGTAAGAAGCTGGTAAGAGCGTCTATATTGTCTACTTAACCTTAGTCTCTTTTACACCATTTGTACACCAGAGGACATATTAACATTCATGAATAAATGATTTTGTTCTGGCCATGGTCTTTTTTCACACTCAGTTTGGGCGTTGTTTATACTGTGAGTATATTGCAAACCTAATAACATATTCTAACATACTGTATAACCAATTGCAACATATACTATAGGGCCAAAAGTATATGGACACTCATGTTAATGCTTGATATCAGGTGTTTAAGCCCCATTCAGCATTAACAAATACTTAAAATCCAACCTACATTCTACATTGACATATATCATCAGTACAATGGGTTGTTTTGAACAGTGACTCTGTGACTGCAAACATGGCAGTACCCTTGCATGCCACTTTGGAAGTCTGTTGTATTGTTGGAATTATATTGCCTGCATGTTAATACCATGGTTCTGCATACCCAGAAAACTCATGAAGGTATGATGGTCAGGAGAATTATGTTCACAGTATGGGATGTTTTACATCCTATTGCAAACTAATGTTTCCCTCTTGATTGTTGTCCACAACACCCTGCTGTTTGCTTCATCATTGGTTAGTGTATTGTAACATTATTCCTGTTGTCTTTCAGAGTTTGGAGTGTACTGCTGTCACTGTAGGAGCCAGGCACGGGGCACCCAATGTGCTGTATGTAAACGGTTCACTTTCCAGTGCGCCATCTGCCATGTGGCAGTGCGTGGTTCCTCCAACTTTTGCCTGAGCTGTGGTCACGGAGGGCACACCAGCCACATGATGGAGTGGTTCCGCTCTCAAGAAGTTTGTCCTGCAGGCTGTGGATGCCACTGTCTACTGCAGAGCACTTTTTAAAACCTTGTGATATGACTTGAGTTTGCATTTCAGAATGTGCCTCAAAGGTCTGAGTACTGTAACAGTCATTGGTCTATTAGACCTTGCTTTCATTGTGCAAAAACAGCACTGATGCAGACTGTGGATTCCTGCTCTGATCTGGACTGACTGGCAATACTGTTGGTCATGTTCTTAATGTGATTAATGTCAAAGGAGCCATGATCATATATGTTGCGATAGAGAAGTTACAGTCCATCTGTTGCAAGTTCTTAACTGAGTTGATCTGGTTTGATTTCTGTTGGTTGGTTTCTCTCGGTTTTGCAGCCATCTATGAGTGCACGCAGGTAGAAAGACAATGTGCAGTTGAATTTGCAGTCACAGTCTTCTGGCCATAAATAGTGTTTCATCTGTTTTGGTCAGTCTTTTCTTTTGAAAAGAAAATTCAAGAACTATGCTCTTCAATAAGAGTCAAACCAGCATTTACACCGTTAATGCCATAAACACATAAATAAATTTCCTTATCATGTCTTGGTCATCTGTTAATATTTCACGCTTAGTATTCTGTCTCACTTTTCCTCACATACATACAAGCAAAAGACATTGCTCTCATTTCTTAAGTCAGAGTCATTGTTGTAGTGTCATTTATTTCCTTTGCACTGTTATGTTTCACCTTTACTTGACAAAGTAGATTCAGGTTGTTTTGCTCGGTAATACAGCTGGCACACACACAAGTAACTTCTCTGATGCTGCTAATGAAAACTTGGGAAGAGTTATTTTTAACCTCTAGCTGATGACAAACTAATCTCAGAAATAAACTTTTACAAAACATTTAAACATTATTCTTAGTTTGCATTAAACATATTTCTCAGGCTTACCATCAGCAATGCAATACATGAGTCCTTAATAAAATATAACTACAGTTTAGAGGAATCACAGAGGAACTGACTGGGGATTATTGTGCAGCCAGTGTGAAACTAAGTCTAGAATTATAAATAGTGACTATTATTCATAATTAATACATTGATGTGTAATTGTTATCCTGACATCACAGTTTTATGAGAACCTGCGCCTCTTGAAATTACTGCCTGGTTAGTAACATTCGATTATTAGTGTAGGAATGTAGGAATACTAATGAGAAACAGCCTGTTCTGAAAGGGACTGAAACAGAGGGGTAAAAAGAAGACGAAAATGCCTAATCTGAGTTATTTCCAGCAAAATAGTTAAGAGACGTGTTTAGTGAAGCTCATAGACCTATTTTAACTTGTAGAAAAATGTATAATATGGGACTTTCAATTTTCAATTGCTCCATCTACTGGAATATTACCCATTACGCATCCTAGTCTGCCACCTATGCCAGGGGTGTTAAATGCAAAACACACAGTGGCCGAAATTAAAGACCGGTTCTAAATCGAGGGCCAGACCAAAATTTATTTATAACATACTTTAATTGATCATGTTTTTTTCCACTACACATGTATTATAATTAAGTTCAGGTTTTCATGAACATGCAAAGCTTATTAGGTAAATAAATTAAGAGAGATACATTTTTAAATAAAAAGATGTCAGTTTTATCATGTTATTTTTCACAGGGCCAACAGAACAGCCAAAAAATGTTTTTTTTTAATTGACCCCAGATTACTAACCGGCAGAGGCTGCAGCTGAGCATCAATAGAGGGGGGGGGGAGCTGGCACTCGTGCGTAACGCGTAATGCGCTGTGCAACGATCCCACGACCTGTTTAATAAATGAGGCTCCAAGCACGCATTGTGTTCACAATGCACAATGCGAGTTGGAATTTAAAACGAACCGATCTAAGAGCACTTTCGCAAGACACAGTGCCTTGAAAAAGTATTAATACCCCTTGAACTTTTACACATTTTGACACCCTACAACCACAAACTTAAATGTTTTTTATTGAGATTTTCTGTGATAGACCAACACAAAGTAGCACATAATTGTGAAGTGGTACGAAAATGATACATGGTTTTCAAAATTTTAAGCAAATAAAAATCTGAAAAGTGTGGCGTGCATTTGTATTCAGCCCCCTGTATGTACACTGATACCCCTAAATAAAATCCAGTGCAATCAATTGCCTTCAGAAGTCACCTAATTAGATAATAGAGTTCATCTGTGTGTAATTTAGTCTCATTAGAAATACACCTGTTCTGTGAGGGCCTCAGTGGTTTGTTAGAGAGCATTAGTGAACAAACAGCATCATGAAGGCCAAGGAATTCACCAGACAGGTCAGGGATAAAGTTGTGGATAAGTTTAAAGCAGGGTTAGGTTATAAAAAAATATCCCCAGCTTTGAACATCTCAAGGAGCACTGTTCAATCCATCATCCAAAAATGGAAAAGGTATGCTACAACTGCAAACCTACCAAGACATGGCCGTCCACCTAAACTGACAGACCGAGCAAGGAGAGCACTGGTCAGAGAAGCTTCCAAGAGGCCCATGGTCACTCAGAAGGAGCTGCAGAAATCCACAACTCAGGTGGGTGAATCTGTCCACACGACAACTGTAGGTCGTGTACTCCACAAATCTGGCCTATATGGAAGAGTGGCAAGAAGAAAGCCATTGTTGACAGAAAGACATAAAAAGTCCTGTTTGCAGTTTGCCAGGAGCCATGTAGGGGACACAGCAAACATGTGGAAGAAGGTGCTCTGGTCAGATGAGACCAAAGTTGAACTTTTGGGCCTAAATACAAACGCTACGTGTGGTGGAAAAGTAACACTGCTCATCACCCTGAACACACCATCCCCACTGTGAAACGTGGTGGTAGCATCATGCTGTGGGGATGCTTTTCTTTGGCAGGGACAGGGAAGCTAGTCAGAGTTGATGGGAAGATAGATAGAGCTAAATACAGGGCAATCCTGGAAGAAAACCTGTTGGAGGCTGCAAAGGACTTGAGACTGGGAAGGAGATTCACCTTCCAGCAAGACAATAACCCTAAACATACAACAAGAACTACAATGGAATGGTTTAGATCAAAGAATATTCATGTGTTAGAATGGCCCAGTCAAAGTCCAGACCTAAATCCCATTGAGCATCTGTGACAAGACGTGAAAATTGCTGTTCACAGACGCTCTCCATCCAATCTGGCTGAGCTTGAGCTATTTTGCTATGAAGAATGGGCACAAATTTCCGTCTCTAGATGTGCAAAGCTGGTAGAGACATACCCCAAAAGACTTGCAGCTGTAATTGCAGCGAAAGGTGGCTCTACAAAGTATTGACGCAGGGCGGCTGAATACAAATGCACGCCACACTTTTCAGATTTTTATTTGCATAAAATTTTGAAAACCATGTATCATTTTCGTACCACTTCACAATTATGTGTTACTTTGTGTCGCTCTATCACAGAAAATCTCAATAAAAAACATTTAAGTTTGTGGTTGTAAGGTGTCAAAATGTGTAAAAGTTCAAGGGGTATGAATACTTTTTCAAGGCACTGTAGTTTCAAATGCTGAAAGGGACCAAGTGTGAAAACTTTATTCCAGACCAGCACTGACAGCCATTAGATATTTTCTTGCGGTCCAAAAATATTTACACGGATGTGGCCCGCAAGCCTTGAGTTTGACCCATAGGCTTATGCCATGGGCCGTCCATTCTTAAATGGACAGATCGGCCTAAACATATTTTTCCAAATTTCCTCGTTCCAGGATACTTTCTGTTCTAAATAATTCTTAACCACTTCTTTTTAGTCAGCTAACGTTGACAACAAGACCTTCAACTTTGCTCGCTATTAAAGTAATTTAAAAAAAAACCCTCCAAAGTCTTTGGAAATCCATGCTTTGAGTTTTTAAATGTAGGTAAATACAGTGAATGTAAACTTGACCTCTTGCAAAAACCAGAGGTGGACAGTAACTAAGTACATTTACTTGAGTACTGTACATAAGTAGAGATTCTGAGTATCTGTACTTTACTTGAGTGGTATTTTTCTTGGAAACTTACGACTTTCACTTCACTACATTTGAAAGACAAATACTGTACTTTTTACTTCACTACATTTCTATCAAGGTTCTCGTTACTTGTTACTTTCAAATCTGTGGATAAAGTGGATGTTATTCCCCCTTTTCTGAAATGTGATTGGTTGTTTGGCAGGTGACAGTCTATCAGTAATCAGTAGGGTTACTCATGCCTGTAGACTGGAACTATAAAACCAAGTTCAGACAGTTCTGCCGTTTTCTGTCTTGATTAAAACATTGTTGCTGTTGGAAAGTCCAGAAGCTAGAGGTGTAGAGCTGGGTTTTAAGCAGGTTGGAATGTTCATTTGATGTTCTGAGCTGCATTTACAGCTGTCCTCCTGATTAAGTTGGGGTTGTGTTTCATTCTCTAACATTCCACCAGGTCCTCATTCTACAGCGTCTACAAACTAGTCAGAGGTATTAGGTATTGTAAGTGTTGTTGCAATAAGGCAACAATGTGGTGAAAGATGATGTACTTTTAATACTTAAGTATTTTTTAAAACAAGTACTTAAGTACTTTAACTTAAGTAAAAATTTCACTGTACGACTTTCACTTGTATTGGAGTAACATTTGACTAATGGTATCTGTACTTTCACTTAAGTAATGAAGTTAACTACTTTGTCCACCTCTAGCAAAAACTGATCGTTCAATTTGTAATAGAGCACGTTTTATGTATGTTATTTTTACTGTGTACTTTACTTTTTACTTTACTTTGCCGTTGTACGCAGTCTTGTGAGCTCTGTATTAATATATATAAGGATAAATGAGGATGTTCATTTCAGCGGGGGAGGAAAGGCATGAAAAAGGAGACAAGAAGGAGTGAGGGAGTAAAAGATGGAGAAACATGGATTATATCTCTCAGTTTGGTTTCAGTGTTTGTAACTCTGTCTCATTTCCATCCTTATCTAATCTTTCCTCTAACTTATTCATTTTCCATTCTCAATAAGAACCCCGTGATATTCTAAAATCGGGCGAAAATTTTGTGTAGTTACACGGTATGACCAGTATATGGGATGCGCGAACGTGTTTCTAATCCCTCAACTGTTTTATATGTTCGGGTCTCTCCAGTGACCCGTTTCTGCTAGGCTAATCAAGCTTTTAAAATAAATAAATAAATCCAGAGTAAAGCTAAATGACATATGACGAGGGAAGGGATTTTTTTTTTTTGCAAAAAGAATGTTTCTGATTGTCATAATGTTACACAAAAGTGTTATTAGGATGTCATATCTTTCTTATAATTGTGTCGTTTGTGACGCACTTCAAATAACCCCACAGTGACAATCGTCACAATTCAACAATTCAAACCCGTTAACATACGTAGGATATAATTATTAAACTTTTCTAGGGGCCGATATTAAAATGGATGAAAAAAGGGGAAGAGGTGAGGAAATTTGGCGCGGCATTTTGGAACAACCGACATAAATTATTAAATAAATATTTTAGGGGTCGTCTGCCAATAGTTTTAAGTAATTAGTGCGTTAATAATAAAATGTATTTACAAATGACCTTTGACACAACGAACGTAAAACCAGCAAATAAAATCTCGCGAATACACATTTACAAATTTCGCTATAAATCACGTGTAGTTTTCTATAGACCATCACGATCCAATTTACATAGCAGTCGATACATTCAGCCGATAATTGTCTTTTTTGTCATAGTTTTGGACATGAAAAACTTTTTTTTTTTAAATATTAATGAAGAAAAGGCCAGCTTAGTCTGACTGTGATTGTAATCACTAGCCAAAAACCCTCACTCACATTTCTACTTTTCTCTGTTTGATCATAATAAAGAAGCTGACGGTCACGTCAGGTCTGCAAAGTCCTCTTTCAATCACCAACAATTATACAATAATTGTAATTAAAACATTCCACTTTTCAGAATTACACAGATTTGGAGTGGGATACAAGGAGACAAAAGGCAAACTGCAATAACAAGATAAAACGTCTAAAGCAATATAAAGTAACTTCGTCTTGAAAATTCGTTGTTTGTTGAATTTCTTTCCAGGTGATGTTATACAGAGCAGAGAAGAGAGGGGCAAAATAAAGAGGCCCATGAACGCTTTTATGGTGTGGGCAAGATTAAATCGTCCTTTGCTCACCCAGGCCTTTCCTCTCGCAAGCAATGCTGACATTAGTGTGAGGTTAGGCCAAGAGTGGAACAAAATGTCAGAAGAACAGAAGAGGCCATTTTATGAAGAGAGTTATAAAATCAAGTTAAAACATGAGCAAGAACATCCCAGTGAGAAGATCTTTTCTTTAAACCTGTTTTGAGAAATCAGTTATTTATAGTTGTTGGCATGTTTAACTTAAACGTGTTGTTTCCATACAGATTATGAATACAAGCCACCCAGAAAGCAAAGAAAGTGTGATTTGGGACCCACAACTTCAGGCTCAAGTTCATGTGCTCAGTCCTCATCATACTTAAGACCTACACTGGGAAATTTTGCTGCTCCTGCACCAAGCACCAGTGACATCAGCACAGCTATATGCCCAAACCAGCTACATGGTAAATACTGCTATCATTCCTGTTTCTCTAAAGCCATGTAGGGATGGGATTTGGGTTACTCCAGTTGGGCTAAAGTTTAATTAGGGCTCAGTAAATCTGCTCAGAATTTCCCTCCTCAGTTGCTTTTTAAGGCCTGAGCATTCACACCTCAGCACTTTTGTAGCCCTAAAATATTCTGTAAAACCACGGTGGGTTAAATGAATCCTATGCAAATCATGTCAGTAAAATATTGTAATATCCTGTAAAAACAGCACTTGCCCCTAAATTTTCTATTTAACCCATTTAAACAGATGTTGAAACTTATCCCAGTTGCCACTGTTTCTTTTTTTAATTATGGACAGTAATGATGGTACTCAAACGTGTCTTCACCTCAGTTTCTAATTTTTTCAGACACACACCATCCTGTGTGACTACATGAGTGGTAAAAGAGTTTTTTTTCTCTCAGCCACGTAATGAAAGTTTAACACCTCCAAATATAGCTTTATCACAACGTATGTACATCATGTACACTACCAGTAAAAGTTTGGACAGACCTTCTCGTTCAATGTTTTATTCTTTATTATCATGACTATTTACATTGCAGGTTCTCACTGAAGGCACTATGAATGAACACATATGGAATTATGTTGTAAACAAAAAAGTGTGAAATAACCCAAAATATGTTTTATATCTTAGATTCTTGAAAATAACCACCCTTTGCTTTGATCACTGCTTTGCACAATCTTGGCATTCTCTCGATGAGCTTCATGAGGTAGTCACCTTAAATGGTTTTCCAACAGTCTTGAAGGAGTTCCCAGAGATGCTGAGCACTTGTTGGCCCTTTTGCCTTCACTCTGCGGTCCATCTCATCCCAAACCATCTCAATTAGGTTTAGGTCAGGTGACTGTGGAGGCCAGGCCATCTGGGGCAGCACTCCATCACTCTCCTTCACTCTCCTCCTTGGTCAAATAGCCCGTACACAGTTCATTCATAGTTTTGATGCCTTTAGTGAGAATCTACAATGTAAATAGTAATGAAAATAAAAAATAAATATTGAATGGGAAGGTGTGTCCAAACTCTTGACTGGTAGTGTATGTAATCCAGTACTCCACAGATTGCCGTAATTAGATCAATATAGTAAAATGTGCAGACTATTGATAAATCAGAAACATAATTTGATTTATGTCAGTTCAAGTCTGGCAATTACACTTATTTATACTTCCATTTTTAAGACTTGTAGTTGACTTGGAAATTCTGAGTGTTACAGTAAATGTTATTCATTCATTCAATATCTGAACCGCTTAATCCCAACTGGGGTCCTGGGGGGACTGGAGCCTATCCCGGGAACTACGGGCACAAGGCAGGGACCAACCCTGGCCAGGCGCCAACACACTGCAGCACACACACTCTCACATTCACACCTTACGGGGCCAATTTACCTATAGTGCGTGCTTTTGGACTGTGGGAGTAAACCGGAGCACCCGGAGAAAACCCACGCAAACACAGAAAGAGCATGCAAACTCCACACAGAAGGGCCCAACGGCCATCTCAGGGATCGAACCCAGGACCTTCTTGCTCTGAGGCGGCAACGCTAACCACTGTTCCACCGTGCCACCCCAAAATCTATTTATATCAACAATAATTAACCGTGGATGTGTTTATTCTTATTTTGTCCACTGGTCATATGTAATGTGATTCAAAAGAATCCTGAAAATATCGGCATGTTCTAAAGTTAAACTCTGATCAGCTGTGGGTCTATTCTCAAAATTTAAATAGTAAATTAAATTAAATAGTTTCTGCTCACAGTGACCAGAATTATTTGCCATGACTGAATTGCTGACCAATAGTCTGCATTTACAGTTGTTTTTATGTAGTATCTGTCCATGTACTCACGTCATGGCCGGTATTCTCATATGTAGACGTACTATATTTCAGGACACTATCTGAAGCCTGCTATGAACACTGAACAGATTTCAGCAACCAGTTGCCTGATTCCTTTCCTGGATGAAGACATGTCCAGCAGTTCCAACATTTCCCCCTATTCTTCTCCTCCCTTCTCTTATTCATCACCCCCTTGCCCGTACGCCACACCTACCTTTTTCGACTGAGCTCTCTTTCTTTAAACTCTTCCTCATGGAAATACGTCCTGTAATTTTAATGGTGGTTTTTGTGTGAATGCATGTATATACAGTAGATCTCTAACTCTAGACCAAGATCTATACTTGGGGGGGTCATGAGTTCTATCCCATGTTCTATCTCTAATTCTCAGCACTACACTCGTATCCAGAGTTACTTCCATTTTCTAATTACAGTGACAGTCTTCCTGGAGCAACTTGGGTTTAAGAACCTTGCTCAGGAGTCCAATGGTGGTTCTCGGTCCACCACCGCGCCCTTAGTGGTGAGCTAAAGACGGTATGATGCTACATAAACTCAACGGACAACAATTCGATGTCTGCTGACATCAGAAAGCCTGCTATGATACAATTTCGATTCAATTTAATCCAAGAGGCAGTGATCGATAGGAGATAATCATGTGCTGATTTACCGCAATCACTTCCATTCATATGAAATTAGAATAAGGAACTAAAATATTATTTGACATTTTTATTCCTGAGCTCAACCAGACATTTAAATGAAAGACATCTGCTAATTAGATCTCCTGTTCAATATAAAATGACATTATAATATATATGTCTGATGAATGTTTTCATTTTGAATCAATGCTATGGGCTCATCAGAATCAGAATTGATTTGTTTTGTCAAGTTTTCACAAAAAGAAAAAACAAGGAATTTGACGTGGTAAGCGTGGTGGTTAGTCTTACCTGGGAACATTGTTCCTTTAATCAATGCAGATCATTGAATTGTTGATCAATAATGATCTGATTCCATGTGATATTTTAACACACTCCTTTTCAATTTTTCCACCTGTTTTTACTGACTGATAAAACAGTGCTGTTGCAGCACAAGAACCCCCAATATTTTTTTTCAAAAAAAATAAAAATAAAAATACAAATGGCTTTCTGTAATTTCTCAGATGGTGTGTATTCATTTATATTAGGCACTTCATAATAAAAAGGTCTATACATTAGCACTGAGAAATAATGCACTGGGATAAGGTTAATATTTACACAGCTTATACTCAAATAAACTCAAACGTTTAGTAGTTCTGAATCTAACAACTTTATTATGCAAAAGAGCTTTACATATGAAATAATTATTTTATGACATTTGAAAATAGCTTGATCAATCAATAGTCATTCATACTGCAATGCAACCTGTGGCTTTCCAGTTGTAAATAATGCTCTCTTAACATTCTCTTGGTATCATGACTCTAGATCTACTCTTGACAGTTATTATGGAGTTTTATCACTTTAAGATCACTTAACCTACAAATTCATAAAACTCTGATACTCTACTGTTTGCAACCTACAATCAACCTTTTATGCAGGATCTTCATGTGCAAAAATGTTTCCCTTGCTTGTCATTATTTATATACTGAATGTTAATACACAGCACAAGGACAAGTCTCTCACAACAGAGAGCTCACAGCAGTACTAGGCAAAAATGGCCAAGCCGTATTTCCAAAGAACTGATGCAGTTAGCCAATACCCTTTTTGTAGTGAGGAAAAGCATCAGAGCGAGTGTCATATGGAGGGTCAACAAAAAAAAAATGACAAGCACAATATACATTCTTAGTCATGTACATGCTAAGAAAAGCCATGTTTCCCCATCCCAGTAAAGAATTGGAGATAGGAAGTCAAGTCCATTTTTCCCTTAGACAGCACAGTACATGTTCTGCATTACTTAATACAATGATTAGCCATTAGACTTTTCTTTAAAAATTCTCTCAAGTAAACAAAACCACAAAGATTATTCGCCAAGTTGTAATTCAGAAACTGTTTTAAAACACACTAGACCATGTTATGGCTGACTGGATTAAATCACACTATATTCCACTCTTTCCTAAGACCAGACATGTATACTAGTCCAAAGCAAGATGTCCAATTACAGGAGATAAAAATGAGAACTGGGCTATAAATAGGGAAAGGCAATAGGGAATTTCGGTAGCAATGTCTCCCAGTCCATACCTTGGCCCCCTAACAATTTGTTTTCCCACACACCTCTTCTGGCTTATTATATCTTGTTGACAATGGAGCAAGAACAAACCGCTGTGTTTGAAAGCCAGGCTGAGATGCTGCCAGACCAAGGCTCAGGGTTCCTACACATTTTCAATGTCATAATTCCAGACTTTTCTATACTTACATGTTCAGACATTGTAGGCTTCACCGTATAAATTACTACTCATTTATTTAAATGATTTGAATATCCAACTGTAAACATGTACTGTGGCACATCACCATATAATATGCCAAGTTATGGCATATCATAATATTTAGTAGAGCCGTAGCAGTTGGAGCATCACTCACTTTCACTAAAAATTTGTATTAGCAGCCCTGGATAAGTAGCTACTCTACCACTTACAAATCAATTAAAACCAAACCCAGACAAGTTCAACAAAGCAATTTACTCAGCAATACTTAAACTTATAATGCAATGTCACTCTGTCACTGTCACTCTGGCACGGAATTCATTCAAACATATTACACAGGACTATGTCGATGTGCGCCAACTTTATGTTGGTCTGCTTAACATTAGTGGCGTGGCCCAATGAGGTAACACAAAACAGTTGACTGCTTGGAGACTTCTCGCATAACATCTCACCTCAGACATATTTTTTATTACATTAAAGAGGTTATCAGATCACACAGAGTATAATAACTGAATGTAACTTTTCAAGTCACCGTCACTTGGTGGTGACTTCAGGAGCTATATTTTAGAGAGCAATGTAGCTGCAAAAGTCTGGAAACACAACTATTTTCCCACTGCCTTTTTTTCCATACTTATCCAGACCTGGAAATGACTATAATCTAATTCTATATTTTTCCATACTATGTAGGAACCCTGAAAACTGCGGAATAAACCAATACTGTAAACTGTGGTCAAGCACAAGAGCTAGATTCAGCTCTGCTGGAGGCAGCTGGTGTGGTTGGATTTCAAACTGCATATGGGAGTTTTCCTGGAATAGGTTCACAGACTACTGGGAAAATTAAGGACCCCACTGAATTCATCTCATTACTACTTCAAACACAAAACTTATTTGACTCAAACGGAAAAAAAAACAGATTTTCACTCAAACCAGTTAGGAGTATCATATTCAATACGGTCTGAAAATACTCCACATCTACTGCATAAAACTTTCATCAATAGAGCATGGTTGACTTGCAATGGATAAGCATAAAGTCATAAGAAATCCATCACATGTTGAGGTAAAAACCAGAGAGATGAAGGAGTGAAGATTGTGAGTCAGTTGCAGCACTGCTAAAAGCAAGTGTTTCCTTTACTGACAACGCACAGCATCTGTAAGCGATCTTACGTACAACGAAAACAATGACAGCATCTGTTCAGGGTCTTATCTCTCCTATGAGTTAAACAGAAGGTTTGGCAAAGCGCAGTAAGATGAAGCAGCTGAGTATCACCTAACCAAGCTCAAAGCTGTGGTGGCTCAACTCAAGTGTGCGAAAAGGTGCAGGCCGTGCTTTGTGACTATGTACCTAGTGTGATTTGTCTAGTTCATGCCAAACAACTGTAAGGTTGATCTTGAATGTACCATCAGGTTAAAGATACTAAAGACTAAATATACATACTCAGTGCCATTTATACTAGTTAAAAAATGTTTTAAATGAGGACAGAGAGGTGGCATTGTCTCTACAATATATTGAGGTAAAATATCATTAAGCTTCATGATTTTAGTTGTAGTCATTCTAAAACACCTACCATTTTCATAGACTAGAGCAAGCTCTTAATGCATAAAAGGTTTGAGTACTTTCTTGGCAAATAAGACACTCCAATTTGGTCCATGACATTTTTGAGCAAAATACAGCGATTGGGGAGGACTGTGTTTAATACCAACACCCTTTAGTAATATTTTCTGATTCAACTGTAGTCATCCTAAATGATCTCTGAATCCTTTTTAAGAATCAAAACAGTTTAGCTTTTTTACTTTGTTTAAAACGTACACGTGAAAAGAATCCCTCATAAAAAAGGAAAAAAAAGGTCACATAGACATGGGGACAGGTCAGGCACAGCCAAATATAAGCAGAAGTAAAAACGATCCATCTGGTGAGGTACAGTGGTGTAAACAGGCAGTCTGTACTGTCCCGGCCCTCCACTTCCACTGGCCCCACGTGAGGTCTATTGCACGCTCTTTTCACCGTGTTCTTTTACCTGTGTCACCATGAGGACAGATGTGCCTCAGCCTCTAGGTTTGGGATTACAGGCCTGGTGGCACATGGACATGGTGAGAAAGACCAAGCTCTCCTCCCTCACACAGGGATCTCCGGGCCTCCCTTACGGGTTCGGGTCATGAGCAGGCGGCGTAGGCGAAGTCCAGCAAAAGGGTTGAACCACAGGAACGAGGGAGAGCCTCCAAACACCGCCTTCATCCCATCCCAGCGAACACGCCGCTCCCATGTTGGCTTTTCGTTCTTTAGCCTCTCGATTTCCTGGAAACACATTTTAAATGACACTTCATGACAATCTACGAGCACTCTTGACATCGACACCGAGAACTCTAATTATTCTGTATTATGTAATACAACTTTCATTTAATTAACTCATTTGCAAAAAATCTGTCCCATGACTGCTTAACACGTGCCAGAAACCAAACCAATACGGCTCATTTTAATGCTTGACTCACTGTCTCATCGTTGCAGATGGAGTGGATCTGTGTGCCGAACATGACAGCAGTGAAGGTGAGGAAAAGGAGAGCTTCCAGACATAGGAAGATAAGAAGCATGACAGCTACAGGAGGGGAGAAGTCACTGCACTCTGTAATACAGAAAATTAAGTAAAACTATGCCCGTAAGCATTGGAAAGAATTGTTATGAAAAGTTTCATTGTGGAAATGTGACATTCACAGCAAATGGTAAATGGCTAATAAAAAATATATATGCTAGAGCAAGTAAAAAAGTAATGCACCTGTGCAAATATGTGCTTGTTTGGTCTGGTGTGATAGTCATGTTAAAAAATTAACTTGGTTTAACCTTGTCTTTAACCTTTAAAGTGAAAAGGACCATGCAGCAGGGTTCTTGCAGGTTTTAGTAAGTTAAATTTAAGACCTTTTAAGACCATTATGAGTAAAATTTAAGACCAACACGAGGCGTTACTAAAAACATTTGGATGATACCAGAAATTCTCAAAACTTTCTATTTTTATTAATTCAGTATTAAAACAATCAAAATTTTTGAAACTCACTCACTCTACATTATCTAGCCTATTAATTATCCTATTGGAATCAACATGTTGAAAGCTGAATGTTGAATATGAATATACAATTGGCATGCTGAACATGAGTGTGAATCTGGCATGCACTAGTCTACTCGTTTTCGCTATATGCCGACTGAAAAATCATTAGGCTTTCATTTCCGTAGGATACAATGCTATCGCACCGATCATACGATATACTGCTCTATCTGTGTGTGAGCCGGTCAGCTCGTGAACACTGAATAAACAGCTAGCCAAACTCGTTCAAGAGCCAGGGACGTGAGCGCATTGCTCCGTTATTTTCTGGCTTCAAAGTTGACAGGTGAAAAGCAAGTAAAACTGACACAAAACGTACTGCACAAAATAAACTTACAGCCTGACTCATAAGGTATGGAGATCGCTAGGTTAAACCAGCCTCATACAGTGACGTTAGCTTAGTTCTAACAAACCACTTAGCAGGCTAACTGAAAACCGCATCGTTAGCTGAACAATGAACTGCATTAACCATACAAAGATTAGCATAACACTCTAATCGCTAACACTTATTTACGAGTGAATGAAGAAACATTGCTCACTAATATTACGTCTACAGCAAGGAAATATGTCAACTAAAGTGAGAGACAGCTCATAGACTTACAGACACTGCTGTCGAGGGCATGAGAAAAAATATAAATTAGCCTATATGGTTGTTATTCTATGGGACATTGATATGGAATGGTGCTTAAACTTTGCAGCGAGCCTCATGCCTACTGCTGGGGACAGCTTGTAACCAGCTGCAAAAATTTGCATTATCGAGCCAAGTGTCGTTAAACACACACTTACCCATCTTTAAAAACTATACTCTTGACAACAGTGCTCTCAAATTTTCCAGTTAGTTTGGCGGGAGATTGGGGGCACGAGCAAACGCGCGCTTGCAGCTGAAACCTATTTCAGACCTCACCCGAGGTTAACGCCCGATTCAGTCGCTCCGTCCTACATCAGTGCACTACATAGGGTGTAATATCATCAGTTGTGTGTCCTATGTAGTGCACTATACAAGGATGTGGAAGGCATTTGGAACTCACCTCAACTATAAGTGAAAATCATTTTTCAAAATTCTATTTTCTGATTGGCCGATAGCTTGCTAATTCAAGGATTAGTTCTACAGCGGTTTAAAATTTTATTTTCTGCAGACAACGCTTCTTGGGAATGAATGGAGGCAAGAATTTTAAGACTTGGGTAAATTAAATTTAAGCCCTAGGATGAAAATTTGGGCGTTTTTAAGACATTTTAAGGCCTTAAATTTACCTTTCTGAATTTTGGACTTTTTAAGACCGCGCAGGAACCCTGATGCAGATAAAGTGTTTCTAGAAATAAACAGTCAATATAGTTTAAGACAGCTATAATTGGAAGATTTAGATAGATGTGTTGTATGTAAAAGACAAAGAATATTTGTGTATAAAATGCTTAACAGTTACAATATCCTTTAAATAACACCGGGCATTTTGTAAGCTCCTCCTGATATGATCTTAGTAGAACACATGAAGGCAAGCTACATATAGATTTCAGACTAAAATAACAGCAATGAAAGAAGGTGGAAGTGTAACTGTACTTAAATCACTGTGACTCACCACTCCACTGGACTTTGACACAGGTGAAGAAGTGAAAACCACTGAGGCAGAGGGCATGCAAGGAAATTGTAGCTATGTACATCTGCAGAAGAAGGACAAATCAGTGTTAATTAACTACAGTGGTGAGGAGTCTTGTACACACAAAAATGCACAGAGGAAATACAAAATGGCTTATCATTAGCAATTTGAAGCCTAAAGGTAGGCCTTTTCCCTTTAGTGAATAGAAGTTTGTCCTTTTTCTACAAACATAAAAGCTTTGTCACTCTGGTTTACCTAAAACTTGTGCAGAAGTATCATAATTTCAAGCATAAAAGCACATGTGCCCTTTCAGTGTGAAATAAAGAATGTTCCTTCCTGTTACAACCTGCAGTTCAACAATGGAAACATTAATATTAAATAAGCCTTCACTAAACAAATCCTCACAGACTCACGCCATTCAAATTATAGGCAATGTTTGACCAAGATTTGACTACCACACACAGCAAACGGCAAGTCAGCAACTAGACAAACCCAACTTACAGTGAATAGGACAAAGAATCGCTGATTATTTTCTCCCACGCAATTGTTCACCCAGGGACAGTGATGATCCATTTTTCTGATGCATCTTTTACAAATACTGGAAGAAAAAAAAACAAGACAAAACATGTGTGCCATTCCCCCTAGCACTTCAATGTAAGCTAAATATAGGCTTAGCTTGTTAGACTGAAAGATGTTTTAAGGCAATCTTTATTATGTCTTTCTATTTGTATCTTACCTGCAGTGATGAGCTCTTTCTGGCTTAATGCTGCAGCATTTTGGGCACTTGTAGATAACTTCCCCTGGTTTCAGTTGTAGACTGTCCATGTACTCTTTAGTGGCATTTCCCTTAGGAACAGCCCCCTGAAAAACCAACGTCCCCGTAGTCAGCAGGAGAGGATACAGGTTAATGGCCCAACATGGACCAACCTTAACCCACTGCAGTTGCAGACATTGTTTGACAATGTTATTTTGGAGTTTTCAGTAATTATTCTCATTTGTAACATATGCAAGCTGTGATCGATCAATGAAATCAATTAAACAAATTAATGCAAATCAATATAAGTTTTTGTGATTTTATACTGTTTCTGAGCTTGTTTGTAGATGCTGAGATGATCATTTATCTCACATTCTTTATTATTCAGATTCCCCACACCTGAACTAATACAATACTAACTACACTCAGAGCAGTACACTCTACAAGTAGAGCAGGTACTAACACGAAGCAAGGTCAATCAGGCATGATCTCAAATAGTTCTTATTTATAAAGTATTATAAATCTAAACAGTATTATCCAAACAAATCCAATCTATGCATACCGCTAAAAAAGGCAACAAAAGGTCACAGGATTACAACAGATGTGTCTGGTTGATAGATAGAAAGATGTGTTCTACTAGACGCCCATTTCAAAAGAAGTTGGTCAGGAGCCTGTTTTTGGATCACAGAAGTAGTTTTATCTAATCAGGTGCACTTACTGTCTCCACAGATTACTTTTTCTTACTTAAATATATGGGATGGCTGCTTTTATTGGGAATTATACACAATTTAATCCATACTGTCCTTGAATCTCTGTGGAACAGCTTCCATAATACATGACATTTCATTGTGTAAAGTGCCTGATATAAACGGATTACAGAGACCCACAGAGGGTGAAACTGAGAAGAGGATTACACTATTGCAGCAGTCCAAAACTGCAAACATGGCCAAGCACTTTCAGCACAGTCCATTTCTCACAAAACACATTCCTAAACCTTTCCACCTATCAAGTTCTGAATAGTACTGAATAGTTCTCCCTCTTTTCTTACCGGGTCAGTCAGCATAGTGCGTAGGTGCGATGCTAGGGCCAGCACAGCCAAGAAGTTAAATACCACTCCATTGACAAAGGAATACCAGAAGCTTTTCGAGGGGAGCAGCATGACAAAGTTGACGACAAACTCTGCGTACATCACAAGGAACCAGGTCATGAATGCGCACACCATGCCACAGCCGTCCTGAATGAACCAGACTCGGCCTACTGCAACCTCCTCCTCCCCACTGCCCAGTAAGGGATGGTGCTGCTCCACATCCCGGAGCCGGTGTCCAGAAGACTGCATTCTTGTCTACCTGCAGAAGAAGAGCAAGACAATTCAGACAAATTTAAACTCATTATGGTCTCCAACTCCATACTGCTAGCTTTCAAAACTGAACAACATGAAAACAACCAGGTATCTGATTTTAAAATATATATACTGTAAATCTTAAATGAAGGAGTACAATAAAAATAAGCACATGTGCAATGAGGTCATGTCTGAGGATTTAAAAGCTTTTTAATACAGGGGTTGCCATTGTGATCACTCTTTCTTTCACCATACTTACAAACAGCACAAGGTATAAAGTATTTGAATATACAGTTGACTAAAACACTCTAATTTTGTGGGTTTATCAGAGTTCAGTGTTTCCATTCAAAGTAAAACAGCTGTATGATAAGTGTAGACACACACAAAATCAAACATGTAACTTCAATCACAGCATCTGGATCCACTGAGAAACAGAGTTGTACACATACCAGTTCAGAGAACAAAGCAAAATGTAAAAAGTTTGGGGGAGAATCCCAAAGGAAGGGGCAAAATCTAAGTGCCTACACCTCAAAACATCAAATATATCAGCAGGTGTGACCGCATTAGGTACTAAGAAAAATGAGTACGAGGAATGGAAAACAGATGCAAAACACACAGTACATGAAGGTCAGAAGACAAGCTTTACAACAGTCCTTTCACATTCAGCTTAAAAAGAAATACTGAAAAAGCATAAATAAAATATAATTCCACAGATTAAGCCATCATTATCTATAATCTTCTAGTAACAGCACAGAAGTTGGTAGTGTAACGGTTAGGGACCTGGGCCAATGAACAGGTGGCTAAGGTACTCATGGGCAAGGTACCCCCATAACCCCACCCCAACCCAACTCACTACTCCCCGGGTGCTACAAAAAGAAAAAAGCTGCCCACTGCTTCACGGATGGTCAAATGCAGAGGTCACATTTCGTTATGGCGCACTGTATGCTGTGCTGTGCTCACAATGACTATCAGTCACTTAAATTCACTTCACTCCTTTAATAGAACATATTCCTACTGACAACTAGTATGTGTGTATATATACACATATACACTGACCACTTCACTGCATACACCTATCAGCCAATGCATGTACACATAGTCAGGCATGGTTTGAAGGGTTTACTAAGTCTTTCACACACAATCATGCCATCACGTCAATTTGAATGATTTGTTTCAAGCACCTTAATAAATTTAAGCCATGAAAAATAAAGCACTAAGGCAGTTTTCTTTGCCTCCAATTTTCAAATAGTCTAACTTGGTACACTGTTACACTGTACACTGTGTTCTCAATCAACCCAAATAACAACAGAGAATTCTTAAAATGTTGTAGGACCCTTGAAAATACGAAAAATTGCACCACTAGGACCACTTTTTAACACATAAAACGTATTTATGGAGCACTGTCAAGTCCAATAAAAAAGTAATGTATCAATAATAGCTAAAGTTACATATCATAACAATAAACTAATGGAACAGTATATATATATAAAAAGCAGTACTCAGATGTACTATGGTGTCCTTTTTACCCACCTCACAGTTCACCCTTCACATTGACAGGCCCTCTGCCCTGCTGACCCGGGCAACAGTGCCACAGCAGCATCCACAGCCTTCAATCTGCCAAGCAAACACACACGCACACTAGAATCACTAAGGAAATGCAGTGATGTTAACTAATTTACACTATTCCTAATTTACACTATGCTTGGTTAATACAGTTAATATCTCTTTCGCTCACCCATATCATTGGAATTAATAATGGACGGAATTCTAATTTCAACATTTATGCGTGATCCAACTGTAAAATGTAAACACCATCTTCGCTACTACTCTCCAGAAGCCTACCTAAGTTAGCGTGTTAATTCACTGATATTAACCGGTTAATTAATAACTTAAAGTTTGTTTAAAATTCAACAAAAATACACCTTCAGTCAATAACAGAAATAATGTATTGGTTAAAATTAGACTTTCCGACCTAGAATTTAGATTAGAGCTACGTGCGCTTAGCCTTTTTAAAAGCTAACTCCGACCAGTCTATCATGGCTACGTCCCACACCACATACTGACGCCCTTACGTAGTACGCAGTCGCATTGCCTACACCATACTATTACCCTAGTTAGTACGATTGTATGCGGTTTGGGACGTAGAAACGAGCTAAACAAGCTAGCCAACATAGCAAATTACAAACATCCAATGTAGACATGCTAATGTTAATGTAACAACACAAATCTCCTAGATGTCTAGACATTTGATTATATTTACGACATAGCTCATCAACACTCGTCTGCGACATTTATACAATATATTTTATTTGGGAGACAGCTAGCAGCATAATTTACTAAAATGTTATACACACCTAGAGCTGTATTGTATTGACAGCGCACATGCTATTTGCTATGGTAAATTAGAGTAAGCTTATTCTTACCGATATTAAATATGTTGCAGTTGTTTCCCGAGTGTTAAGTCAGTGTCGCTGGAATATACACGTCTGCTTTCATTGTAACCAACTGGAAAACATTTCAAATTCATGAGCTGAATGTTTGAAAACGAGCAGAACAGTTCGCGATTTCCGGGTTAATCGGGCCGCGTCCTCTTCTTCTTTCTTCAGATGTCGAACGAACAGCTTATTTCTGCCATCCACTGGCCTTTTAGAGACCTAGCGGCATCTAAGATGCATTTACATTTGACATTAAGGCGTGTGTCTGAAATTTATCCAAAAGGACACATTCTGATCTTACCATCAATCTTAGGAAGCTGAAATGTCCTTGATGCTTATTTCTCCTTTTAGAACGGCTTCGCTTGGAAAACGGATGTCTTTTTCCTCCCTCTCTCCTGCTCTGCATTCTGACCTTGGCCTAATAATAAGTAGCGTCTGTAAAACATCGTTTTAAAGTAGTGTTATCTGTTAATAGGGCATCCGACTTTATGGAATATTTCTAAGCATATTTGGCATGCAGCTAAAGTGGTAAATAATTCTCTTAATGAATGAAACCAAAATGACTTGTATGTACATAAAAAAACTTTTTATCTCAAAGTTAAATGCATTTTTCCAAGAGGCATAAGGTGTGGTCAGGTATTGTAAAGGCAAATCCGTTGTTTTGTTAAACAATGGACTGTTATTTATAAGATCTGCTTATACAATTTTCAGAAAATTATTTAAAGCATTTAAGAAAAGCTTCATTGACTTTCTAGATTTCTAGGCTGTAATATAAACATCTTAAAGCACAACTCATAGAAATGTGGACAAGGTAATAAATAAATAAATAAATAAAGTAACAACAATAATAATAATAATAATAAGCAATCATCAAAAAAAAAGTAAAATAACAAGCTTTCGCTAAAATGTTTGCTTCAGTAAATGACCTATTTTTAAAAATATTAGAAAAACATTGTATAAAACTTCCAAATGTTTGTAACAATTTATAGTTGTTGTTCTCATTTTCAAACCATTGTCTTCCACTGGATGGCGCTACAATGCTGAAATGCATGTATCAAATGTAATCTCCACTTTACTAGTCTTCAACTATATTTTATTAAACATAGTAGACCATTTTTCATGCAAAACATATACTACTGTAAAAATTAACAGTGGCATTTAATTATGATTAAATCCATATTAGCAACACTGAAATCAAAACGGTTTTTTCCTAAAAACAACACAGAAATTATAAATAGTTAAAATAAGTACTATTTTACTGTAATTATAGCAATCAGTTCTCTCTTTAAATGCATATGTATAAACACCATCCTTAAAAAGTCTTCTCTCTCCCGCCCTCTCTCTCTTGCTCTGTCTCTCACCCCCTCTCTCTCTTTCTATTGGACATCTCTGGCACATGAAAAAAAGCGTAGCCCTTTACACGGCTTGCCACCCTGAGGATTTACACAGGATAAACCATGGCTGGACATTTGCTCACTATTTTCTCCTCTCCCATTTGAGTCTCTCGCCATTTCCAACTGTGTGCTTTAAAAGCAATCCCCTAAAGCAGATTACAGGCTGAAGCATCAGAGCAGAAGTCCTTTCTGTTTCCCAGACTGCCACTCTCCATTACTCTAGAATGGGCATTCAATCCATCACTAACAGGAGAAGCAGCTTTCTTAAACATGCCATGTGCCAAAATGGCAACATCACTTATTGTGCCAGAAGTCCTAACAGCATATACCTCATTCCAAATATATAACAATTTTGCAGAGTCGTTCATGCATCATTAATTCTTTAATATTTCAAAAGCGGTAGGAGAAAAGTTTAATGAAATTTGGCTGACCTATCAGTCAACTTTATCACCTGACTGAGACGAGCCACTTACAGCAGACTGAGGTTTCATTTTCTCACTCTATATTTGTGCATGGGGTAATCACCATTATTGTTGAATGTCAATAATATGACAACTATTAATTCTGAATCTTGCTGTAGACACATTCTAATAGTTGAATCAATTTTCACTTCAGGTTTCACCTTATATTTATTAATTTATTATACTTATATTGCTGCTAAAATCACACACTGTGCTTTACTATCGTTTCTAGCCTATTAAAGGAGATATAAGTGACTTTTTTTACATTTCCACTGACATATAGACTTGTTTTAACTTGACTTGACTTTAACTTAACTTGACTCTTCTTTTAATTTTCCTTTGTTTTACATGCATTTATTACTTGACTTTTTTAACACTAATAGAACAGGCCATGTCTTTGCATGTTGTCCCTCTGTATACATGACAGATAAAACTTGCACAAATATATATATATAGCATATAAACAAAATAAACTGTCAAAATCATTTTGAAATAATACTGCATATAACAAAGATGCAATAAATAGATAAGAGATGACACTGACCATGAGCCACAGCTTTTATCAAATCAGTAGTTTTTTGCTATTTTTACCCTTTTACTATGTAATAAATGAGTGTCACATTTACTTATGAATAATTTGTGTGACACCACATGAGCAAAGAGATACTCCACCTCATGGTGTTTTCTGGATCAATTTCTCAGCCTGTTAGAGTCATCTGCAACAGCTCAATTGCAGATGCTGAAACAATATTCACATGTTAAAGCAATTATAGAGACAGAATATAGATTTTTAAATGTACTTGCAAATGTTTTCCACACAGTGTGAGTCTTTTATTTAGTTTTATTTAGTTTTGGAAAGATAATAGTGACATGGGTATATGATAGAATCTTGGCAGATTTCCAAAACCAAGGCTTATTGTTTGCTATTGTCATGAGTAAATCAGAGATGCTAACATTTAACAGACTGTGTGTCTGTTACTGTGCAAGGATTAATCAGAATCCAGTGACCTTTGGGCGGATAAGCTGCTCTTTTCCTTCTCATACCTCAAACAAATCAAATCTTTCTTTGGGATTTCCCTGTTGCGGCTTGCCAATATGGGTTTTGGCAGTAACAAAAATAGTGTTTCCTTGTAATTTTGGTAATGCCATTTTCAAAATATCCAACAGCTTCAATTTAAGTGTTCAAATTCAGATTATTTAATCTGGTATAATGTGAAGGCTAAGTTTTATGCTTTGCCTAGGTTGTCTTCTTTTCTTTGTGTTGCATATTATCAATGTTTTAAAAAAAAAAAGATTCTCATGCATCCTGACATTCAGTTTGTTCAATAATATAGACAGAATAGTGTGTGTGTGTGTGTGTATATATATATATATATGGTTATATATATATATATACATATATATGTGTGTGTGTGTGTATATATATATATATGTGTGTGTGTATATACGTATATATATATATCTCACCTGATGTTCTATGCTTGATGTGGTGAAGATGTGATTGGATTAGTGCTAAAACTGGCACCAACAGATGCCATGCCTCTTTTAAGATGATCTCTGTTTAGTAGGGAAAGCTCCTAATCCAAAAGATGAGGCTTATTTAAAGAAAAAGAGACAGGGATAGCTGCGACATCGTCACTACGTCAGAGAGAGGAGTATTCCAGGTTCCTTCTAAATCCAGGTTGCTAGATGACTTCTTCTAGAGCATCAGGGATGAAAAAAAAAGTTAGTCTTATTGAAGACAGCAGTACAGAGCTGTGAGTTACTGCTCACCCTATCTCTAATACTGCTTGTAGTCTTGCCATGAACCACTATGAGACTCTTGAGTGCTGAAAGTGCATAAATATTTTAGTAGAAAAGACAGGATTCTTTTTTAGTTATTTTTTCTGGGCTGTACAATAACTTCATTTTACCATATCCTAAAAAAGTGGAGAGTGACTTTCTTAATATGGACAGGACTGGAAAGTTCTAATAGAATTGTAGCCAAGTCTGTGTGCATTTTTAGTTATGGTGTGAAGAATGAATCTACAAATTGTGTGATCTGTATAGAATTCTTTGCATTTTATGCAAGAAGAGGGGTTGCTTCCATTAAAAGGGGCATTAGTGGGCATTACAGTGCTAATCCTGGGTTCCTTTAGTAACCTGTTAATCTGGATTACGACATGTGCAGATCATCCCGTGGACAGAACCAGTGACCCTTCGTTCAAGCAACTTTGCACTTCATTAGCTCCTTACACTTCACACACTTCCCAGTGATTGCCCCCTCCCTTATAAATGAGTGGGCTTCAGCGTGGATGGCAGAGCAAATATTCTGATCAGTAGGTCTTTCCTGGTTTATGCATTCATTAATAGGTCAGCCTGTGTAAATGTTTAGGAGTCCCAAGGAGCCAGTCTGTAAGAGCATATTTTCTGCTATCAAACAGCAAGTCTAAACCTATGAAATTTATTTACCAAATTCATACAGGTTGTAATTGTACCGACAATCCATATAGGTTATTTACTGCTGGATGCTATTCAAGACCTTTGGTGCAAAATATTGCTTTTTACACTGTCTAACAATGGAGAAGCAGTCATCCATTCCATAGTAAAAGAACCTTGAAAAATGCTAAATCTACCCCGATCTTTCGACACTTTATAACCACTTAAATACATTTAGGTTCAGAGACTGGTGGGGCGACACAGCTGGCAAATGTGGTTCGGGAGCTGGCTGAGGCAGAGGCCTGCAGGGACATGCTGTTTTTCCTCCCCATGGGGCAATAGTTGGAATGGCATCCTGTTCTGTATGTGCACAGTAGGTTAAGGTGGATCTTTTTGACTATGCAGAGTCATCATGGCTTTAATTGTATAGTAGAAAACCGTACAACACCAAGCGAGTCATAGTACCACACCTGAAAACTACTAAGACGTACACAAAAATGCATCAAATTTTAATTACATAATTACATGTTTTACAAATATTAAAAACATATTGTAGCACAGATACCTCATATTCCTCCACACCCACCCTCCAGAGCATCCTTCTGTTTCAGTCTCCCTGATCTTTTAACCACAAGTGCTTTCCTTCCAGGATTAATTAGGCTCACTATTTCCTGCACATTCATAACCTAAACTGAATTTAATAAGAACCAAACCAAAATGTATTAAGGTCCATAAACACACAAACATCCATGTATTCATCAAGTTATTAAAGTGAATGGGCTAACTAGGCAAATCAGATGACAGTGCATACGTACGAACAGCACATGTCAGAAGTCGTCTCTATCCCTGTGATGACAAAATGAATAGATAAAAACATATCTATCTAAAAGTTCTGCTAAGATGTCAAGTAGCATCATAAGAAAAAAAATAAGCATGCCTGTATGGACTGTACTGGGAGAAGACCCAGGCACAGAGAGACTTTATTAGTAGATAATACTTTTACGGTATACTTAAAAGAAAAGTACAGTGATAATGATCTGAAATGGCTGAACATAATGCTGGATCTGGATAAGAAGTGCAGACAAAGAAAAGCCTGATTTTAAGTAGCAGAGATCAAAACGACTTGGGACTCTAATATTAAAAAGCAGAAGATCTGTCTTCCTAATATGGATCCTACTTGAAGAAGGCCTGTTTATGAAAGCAGAACTAAATATTCTGCTAAAACCACTATAAATATTGGAAACTCATGTTGCCACTTCTATTAAACAAAATATATAGTCTTATAGTTGTGATATGGTGGAAGATGCAGTTCTGCACCTAATGCATTTCTAACAGAGGAGACCAACATGCTGTAACTCTGACTGTGAAAATTAAGATGCTGATTAAGTTGATCTACAATTTGCCACACACCATATGCCCTATGGCTGCAGGAAAAGTGAGATTAGAAACTGATATTTCAAAGTGATATATCCAGAGATGGATTTCAAAGTGACTTATGAGAATGTCCCTTTTAAGTGCAAATGAATGGATGCATGAGTTAAGTAAATGAAATGTCAGCACATGTAGCTAAGATAAAGTACCATTCAACTATGTGTTCAGGTATTCTTTTTTGAGGCTGTTCCTTAGAAGTTATCTATATTTCTCCATGTTTTGAGGTTCAAGGAAGGGTTTGAATAATTTGGAAAGCAGCTCTGTCAGAATCCGCATTTTCAAATCAGTGGGTAATTTGTGACAACAGGTCGTTAATACTGTACAATAGTTAGTACAATTCAAGAATAACAGAGGGATAAATAGGCTAATCAAAATTACGAATTGTCCCTGGTGTGATTATTTTTACACATTGACATATACTGTGCAGCAGGGATGGTAATGGATTTTATTATATTGAGTGATGTGTCAATCCATCCAATGACTCATGATTTTCCAATACAATGGTGCATTTTGCCCACCAATCACAATAATGTGTTTTGTGAGCTTTTTGTTGTCTTGATAAAACAAGCAGACAAGCAGTTAATGCGGAGTCGTTCTCTCTTGAGAGCCTCAAACACCACTCTGTTCCCTATGTAGTGCACTACACATGTCTAGAAGATTATGGCCAAATCGTCTGTAGTACACAGAATGTCAATGTGAAATAACTACATATTTAACATGCAACCAACTTAAACTACTTCTCCATCGATTATCTTTACGTGAAGACCACCTAAAGCCAAGGTACGTTGTGCACTACATAGGGAGTAGTGGGCAGTTACAGAAACCGATCAGTGATGTGGGTTCACGTGACCGCGCCAAGCTACTAGTGGTATTTAAACGACAACCTGAAGTGGACACATCTCCCTACTGAAAACAAAAATCTCACCATCGTACCGTTTTAAGCCCACAGTCGAAAGGACGCTCCATTAAAACATTTTGTCACGAACGCTTCTTTTATATTCCAACGGAAGGAGTTCTGTTAGGATACATTTGTCTCAGCAACAGGCGAGTTTTTCATTCTAAGGACAAAATTGCCATTTTGCGAAGGGATTATCGGACCAAGCGATGTCCACACATTTGTGAGTTTTTGGGAAAACATTAACTCCAATTTGCTTGGATAGGACGCATTAGCGTTTGACACGAGCGGAGCGAACATGTTTTAAATTGATGCTCGACCCTCCTACCGTTCGGGTTCCGACGCCGACTAATCTCCGAGGGCAAAAGTAAAGCTGTTTACAGATCCATTTATTGTTAAGCCTGACTGCTCTCAGTCAGAAAGAGGGAACATGGCTGGAAAGGAATTTGCTGTGACGAGAACGCTGAGTGGATTTGAAAGGCCGCTCGGCTCCCGTGGAAACTAGAGAACGGCGCGGTGCATCTTTACCGAAGCGCAGCGCTTCGTTTTATAGGCGTAGAAATCTCTACTTTCTTTTTCTTTGCGAGAAAGAAGCGTCGACTTTCGCACGAATATGGGGAAAGACGAGTGTAAAACAATGTTGGACGCTCTCAATAAAGTGGCCGCATGTTACAGGCACCTGGTTTCTGCTCTTGGAAGCACCTCGGATTCACAGAATCTGCGCGAAGAGCTTAAAAAGACGCGCAAAAAAGCGCAGGAGCTGGCCGTGGCCAACAGGACTAAACTAACCGCTTTGTTGAAGGACAAAACCATCAGCAACGACGACCGAGCGGAGTACGAGAGACTATGGGTGCTTTTCACCAGCAGCATGGAGATCTTGGAGGTGGACATGAAAAGGTCGCTGGAAATCGGTCAGGATTTCCCTCTAAAAGTACCCACAAGACACTTCATCCAGACTGGCATGACCGGCAGCACCACAACAGTGGCAGCGCGGGCTATGAGTGTGCAGAACATGAAGTATGAAGCAGATACCAGTATTGACACTGCAGACCTGAAAGACCTGGAGAGCGAGATTGCTCAGGTGGACCAAATGATGGAAGAGATGGAGATGAAGGTCCAAGTTGCCCCCTGGACCGTTGAAGCCAAACAAGAAGCGGGGGCAGAGTTGAAATCCACTGTCAGCGTTGGAAATTCGTCTGTGGGTGTCATCTCAATATGCGAAGAGGAACCTAAAGAAGGGGGGGAAGGCGAAGCTGACCTGATGAGGGTCTTCGCAGGCATCATTTTTACTGCAGTCCTACTAATTGCTGGCATTCTGGGATACTTAGTAATTAACCTTTGAATTATGGGTCATAGAAGTACAGAGGGTGTGACCTCCTGCAGCACTCTGGCCAAAGGATGTGAGCACGTCTACATTAATCCTAGCCTACCTATTCGCCTTTTCAGAGTGTGTGTGTGGGGGGCTTGGACTGAAAAGGATTCAGAGTTAGACTGTTTGTTTGATTGTAGGCTAAAAGGTAACATTATTGTTATGAACGAGAGACTGAAGCATGCTCAAGTGATTGCATTTGTGGATATGATGAGCAAGCGGCGCATCACATTGGCAATATTAAAATGCAGTATTAGTAGGTTACAGGGCACTTTTGTAAGGAGGCAGCGGATAAGGGAAAAGTGATGGCATTGTTTAGAGGTTGAAATAATGACAAAACATGCTGGACAGGAGTTTTTAAGGATTCATGCAGATGTTTTGCAATCAGTGATATCAAAAAAACATTAGAAGGATAATAAAAGGATAAAATTCCCTTTGGCCTAATGGACACTCCATCACAGAAACAACCTAGAAATTTTATAGAATTACTGTACAATTGCAGGCTAACTGAAATTGATACAAAATGTCTGAGCCAAAAATAATTAAATGAGTAGTGTATCCTCAGCCTAAATTTTATGCTCCCACCTCTTAATGCAATGCTTCTAGTGCACAACAAGTGCACAACAGCTCACATTACATGCAATGCAATGGAGGCAGTATTTCACTGGAGTGAGTATTTCAGACCAGATAGTTCGTGTCTTGCCCACGCTATGGACCGCACACAACAATCTCCTTAGAGTTTCTGCAAAGGCCCCATAGTAGTACACTATGAATATGGACCTTAGATGTTTTTGTGCATACATTGCATCAGTTGTATAGTGAATCTGTATATAATGTACTGTATCCTTGTTGAAATAGTGTACATATACAATTGAATATATTTATTACAATAAATTATGTGAACAATGTTTGTGTTTTGATTGTAAATGTAGTCACATTTATTTGAGTTAATTTGTCCCTATTATCTAAAACATGGTCATTGTCATGCGGATAGGTATTTTAACAAATAAGACATAATGGTGACAGGTGCTTCATAGCAATAATACAAAATTTAATTCAAATTTAAGGGTTTTTTTTTTCAGTAGAAATATTTTGTTGTGTTTTTGCTTTGAGCACAGTCAAACAATTCTTTAGCTTGAACTAGTGTAAATGCTCAAGAGCTCTTATATCAGTGTTTTATAAGCGTTAACTTACCTTCATTGTCAGATAAAAATTGTTTATCCTTCTTCGGCAAACATTTTATCAATATATCTGTTGTTCCTACATTTCGGCATCAGTATTCGCTCTGCTCTGTTAAGAGCACTTTAATAGCAGATAAGGGGGAATTTTCTGAGCACGAGCCAGAGTTAGTGAGTGATCACCATGGTAACAACATCAAGCATGTATCTTTTCTCTGGCTAAGGGAAATGTGTTTTGAGTATCAAAGACTAATTAGTATCACTAAGTAAAACTTGGGCTGTCTGTATTAAGACAAGGGGCAATAAGTGCTCAGAGCTTTGATAAAAAAGTGTTTGAGTGACACATAAATAAGTAAACACTTAACATAAACATAAGTATTTACTTTACTATCAAGCATTTACGTGTCTAGTGCAATACAGCGTGTAGATTATATTGATAATGAGACAGTTTCTACAATTGAAGTCAGCAAACTTTCCTTGCCACCACTGACAATTCCAAAATCAATGGCATAAAATACCCAGGTCTAACACCAAGAGAGCAGTAACTACAATAATACATAATGTACAGTGAACAAACTAGTAACAAATGGCCAGACAGTCGCAATCATTTCTCCATTTCTGATTGTTGCTGAACGTTTAGTTAATTAGTCCCCCTGCTGTGGCTTGTGACTCATGAGTTCATAATGACTTGAACAAATGCCTGGTATGGGGCGCCCTTGAGCAGGGTAAGAAAATCAATGACATTTAAAGGCCAGGGTACATATCCAACATGTTGATAGCATTTATGGGAACATGAAATCAGTTGGGACTCATATTTTAATATTCCTTTTTGGTTCTTACATAGGCTCAGGGTAATTTGTGTTGTAACTACTTATTCACTGGGTTTCCTGTATGGATCACAGACAATACAGAACATAACATAAAAGGATCCAGATATTTTCAAGTTGACAGAATAATCTAGTTAATCGTTATGTCAACAATGACAATTATTAGAACAGATATTTCAACACTCAAATATTTGTTTTTTGTTATTCACGTTAAAACCCAACACAATACACAAGTATAACTCCCCCTACAGATGGGAAACATATACAACATTTTAAACATACATTGACCCAAGTCAAACAAAAAGTGAAGAAAACATGAGAAATTGTAACAAATACATCCTAAAAAAAAATGAAACTGCATTATAATTGTTATAACAGTAATTATGAGATCCATGCTCATGTGAAAGATGATTCCTGGCTTCCACATATGGTCACTTTGAACACATCTTTCATTAACTAATTCTGAAACACAAATGTTCCTAAACCTTTGAAGAGTTTCACATAAAATGTAAGAAAAAATAACGGCACTCATCGCTATCTCCAAATCACGAAGTCAGCAGCATTTAGGCATCTAGGATGCAGTTACCACTGAGCTGGCGCTACGAGCATTTTGGATTACAAATGTCTGAGGTTACTAAAACTAAAAGGCCTAGATATGACTCTCAAAAAGCCTCGACAAAAGAGAAAAAACAAAACGAGGATCTGCATAGGAGACACATTTGACAGATGGAGACGGCTGAAAGCGGAGAAGAATTTGAAGACAGATGCCGAAGTGGCTAATTTACTACTGGACACCTAAGATTTAGCCAAGGTTGGCTAACTTGTATCACCACTAGACATAGAGATTAATACTTTAAAGATTTTCAAACGCTGAATAACGCTATTCGTTTTCGATCATAGATTGTAGCGCAGGTGCAGGTGGGTCATCGAATCGTTTGGGAAACAAAAACAGTGAATGTGATGGCTAACACTAGCATCGTGTTACGCTGAGACAGTGTGGTAACAATGCAAACATAAGCATGCTAATTATGTCAATATGAAACGTAACACAGATTGGCCAAATATGAGTCCTCGAGTGTGGGGAGGTGTGGAAGGCGAAACAACGCGCTACAGTATTTTAAATTTGACTGCAGTACCAATGGGCAGCAAGGTGGCGCAGTGGTTAGCGCTGCCGTTCGATCCCCGGGTTGGCCGTAGGCCCTTTCTTTGTGGAGTTTGCATGCTCTTACTGTGTTTGTGTGGGTTTCCTCCGGTTTCCTCCCACAGTCCAAAGGCATGCAATATAGGTTAATTGACGACTCTAAATTGGCCCAGTGAGTGTGATTGTGTGAGTAGCCTGCCCGCCTGCGCCTGGTCCCCGCCTTGCGCCCATAGTTCGGATGCTGAATGAATGCAGTACCAGTTTAGGCCACTATCTTACATATAGTGCTTTTAAGGCTTTGCAATGCAGTTCATGATTAAATCTGAAAAGTCATTAAAGGAGAACTTCTAACTAAATACTGTTTTGGCAAACAGTTCCCAGTAGTCGTCAGTTCGTGACGTTTGCAAGCGCGATAGGTTTAAGGGGAAAGTCCGTCCAAACACACGAACATAATGCATATGGACTTCTCATTCAACGCTCTTGCAGGAGTTTTGTGTCATTTAATGTCACATAGAAAACTGCTTTTTACAAAGCCATATTCTGCCATAATAAATGACATGTTATAGTGTGTTGTTTTGAGTCCTTAGAATACGTACTTCCATTTAATAGGCCTATAGCTCATTAGTATAGCTTTGAGCGCATCTACGGCAACTGCCTGCTGTTCCTGTTTTATGCCGAAAGGGTATGCCTTCCTCTGAATGTATAGTGCCAGTGTTACTGTTTATGTAAACTCATGAAAAGTATCGTGCAATAAAAATACGGCATTGTATTTTGCTGAATACAGATATACAACATAAAAACAAACAACATTTCAAACGCGGTTCTGAAAAAAGTTTTGAAAAAAGTATATAACCTATCAAGTCTATAAATTAAACCCTTTCTTGAGTGGAAAGAAAGGATTTAGAAATGGCACTTATTTGGTGGAATGCCCCATATACATTAGCAAAATACTATATCGTACAATGTGTATTGTATCATATGATACAGGAACAATGATTTTCTACACAACAACAAAAAAGCGCCCCTTTAGCTATTTTCATTGGCACGCGTTCCTGAGTATGCGTTCTACAACACCGGCATTCCTTTTTCGGCATAATACCGGAAAGCAAAGTTAACGGTCGTAAACCTCAGGCACCAACAGGCCATGTAGCCAGCAAACAGGCTAAACAGATATGTAACAGTAATTGGCCACAAAACAAACATTTCCGCTGGGCCTGAAGTGCTCAAGCCTGGTCTGTTGTTTTAATTTAAGTAATAGTTAAGTTAGTGAGAGACTAAGGCGGTCGGAATTGTCATTTTTGTCTTCTTCTTTAAGTCGGAGCGCGTAGATCAGGTAAGCGTCTGGCACTAGTCTCGTTAACTTTTACAACTATGTATTGTTATGTATGTTGTTTTAATAGAAACAGCGTTAGTTATATTGCAAGCTGTAGATTTACGAGGGTGTGCTCAACTCTGTAATGACCTCTTTACATAGAAGAGCGGTGTTTGGTAAGGAGAGCCAGCTAAGTAAGCTAACTGGTTCTGCGTTTAATAACCTTGGTTAGTGCACGGAAATACTGTGAAGTCCAGAAATACGTTTTATAAGTTTACCTCAGACTGTCAATGTATAAAAATGTTCTATGTGTAACATTAGTTAAAAGACACGGTTAAAACCCTATATATATGTGAACCGATAATTACGCGTATAACGTAACACACGTCTGTCTGTCTGTCGTGAACAAGCTGATTATGGGACGCGAAGTCTTATTATTATTCACTACGACACGTGTAAACGTTCTTTAACATTTAAATCGAATCATGTCATGCCCTGATTATACCAGGACATTGTGATGCCGACTATGATAAAGGCTCACACAGTTACTGGTAAATATAGTGACCATCAACATAAAGACAAGGTTACAATAAGTAGTCAGCTGAGAGTCACTTCGAAGGCTAATAACAGGAGATCGAAGTTTATGGTAGTTTTGACTTTGGGTTGAGCTGTACGAACATGCAAAGAGGACACAAATCACTGTTATTGTTCAAGTTATGTCGAGACCACGACTTGTTTTTCTTGTGATCTCAAGATAACAACGTTGTCCATTAGTTAATTTTTGCTACTTTAGGTGCAAGTTGAATCTCCGTCTTAAGTGACAGCACTACACTGATCATAAGATAATGGAAGTAAACATGAATGGTGATGTCTGTCCTTTCTGGATTTAGAAATGGGCATTGCGCTGGACATAAGTTGATCAAACTGGTTGATGGATATGAGTATATATATAGACTAATGTGCTTTAGAGAGACTGGCATTATATGGAAGTAATTGAGGACTTGGTTGAGATGTGTCTTCTCTATAGAGGAACAGTTCAAAGAATACAGTTTAGGTTTTGTTTTTTGTTTTTTCCCTATGACTTTTATTGTGTTTTTTTTAAACTCAAGAGGGAGGGTCTTTCATCATAAAGGACAAATAAAGAGTATTTATGCTGTTATATTGTACTGGGGCATGCATTATATTCTGTTTAGTACACCTATTTTAAATTGTTAACAGCCCTTCTGGTCTGGAGCTCAAAGCCCTAATTTAGGTTTAAAGCTTAATGTAAGGAAACCCACAACCAGAAAGCTTTTTTATAGCACACATATGACAATTTTACAAGAATTTGCTTAGTTCAACGTTTTCTTTTTTGTTGAGAGACATTCTTCTCTCCTCATTTGTATGGTCAAAATGTTTCCCTTATCGCTCAAGTTATTTTATTTCATTTGGTTTTTGTCTGTATTATTTTAAAGGTGGACGAGCCATGCACAGTTGTGTGTGGAGCTGTAGAGCTCTGTCCCCTGCCCTGCTCCCACGGCTTCTCTCTGACGCTAGGTGCTGTGGGCCAAGGCTGGACCACCAGGGCCTATGGAGCACGGCCCGTTTTTTAACCACTGCTCAAGATGGCAAACCTGTGCCCCTACCCAGCCAGGCACGGGTAGTGATATGCGGTGGGGGCATTGTTGGAACATCTGTTGCCTATCATCTTGCTAAGTTAGGCTGGACCGAGATAGTACTCCTGGAGCAGGGGAGGTAAGTGTTGACCTTGACTCTGAATAGTTTGCAATGCGTTGACAGCATTCTTTCCTAGCGATGGCTTTAAAGGTTTAAACCTGTTACTCAGGGTATTGAATTTAAGGAAATCACACTATTGGTTTGAGGCCTTTGCGAATCACAAGCTTAACAGCAGGCCTTTTGTGTTTGTTTTGGTTCTGGCTGTTGCAGACTCGGAGCTGGCACAACTCGGCTATGTGCAGGAATTGTGAGTGTTGCAAAGCCCATTTTTATTGAGAGCCAAATGGCAGACTACAGTAATACACTCTATGAGCGTTTGGAGGAGGAGACTGGTGTCAAAACAGGTGTGAGAACTGTAGATATGTTAAATTATTAAATTACTTTACCATGAATTCTTTGTTGATTATACTAAGACATAGGTGACTGGTGTTATGTTGTGGTTTCTGCAGGTTTTGTCAGGACTGGCTCTCTCTGCTTGGCTCAGAATCAAGACCGTTTCCTCTCTTTGAAGCGCCTGGCATCCAGGCTCAAGTAAGTTTTCTGTTCTTTAAAGATTTGGTCTGAATAAAAGAACTGATCCAAAACTTTTGCTGGGAATCTTTATTCGATATGTGCAACATATTGCAAGTTATCAAGCTACCATTTCTAATGGGTGAGACATTTTTTTTTCTTGTATTTTGTTTTATTTTTGTCATCACCTTTGATACTTTAAAACATTTTGTCAGAATTACATGTGGGTGTATTTTTTGTTTTATTTTTGAATTACTTAATGATTAAGTGGTTTTAGAATGTGTTCAAATATGTGTATGAAAGTGAAACTGCTGTTATCGTTAATTTTCCTTTATGATGTTGTTCAGGGTTTTGGGTATCAACTGCAGTGTCATCAAACCCAAAGATGTTGCAAAACTTCATCCCCTGGTGAACATTCATGATTTGGTGGGTGCTATACATTTACCAGGAGATGCTGTGGTATCACCACCAGACATCAATCATGCACTTGCTGTAGCAGCTGCAAGAAATGGTGAGATTAGTATGTTTTCTTTTTGAGCCCTTACAAAACTGTCTTTCAGAATTATGCTGGTTTTGTTTTTGATGCGCACTAAAAAAAACAATTCCATCCATCCCAGGGGTGCAGATACATGAACACACCAGTGTGAATCATGTTCTCGTGGAGAAGGGTCATGTGACGGGAGTGGAAACTGACCATGGAACTATTGAGTGTGAATACTTTGTCAACTGTGCTGGACAGGTTAGTTTATTAATAAAAGCTGGGGGCAGACTTAAGACTTAAGCCACAAGTTTTTGACTTGGTGAATTTAAAGAAGGTGCAAAAATATCAGCTGTGCTCTAAATTAGCCATTAGTTTTCCACAGTACATTCAATATAGTATGATAAACTTAAGTCATTTTATTATGTAAGGAAGCTGCCATGCAGTAGAAACCTCTCAGGAAGTTTAGTGGTATTTTTGTTGCTGATCTTGCAGTGGGCATATGAGCTTGGCCAGAGCAGTGAAGTGAAAGTGTCGGTGCCCCTGCACGGCTGTGAACATTTCTACCTCCTCACCAAACCACTGTCTGAGCCTTTACAGCCCAATGTTCCAGGTGACGCACCACAGTCATATGTTTTCACTGACCAAGAACCGTTTCTTTTCCTGCCACAATCATCTGCCTTTAATGCACAACGGCATGATGGTTGAAATGTTTGTTAATGCATGTTGTGTAAATGTCTATTAATTATACAGTACATTAGTACTGCAGAAGTTACAACACAATGTGTTGTTATTTGGACTGACAGTGAAATAAGTTAAGTCTGTGATGCTGAGTTTGGATGGATAAACTGAACCCAGGTTTGTCACTCTCTCTACATAGTGGTGATGGATATGGATGGGAGGCTCTATGTACGGGCTTGGCAGGGCGGTGTACTGTCAGGAGGTTTTGAAAAGAACCCCAAACCCATCTTCACTGAAGGACGCAATCAACTGGAGATCCAGAACATGCAGGAGGACTGGGACCATTTCGGTTAGTGCACATGCATTAAAAATCACTCTTTGGAAAATGGTGTTGTGTTAATACATTACTGTCATGTGAATGAATAAGTCAGCATGTATTTGATCTCTGCCGTTGTATCATCCTTTTGTTTGTATTAATTAAACCTGAGGGCTGTAAGTTTGCATGACAAGTTTACATGTTGATGTTAATATATGGATAACATCTATCAGAAAATCTCCACATCTGTCACGTTCTGTTGCTGTTTTTATATTATCAGACAAAAGTTAATATAAGCATTTGTTCTTTTCTGCTGTGCCACAGAGCCCATGCTGAATGCCCTCCTGAGGCGAATGCCGAGCCTGGAATCTTGTGAGATTTACCAGCTGGTAAACTGTCCCGAGTCTTTTACACCAGACATGCGGTGTCTTATGGGGGAGACTCCAGGTGTACTCGGGTACTTTGTTCTGGCAGGAATGAACTCATCTGGTTTGTCCTTTGCAGGAGGAGCTGGCAAGTAAGCAAGGAACTTTTAGGAATGCTTTCTCTTTTTTCTTGGGCTGTTTTTGATGGCAGTAACTTTTTCCACTTGTTACGTTCAGGTATTTGGCTGAATGGATGACCTTTGGTTACCCAAGTGCCAATATTTGGCCCCTTGACATCAAGCGTTTTGGTAACCTCCAGAGCAGCCGCACATTTTTACGCCATCGTGTGATGGAAGTCATGCGTAAGTACCGACCAAAACTGATTTCACCAATTAGTCCTTGTCTACAAAATAGGATAGTGGTCTATCCGGTTCATTTGTTTAAAAACACTGCATAAAAACTGCTGGAAAATATCTGTTAACTGTGTGATCCTAAAGAAGTGGTTATTACTTTTGTCTTTGCTTAGTTTTAGGGCTGCAACAACTAATTGCTTATAATCAATTAGTTGCGTCTACATTATTATACACGTACGTACAGTGGCTACCCCACTAATGTGTAAAGCACCATTAAGCTGGATGCCAACTGCCATAAATGAAGAATAAGAAGGAGATGAGAACCAGTGCAGTGCCTTGCCATCACAAAAACTGAAGTAATCGCATAGAAACGCATGAATTACATTTTTCGTGATGTTAACACATGCGCCTGTTTGTTAGCGTGCACGGCTCTCATAGGGAAGTCCAACATTCACGGCAACATTCATTTACTTGATATTTTCAGTGATCATTCCGACGTGTGATGCAGCTCTTGTATGGAACACCCTCATGGCAAAAATGTACTTCTCTCCCAGAAATGAGGCAAAAATGAGTCCAAATTAGCTGAAAATGGCCAAAACTTCAATATTTCTTCATTTTCAATTAATCAGAAAATATGTTTTCCCCATTTTATAATGTTAGAGAGTAAAAAACAAATATAGAAAAATAGTAACCGACAGTTTGGTATTAAAATGCTGGAAATTAAAGTTGTTTTTTACTTTTTATCCTATTAATAATCGATTAATCTGAAAAATAATCTGCAAATTAAGCGATTAACAAAATAATCATTAGTTGCAGCCCTACTTAGTTTACTGTTGTGTAATAAGGGAGCCCACAATAGCTGACAGAGATTGGAAGAGTCTAGTGTTTGAGAAGTGGAAATTGGAAAAGCTGAAGTTCAGGTCTTCTCACCTTCTCCGCACGCTGCCTGCTCCATCTGTTCATCATTGTGGGGCTTTTGTTCCCGTCTAAAAAGTCAGTCCAATTTTCCGTTGTGAAATGTTCAAAATGTACAACGGTCGTAACTAAAACTAAGATTGTGCCTGAAGTGCAATATATAGGCTGTCTGCATGTAGCCCACTCTTTCCATTATGTCATCTGTACACTTTGCATGTGTGTATACATGTATGTACAGTATGGGGGAAATACTGGGATATTTTTGCAGCTCTCGCCTGTGCTGTGTATCTTTTCCTTTTTGCTGCTATATTTTTTCTTATTTGTTTATCTGATGCCTTTAGCTCTGCTGTATGAGCTGAAAGTTCCAAGGTGGGACTACCAGACCGGCAGACAGCTGCGCACAAGTCCGTTGTATGATCGACTAGACACCCAAGGGGCACGCTGGATGGAGAAGCACGGCTTTGAACGTGCCAAATATTTTGTCCCTGCAGGAAAAGGTGAGAGGATAGTGATTTCAGTTGGTCAGCTTTTGTTCATTTTTTTTGTCTGACCCTAATTGCATAACTGGATTAGATGTTTTTTCTTCATTCTGTTAATAAAGTAAAAAGTTTATTTTACAGTGTTAATGCATGCTTAATGCATAGTGTGGCTTAATGATAAAAATATGTCATGGGCAGAGCATTAACTTTATTTCTGCTTTACATTATTTAGCAGACGTTCTTATCCAGAGTGAATTACATTTTGATATTTTTCCTAATTACAGGCCCAAATGTAGTGTTAGACTCTTGAAACGCCCAAAGAACTGTGCCACCACTTAACACTTCTTTTTCTGAAGTTCTCTCCTTTTCTTCTCCCTCTTCCCCAAATACAGATTTGCTGGCCTTAGACCAGAGTAAAACCTTTTACAAGCCAGACTGGTTTGACATTGTTGGTGCTGAGGTGAAGTGCTGTAAGGAGGCTGTGTGTGTCATTGACATGTCCTCCTTTACAAAGTTTGAGCTCACGGTGAGTCAAAAATCTTATATATCAGTATTCAGTGGTTTCAGGTTCCCTTCACTGCCTTTATCTGTATTATAAAAATGCTTTGTTAAGTAGTTCAGTAGTAGGACATTAGAGAATCCTAGAGGAAAAAAAAAATTCCACCAGTCACGTATTTTTATCAGAATGCCATTGTTAACCCGTTAAGCCCTGAAACTGTTTTACAGATTTTTGCTCTAAAAAAGAAACCCAAAATAAAATGTGTATATCTCAGCAACCACAATGTCTAGTTTGATGCTTTTAGTATCATTATAAAGGTAACACTTGTGAGATTACTGTGAAATCAGCATACGTGTTACTGGGTCAGAATAAAGGAAGATACAACACAGCAAAACATGAAAAAAAATAATCGTGTGAAAAAAATGGAAAAAAAAATCTTGTTCGCCAAAAAACCCCAAAAACATATAATCTGCGGAGTCTCGGCTTTCATATGATATACGGTATGCGTGGTTAGCCGTAGTAGTATAGATTCTACAGCTGTATTTCTTCCACGTAGACCTACGCATTGTTTTTGTTCTTTGTTTATGTGTGTTTGGTATTGGAATTGTGTTATGTTTAGGGGGACATTGTTTGATTTTTAGACGCAATTCTATCGGTGATGTTGATGTGCCGCATGCATATGGTTGTTTACGTTTACGGACTATTTAAAGCCTTCCCGTTCTTCCCCTGGCACCGAGGGCGATCGGGCTCAAGACGTTAAGCCATTTTTTTTTTAGTTCTGCCGTTAAAATGTTTGCTCTTACCTTCTCCTAAAGTCAACTGGGGACCAGGCCCTGGAGTTGCTTCAGCAGCTGTGTGCTAATGATCTGGATGTTCCTGTGGGACACATTGTCCACACAGGCATGCTGAACGAGAGAGGTGGCTACGAGAACGACTGCAGCGTAGTGCGTCTTGGCAAAAGCAGGTTAGTCAAAAGTCAGCAGGATGTCAAAGCAAAAATATATGAAACCTCAGGTGATTATGGCTTTGTACGTTTTAATGTTCCTTATAGAAGGTGAGCAAAAAGCTATTTGGTCTACACTATTAGAATTCATTTATGGCCACAGCGGTACAGCTTTGCATCCCACATAATTTAAGATACCCTATTCAACTCAGGTGATTAGCAAGGATTCGTGAGTTGAATTCAGAATACGAATATAATCTCAGCAGAACTGTTGCCGTCCAGGACCTGATTGACACGCCAGTTCTACACTACACAATAAGGAATTGTACAGTATGTGACATGAGTCTTTTATCCAGTAACATTAAAGACCTACCCACCATGCGCTCTCTGGTGTTATTACCTAGTCATGCCATGATTTTTGATCCACAGGAGGTGTTTTTGTCATTCAGCCTGAAATACAATATTTGACACTGTTTTATAGGTTAAAGCAGTGTGATTACTATTTCAAGCAAAATAACTACTCATATACTTCATGAAAACTAAAGTGTATTTATTTAGAAGGAAGCAATCGTTTAGTGGTCTTGTGCCCCTAACTTTGACCTTTCTTCACTTTTCCACATGGCTATATTTATGAAGTGAGCAAAATTAAAATTATAATTTCCATTTTTTAAAAAATAGGAAGAAAATTGTTTTTTTTGTCTGACCTTAATTTCAAATCTGGATTGGATGTTATTATATTTTTTCTTTCATTCTTTTAATTCTGTTAATTTCAGATACTCAAGTGAAAAAAACTGAATTATAGTGAAAGTGAGTGATTTTTGTCATCGTGAACCACAGCGTGCATTTGACCCATCCGTGAAGGAGCAGTGGGCTACTAACAAGGGCAGTGCCCAGGGAGCAGTGCTTGGGGACGGTACCTTCCTCATGAGTACCTCAGTGGTAACTTTATTGGTCCTGGATTCAAACCTGCGACCTTGAGCAAGGTACTGTCCCCAAGCACTGCTCCCCAGGCCCTTATTAACTGCCCACTGTTCCTTCACGGATGGGTTAAATGCAGAGGTCACATTTTGTTGTGGTGCACTGTGTGCTGGTCTGTGGTGTGTTCACAATGACAAATAATCACTCACTCAGCTGTCCTTTCTTATAGATGAATTTGCTGTTTCATCCGCTGATGCTGAATGACTGGTGTGCCAATTCAAATATTGAGCTTTTGATATTTTATATCTTCTCCACCAGCTTTTTCATCATCTCTCCTACTGATCAGCAAGTGCATTGCTGGTCTTGGATCAAAAAGCACATGCCCAGTGATCCACAGCTCCACTTAGAGGATGTCAGCTGGAAATATACAGGTGAGATGATCTTGCCAACCACAGAGGCAGCATTTTGGCACCATAAAAGAAGACTTATAAAAGAGGACGCAGCTGTATAGTTTTTATAGATAATGATATACTTCATTTTAAAATGAACTTTGTACAAGGCTGCTAATAGTGGTTCCATCTGCTGCGTTCATTAAAAGCTTCTGTCGGATTGACTGTTTGCTTTCTCACCTCATGCAGCTCTTAATCTGATTGGACCTCGGGCAATGGATGTGTTGTCTGAACTCTCATATGTATCTATGACTCCGGAGCACTTCCCTTCTCTGTTCTGCAAGGTGAGTGGCAGCCTTTCTCTAAACCTTGTGCATACATATTCCTGAGATAATGGCAAATTGGGAGTTGGGATGATTCATTTGACTGTTTGTATTCCGTGTCTAATAACACTCTGTCTAAAAATAATAATAATAGTGGGCCCAGATGGAGATGCTATCTGAAAAGGTTATTTGCTTGTGTTGCATGTTTCTGAAAGCACTTTATGGTCACTGCAGGAAATGAGCGTGGGCTATGCCAATGGGATCAGGGTAATGAGTATGACTCACACCGGGGAGCCAGGCTTCATGCTTTACATCCCTATAGAGGTGCGTAGCAATTACCCATGCTGCATCACCGCGTCCTCCTGATGATGGTTATTTTAATGGTTTTCTGTTTTTTTTTTCTCAGTATGCCTTGCATGTGTATAACGAGGTTATGGCAGTGGGTCAGAAGTATGGCATCCGTAATGCGGGCTATTATGCGCTGCGTAGTCTCCGCATTGAGAAGTTCTTTGCCTTTTGGGGTCAGGACCTGGACTCCTTCACTACACCCCTTGAATGTGGCCGTGAGTTCCGGGTCAAATTTGACAAGGTTAGTTGTAGTAACGTCTGGAGCTTGATGAATGATTAAAAATGGTTATGTGATCTAGGGCTGGGCTACATGACATTAAGTCAATCTGAAGTTAATTGGACATTTTACATTTTACCTCATATACAATTAATAAATGATTATTTGGATTTTGTTTGTTTTTTTGCCCTCATTGTGATTTTAAAGTAATTGAAGGAAACTAGAGATGGGCCGATACCACTTTTTTCTGTCCGATATCGATACCGATATTGTAAATTTGGATATCTGCCGATACCAATATAAATCCGATACAGTTACAGTCTTTTTTTAAACATAAAATAATGCGAGATTATTGTTATGCTTAAAGAAATGCTTGATTTAAATACTGTTTTCCTAACTAAAACAATGTAATTATTACACACACCCATGTATATGCTAAATTATTTGTTCTCAGAAATTGTTCATAAATATTTCTTCTTTCTTATTGATTACACTATAACATTGAAAAAAAAATGACCAATTGAAAATGAAATACTGAAGTTTGTCATTTTGAATCAATTTGGCCTATAAAATGAGCAGCTTTTGCAGAGAAGTACATTTCCCACAATCCTCTGCGCGCGCACCGGAGCCGCGTCACAATGATGCGCTGGGCACGTGTTCCAGAAAAAACGATGGGAAATCTATGGGTAAATCTAAATAAATGGCAGAATTGTGAGTAGAACGCTGGCTGTTGTGGTTATTTATCAGCTGAAATATGGTTTGTGTCTGTAATAAAGGGGACATTTTGACCGAACAGGAGCGTTTTACGAGTAACAGCGCTCATGCGCGCTCATTAAAAATGTCATTTATGCGTTTTTATGCATCTACTTCTTTTTTAGTGCAGGAACATCCCACAAATACTTTCACATACAGAGAGCTCAGGTCTTGTCTTGATCGCGCCACTGAAAACGCTGCGTGTCACTATTAAGAGTGTCACTATTAAGCGGAGCATGCTCTAGTGAGCAAAATGAATTAAACGAAGCTTCGATTCTAGAAAAATTGCCTCGACCATTTTTTGTAATAGAATTATTCAAGTTATTGGAACAATCGTTTTAGCTCTACTGCAGTGCCACTTCCCGTGCATAACAAACTGAGCATGCACGCATTTACAGATCGGCTCCATAGAACGGCCCAATGCCACCGATACCCGATCCAGCAGTTTGAGCCGTTATCGAACCGATACCGATCCACAAATCGGATCGGCTACATCTCTAAAGGAAACACACCTTTGGTGCTAATAATTTTGCCCTTAATGATTTTTTTTGTCAATAAGAGGTTCTGAATGTCGATTATAGATTCTGAATGAATGTTTAGATTAATTTTCGATTAACTGCCCAGCCCTAATATGATGTTTTGTTAATGTTTTAGAAATCAGTTGAAGTTGAATCTGATCACTGTAGAGAATTTGTTTATCAGCCATTGTGTCATTTAGTTTATATCTTCACGTCTACTTCTACAACCATCTTTCTCTCAGGACACAGATTTCCTGGGTAGGGAGGCTCTTCTGCGGCAGCGCCAGGAGGGAGTAACCCGCCGCTTTATCATGCTCGTATTGGAGGACCATGACACCGAGTTGGACCTGTGGCCTTGGTGGGGGGAGCCCATCTACCGCAACGGCGAGCTCGTGGGAGTGACGACCAGCAGTGCCTACAGCTACACCCTTGAGCGCCACGTCTGCCTGGGTTTCGTTAGCCCACCAACCCTGAACGGCAGCCCTGCCGTGGTCACCCCCGACTTCATCAACCGCGGGGACTACGAGGTGGACATTGCCGGGCAGAGGTACCCAGCCAAAGCCAAACTGTACCCTTTTAGCTCCCTTTTTGCCCAGCAAAAACGACGAAAGGATGATATGGAGCTCAGCAACTTTCAGGGCAAGTAGTTAAAGAGACTGCCGCCTAGCGGACGGGCCCAGAACAGCGTCAAATGGTCTGAATCCTTACAGAGGATTAGTGATGTGGCTTTTACTGCAGCCACTTCCACACTTTCTTTCTTTCTCATTGCACTCCCTGTGCCAGTCTCTGTGCTGTTGCAAAATCTGCATTACTCTCTTCTATGTGCAATATGTTCCTTTCACCAAATGATCCTTCTGCAGACTGCTTGTCCATCTCACCTCATACCATAAGGCTGAAGGTGGTTGTTGGTTTTCTAAGTGAGAAATGTGTCACCTGGCTTTTGGGCCTCAGTTTCAACTTGTTGGTAAGAAGAGAGGTGTCTGTTAGTTGTGAGTTTCGTAGTGTAGTATCATAAATTCTGTTTCTTTTTTAACTTATGATTTAGAAAATAACAAAATATAATTATTATATGTGTCCTGGTGACCCTATACATTGATCCAGTTGACTTTAGTTAGTTTTGTGTGTACAATTATGGTGAGAAAAAGCTTGTTTTTTGTGGCGAACCTATTCTGGTGTTATACAGGATGGGAGACAGGTAAAGAGGTAGAAGGGAGGAGACCATGGTAAGTGTTGGTCTGTGACTTTGTCATTCTTCTCGTTAGTGGAAACTGTAGACAGAAATCAAATTTGTTTTCATACACGGCAGACTTTGTATATGATATGGCCTTGGTGTGTGTGTTCATTCTCTATCAAAGCACTAAGCCATGTTGAATATATTTAAAATAAAGGGATGTATTTTTGTAACGTGTATAAAATATCATTTTTGGTATCCGATTTGTAATGTACTTTTGAGATGTTGATTTTACGCTCTGGATTTCTTTAAATGCGACTTTTCATTTTAAAAAGTTACGACTGCTTTGTATTACAGCAGTAGTGACAGAAGATAGTGAGCTGAAATGTAGAAAAGAATGTAGGTCATGAAAAAGCACAGATTAGTATCAAGGCAGGTTTACTCGTAATAGATTCATAGCAGATTGCCATGTTTCGTAAGCACTCCAGCTTTAAACACTTCAAGCCATAGGTGTTGACTGGAACATAGGCACTAGAAGTTGAGTCTGGCTCCTTTAACTTGTCTTTTTATTATGATAGAAGGGTTTTTATCAACACATCACTTTTAGTTGTTATTGATGTCTCTCTAGACTTGTAGTTAATAGCACATTTTGGAAAGATTGTTGCTCAGTTCTTGTTCATTTCAGCTCTGAATACATCAAGATGCGTGTTTAACTAGAATCCACATAGTCACACTTCCTTGGCAGTTCATCAAGGCTTTGTTTGAAAGGTGTGTGTGAGAGAGAGTGAGTGTGAGTTCATTGGCTTTACATATCTAAACTTGATTTCCCTTATGGGGCATGACATGGCACTGTATGAATAATACAGTATGAATAATGCACCTTAAATCTCACTTTATCAAGACTGAACACTAGTGAAGTCTATCTACTTTAATGGAATTGGTTTTGGCCAAATGGGTTTTCTGTTCTGTTGCACAACATGATGAAGTTCATTTTGCTTATGACCTGTCAATACTGAAATCAAACCCTTAATTTGGAGTTGAAAGAAAGTTGTTTTGTTTGTGCAATACAAGGCGATTGAAGCTGAACACGTATTGCACCTTTTTGCTTCATGTCTATTGTGATGTTTGGCTTTTCTCGGAGGGCAACATACAAATTTTACTCATTTCCTGGTAAGGTACTAGTCTGTATTTGTTAAGTTTTTTTAATGATGTTCTGTAATATGTACGCCACTAATTGAGTGTCATTTTGTGAGTGTGTGTGCCCTGCAGTGTGTTGGCGCCTGCCCAGGGTTGGTCCCCGCCTTGCGCCCGTAAGTTCCCCACATAGGCTCCACTTGGGATTAAGCGGTTCGGAGAGAGAATGAATGAATGAGTGTAGTGCTCACTCGTTGTGTGTGTGTGTGTGTGTGTGTCAGAGAGAGAGACTGGTAGAGGTGATATTATTTTTCTGTCTGTTTGTTTTTTAACAGGGAGTGTTCAGTAGTAATCGTTCTAAATCTTAGTGTGGTCATTGCTGCAAACTGAGATTTGCTTTATAAACCTTTACTCTTCAGTCTCTATGTGACACTGAGAGCACAAAATCTTTAGACACTCAATGCTCTGAAACATGCTTTTTCTACATCCATCATCTAAGGTGTTTACTGTTTTTTAAGAAAACCTCAGATGTGTCCTCCTTCCTTTCCAGTGAGCGGTATAATCAAGGTTTTGGTGCAAATTGGTCAATATTTCCTGCTGTAGAACAGATGCGTTCTAACTTTATAACATGCTGTCTTATCACATGATCAAATTATAACATTTTCTTTTTCTGGTTTCAGTTTGATTACTTTGGATCAGTGTTTGCCTTGCCTCGTAAGGTTGATGCAGAAATTAGGCACTTATTTTTTTCATGTAATTTAAATATTTTGTCAACTCACAGTCTAAGGACTGATATAGTAATACTGGTATATTTTAAATATAAAACGTTAGCTCTCATTCTTCTCTTCATTTTGGCAGTAGATTGATTTGCCATTTTGCTCACTGCTAATTCAACAACATTTAATTATTCCCTTGGTCATTGGAATAGCATGTAATGGAAAAAAAATGCTAGATTCATTATTGTTATGAAAAAATCAAACCTTACCTTTGCTGTCATACCTTGTCTTGCAGTATGATTCAAAAGTGAGTAGTTGAAGTGATATTCATATATATGAGACTCTGTGGGTGTGATGTGTTTGTGTGTGAGAGTGAGAAATAAGTGAGTGAGAGATGTATGTGTGTGCGAGAGAGAGGGAGAGCATTAGTTGAGTTTGTGAGCAGTTTAGACTTATTTTTTTGGGGAAAAGGATATTTTGAGTATTGAAAATGACTCAAAAATGCCTTGTTTTCAACGTGCTTAAGAGTAAGTGTGTGCTGTGCTGTTGTGTTTACTTCTGTATTTCTTTTTTGTTTCTGGCTGCTGTAATTTCCATCTCAACTCGTGCTAATTTGCCTCTCTGAGCTAAAATAACTTCATAGTATGACTCTCCTGATCCCACTGTATTTATACTACATTGCACAGATGTTTTATTGTAATTATTAATAAAAAATAAATAGATGGAATTTTTCAATGTCTTTTTCCGTTTTTTGCCTTTTCCACAAGGGGGCAGTATTACTCCTTTGGACCTTCTCTTCTTACTAACGCGTTATCTACACTGTTGCTGGACATAAGCTTGAAAAAGAAATAGATCATAATCATGAGAGTTGCATTTTCACTTGAAGTTATCTCCGAATGTTATTAGTATATTATGTCCTCTAATTATGTCCAGTGTTTTACAGACAGTACTGACTTTTTATTCAATCGTTTTATTCCACATGCACATACTGTAGATTATCTATTGCTTGAGGGTTGGACTGCACACTGCCAAGAAGACATTTTTGGGATGGATGTCACAAAGCAAAAAGATTGACCAGATGATTAGAAGCTACCTTTAAAGAAAGTCTGTTCTTTGTCAGTTTACATTTTCATTTTTCATTAATCATTGAAATCACTATGACACTACAGGAAAAGGTATTCAGATGTGAGTTCACTGACGTAGAACGCAGCTTAATTAACGTCACCTCATAATGGGAACTATGTCGATCCTTACAGTATGCTTATTTTAAGTGTCTGGCAATAGCCTGATAGCACAAATACTATGATACATATTTGAATGCCCCCATATACCACTGGCCTAACTTGCCTGTACTGGAAGGCAGATTGGAACAAATCACAGCTTCATAGGTGTTGCATTACAATCCACAGACCAGTCAGTTCCGATCACTGCCAGAACCATCTGAAACTCGCAAAAGAGGCCCCGAAGGTGACCTCCTCCACAAAATCGACCTTACATGGACCACATGACAGTGAAGTTTGGAAAGAGGAAGATTTATAGCAAGCGTTTACATGGGTGGTATGGAGCTTGAAGAGGCTCTACATTCCTTGGAGAAGACTGAAAGTACATTTCACATTAATGACCTTCTTAGTGGGTCAACAAGAAAGCCAGAGTCAAGCTCAAAAGTGTAATTTTTCCACCAGACTTTGAAGTATTGGATACTATCCTTGCTATCCAAGTTTTTTGTCAAGCTTCTGGCATATCCGTTTTGCCTTGTCATTGCTGGAATGCTAGAAAGGCATGGTATCGGTGTCCTCTTGTGCGACACTGTGTATGTTTTTCTTTCTCCCTCTTGGTGTAGATTTACGGGAGGGCAGACAGGCCCTCCGGACTGGCAGCGGTGACTTGTCTCCCTTTAAATCTGATCCAGCTCGGTAAGAGCATGTGATTGGATCAGATCACTGGTGGCTTTGAGGTCAACACCGTGTGGCAGAGGGAAGCTGGGCTTTGCCAGGTTTCCCATCATGCTGTGGAAAGGCGAGTGTTGGATTACTATCAGATCCAGGTAAGAGGGACGGGGCAGGCCCTCCGGAGGAGCTTTTTTCTTCCCCTCCAATCTCTCTCACATCTCTGACTAGCCGGCAAAGAGTGATGGGGTTGGGGGTATGAGAGAGGGATGTGAATAAGCCTTTAGCTTCTCCGTAAAGCTACACTTTGAATTCGCCCTCATTCACTGTGACCGACTTGACCTCTGTGACTGACTGCGACTATGATGCTTTACATGCAAATACTAACGCACTCAGCATCTAATGATATAATTAGAAGTTTATTACCTGGAGGTATGTAGTGGGGTGAAGCTAACACAAATGATATTCCACATACTCATCATCTCTGCCTTTTCATCTCGATTGACATCCCAGAGACAGACAACCTAGCGAATGGCTAGTATTCACTATGTCGCACGCCTTTTGCTTGTCTCTCTCTCTTTCTCGTCCTCTTTTTCCTGTATATCTGAGCAGGATGGCCAAGATTGTGAGATAGTGAATGAGGGGGGAGGGAGCCTTTCAGTGTGGAGAGACGACTCTGACAGGCGAAAAATAGGAGGCCCTCTGTAGAAACAAAAAATGATGAGAGAGGAATGGTGTGTATCTCTCTCCATTCACCCCATTTGGAGTCAGCCTGAGCCATTCAGCCATCACTTATTCTCACACTCTGTCCTTTTCTGCAGTGATCTCTCTGCAGTTACAAGCCACACACACACACAGAGGCAACGCCCCTAAAGATTTCTTTCACATCACTACGTGCAATCTGGACCAGCTGCCTTCTCCAGTATTATGTTTTATCTTCGTGGCTGGGTGGTTTCTTCCAACACATTTTCATTTGTTTGTCTACTGATCATTTGCTTTTGACTTTTTGAAGTGTTTAGATAAGCTGCTGTGCCAAAATGCTTTGGCAAATGGCCGTTTTTGGGATATGTGACACTGGGGTGAAACATTTCTAACCTTCAACCACAGACATCTCCCTGCTATTTTTACTGTAAAATAAAACCTCTTCTAAGCGAAAACACATACACACATGTTCCCGTATACCATGAGAGGGTTAGAGAATGATACCACACACGTCTCAGATTGATCGCATCTTACTGGATATCTAAATATACCAGAGAGCTTTGCTGTTTTAACTCTCTCCCCTGCATAAATACACACTAATCGGAGGAGCGCAGGAACACAGTGCCTCTTTGACTGAGGCCTCTGCTTGGTGCCTCGTTGCTGAAAAGCAGCGCTTTGTGTCCCAGGTCTAATGTCTTATGCAGAACTTCCTCAAGTTCTCTCACCATCTAGCTCCTATTTCTGCATCATCAGCATCAACTTTTGCAGAAAGTTACGATGTTGCTCCTTTCACAAGCTGATTGACTAAATAGTGCCTATTACTTTACTGTAAGTGTTTTTTTTTTTTTAAATAAAATCTTTATAAAATATGGTTACTATCACAAAAATTTACAGTAGATAAAGTCTTTATTAATGTTTAAATAATTGTGCTTTATAATAACAATAAATATTTAAGCACTGATTTCAAAGAAATGTAATTCATACTGCCAACCAACTGATCATGGGTATGTTTGGCTTATATTGGACTGTAAATAAAATGACCTACAACATCACAACACTTGAGCTTCCTCATATTGAAACATACTTATAACAAAAGACAGCACAAACATGTGCTCACGTTTGCTACAATTTAAGTCCCATGTAATTATATGTAATCATTCATTTATTCATTTTCCGAACCGCCGTAATCCCAACTGGGGTCGCGGGGGGACCGGAGCCTATCCCAACAACTTTCGGGAGCAAGGCGTGGACCAGCCCTGGGCAGGCGCCAACACACCGCAGGGCACTATATGTAATCAAACACTACATATTACATGAATGACAGTGCAGGAAGCAGTGATTACAATCACGACTGCTATAGACAGCACAACTTCCTTTCCCAAACCCCTCTGAAATGTTCACCGCTGTTCCTGTAGGGGCAGGGGTCCTTGGATGGTCAGTTGAATGCAAATGAAATAAACTGTCTAGCATAATATGATTTACACCAGAGAAATGCTCAGCTGATGCAGTGCAGAGATGAACACTACTGCACAGGGTCATGCCCTGCTCCAGCTGCACAAAGCGCAGTTCATAGCTGGGCTATTGCTTACATTCCCACCTGAATTATGCTCTCCAATCTCACATGGCAATCTAGCATGCATTTAACTACAGAATCGGGCAAATTACCTGGAGACACTCTCCACCTGTACAGTAGGTGGAAATAGTCAGATAAGGGACCTAAGTAAATGGTATTTGGGTATGAGAAAATTAGAGGTAAATAAATAATAAATGCTTTCTAAAAATGTTTTAAATGTTTGTGCATTCAAATGCTTTACATAGAGGAACTAGAAATCCAGCTAAATGTGCAAACTGTGGATGATTCCTCTGTGACATGCAACAATATAGCCATATTTCAATCATACATCATTAAAATCCACATGACCTTACAATTAAAAGGTTCTATTTGGTTCTATTTTTGCCAAAATGTAAGGGTTTGCAAGAGTTCATATAAAAATGACACCTCACAGGATCTCATGTAACATATTAAGATCACTTCATGTGGATAGATCCTTGTAATTTTAAGGTCACATAAGTAATCAGAGTTGCATACACATTTCTCTTGGATCCCTTAGAAACCATAGCTGTCACCAGAACTAGAACTCGTACTGTGAGACGAAAAGTGTGATCTTGGTGATGTAGCGCCCAAGCAAGGCTCTTCTCTCCAACTCGCTCATCTCCACCTCCACCTCCAGTGTGGCGGGACCCTGCACTGGGCTCACCAGCAGCAGCTGGCCTGTCTGCCGGTCCGAGCGTTGCACAGCAAAATGCCGTCGACCGCGTCCTCCGAGCAGAGCAAATCGCAGGGTGTCTCCCAGTACTCGCACAGCTGACACCCGGAATATGACGCGTGGGGCGGATAGGTTGGACACCAGAGCCATGTGGTGGTAGGTCACAGAGTTAGGAGCTTGTGAACAGGCCTTGTTATCCACAGGGCAAGGGTTCCTCTCACAGCGTCTGGCTCAACAGATTCATAAAAGATGTATGGGTTCTTACAAGCATGAATTTGTCTACATGCATGTTTTTAGCAACCCTGTTTTCCCTATTGATAAATCACACCAATAGCCAGCAGAGACTTTAAACCCGGTTTATGATGATCATTTGATGGTTATTGTTTGATGCTGGCTCAAAGAATTAAAATACACCTTAATATGTTTTGTCACCCAAATCATCTTGTGTAGTTTGTCTTTCGCAGACATTCTGGGATTTTTCAGTACAAATCCATCTTGCAACCAAGTCAATTTTAAATGGAACTTTTAAAAAAGAAAACAGTCTCTGATTGGTGCACGTACAAGTGGTTTATACTTACGTGGGGGATGTTTTGACATAGGTTGCGTTTCGGAGACGTGGACACTCCACCTTAACGCACTGAAAACCTCCATATGTGTTAACGCAGAGCTGATCACGGGTGCAGTCATTCTGTCTTGTGGCACATTCATCAATATCTGTAAGACAGAAAGAAGCAGTGTTAATCGATAAGAAAGATCTGCCTGAAATCAATAAATTAAATAGTATTGTCAATCCCACCTCTGCAACTCCTTCCATCTCGGGTCACATTGTAGCCCGCTGGGCACGAGCAGCGGTAGCCACCAGCGGTGTTAACACAAGCATGCAAACACAAACGCCCAGCTTGTCCATTATGGAATAGTTCACATTCGTCAATATCTGAAAAAAAAAAACCCCACATTTACAACTTCAGATATAATTCAGTTTTGAACTGTTTTACCACAAAGCATCAGGACACAAACCAAATGAAGAAGGTGTGGGAAAGTAATATATGCTTGTCAAACTTATACGTGATTATGACCCATACAAACTAAAGCAATGTACAGAAGAGTACTAATGCATTGTTGAAAACTGTGGTATGGAATTTAAAGTTCTGTACAATATAATAAACGTACAAGAGGTGGCGGCTCAATGTTAAGATACTTGCCTACAGACCAAGAGTTTGTAGGTCAAAATCTAGCTTTAATATACGTACTTCCAGACAATCACAATTGGCCCTTAACCAGAATTTGCTGGCTGTCCCTGTCATTATCAAATGAGTGTCTGTAAGAGTTTCTGATTCATATTATAAATACATTTTATATAGAATTTTGTAGGACTGTAGGATTTTTACAAACCTTTCCAATATGGAATAGCCTTCCAAATTTTTCTGTTGTATGTGATTATCTTTACTGACCTGAATACAAGTTATAATTGCTCTGATCCATATACACATAGCAAAGTGCTCACCCGTGCAGATGCTGGTGTCACGGCCAGAAATTGTGTATCCTGCCTCACAGGTGCAGTGGGTTGTGCCCTGTACCTGGCTGCACTTAGATGGACGTACAAATGGAGATGCACTCGCTACGGGAAAGGATGTGGCAGCTGCTGCTCCAGTAGTGGCAACAGATGTGGCAGCAGAGGTGTTGGTTATGGTGAGAAAAACTGGCGCAGAAGAGTGTCACATCAAAAAAAGTAAACATTGTGTATATTTGATATGTGCAAATGACAGGGACATAAATGGAAAACTGTGTTTAATGTCAGCCTAGATAAAGCAGTAGTGAAAGGCTGATAACTGATATTATCACATATTAACTGTAATAAATTCAGGTGCCACAAGGAATTTTTGGCCCAACAGACAGGGAGTAATAATATAAGCAAGACTACATATATCTTAGTGGCATCACTAAAGCAGGCTTGTGTGAGATGATAAGATGATATATTCTCCATCTGCACAATTTATAGACTTCAGAAAGCTGGAGAAAGTAAATAAGATACATTCTGATATGAGAATGTGGAAGTCCGAATGAATAAAAAGCCCCTTTGTATTTCTGTGTTGCTTAGTGCTCAAACGGCTTCAGTTATACTTAAATAAATTACAATGGATTTCATATTGATGCTTATTGGCTTTATTTTCTAATAGTTGTGTATGCGAGTGAACCTTCTTTTTGGACTTGTGTACAGATGTATTGTTAAGTGTCTGGAAATACTTCGTTACTTTACTTGAGCAGAATTTATACTTTACTTGACTAATTATTATTCTGCCAACTTTGTACTTTTACTAGATACATTTTTAACATGAATATCTGTACTTTCTACCCCTTAGATTTTTAAACCAGGCTCGTTACACTAGTTTCAATTAATTTGAGCGAGGTTAGCTATTATTACACTATTTATGCCTATTTTGCATCATTGCGCGAGACATCGAGGGGATATTTTCTCAGAGCTGGATAAGACGTAGCGTGGGTATGTTCGCTCATGTCACGTTCACTATTCCACTAATCAGAATGCTTGAAATGATAACATGCATTTACGTGACACGACACGCAACAAGTTGTCAGACATAATACTAGAAGTACTTGTCAGCAAGAAAGACTCCTAGAGAATATATAACTTGTGTAACAGAGCTAATGGTAAATTGCTAAAAAAGACTCTGATAAAAGTTGAAGTACTGACTCAATGTCTTTCCTTAAGTGAAAGTAAAAAAGGACAGGCTAATGTCAGATTAATACAACTGGAAAAAAGCAGCTTTTGTCCAGTTGTATTAATCTGACATTAGCCTGTCCTTTTTTACTTTCACTTAAGTAAAGACATAATTTTGCACAAGTATTTGTACTTCTACTTGAGTGACGAACATGTGTACTTTTGCCACTTCCGGTCTGGACTAAAACATGATTTGCACTTACATGTAGGTGTTGGAGACTGGCAGGTAGACCCAGCCCATCCTTTGGCACACTCACATGCATATCCATTTACCTCATCTGTGCATGTACCCGCATTAGCACAGGGTGAGGAAGCACACTCATTTATTTCTAAAAAAAAATAAAAAGAGAGGAGCTCCATTAACCCAGGTCTCAGACAGAGCAGATGCATACAGGCATGCAGGGCTCTGTTAAAACATTGCATCTGTGCAGACAAAAATGAAAAGGTTTGTGTAACATTATACTACTGATGCAAAGATTAAGTAAAGCATGCTCAGTGGCTCTGTGGTTTCAGAGTGAGCATTCTCTCACTCTAATGGAACGTTTGTCAAGCATGTTCAAAATGTAGGCCTGGAATTAAATGGTGTGTAAAATAATGCATGGGGTCCAAACTGAAACATTCTGAAGAGATGGGCACTAAAAAATAAAAGCCAAGCAAAACTCAGTCATGCCAAGATGCTTATGAAATCAAAGACTTCTTTCCTGAGCAGAAAAATGGGGGCAAATTGCATGAGTACTGTGTAAAATGGCAGTTCAGAAACAGAGAGAAAAATACAACAAAGATCACAGAGACTGGAAAACGGGTGATGGCAAAGCAGATAAAAGATGAACGATGAGGGTGGATAAGTAGAAAAAAGAAAGAACTTAAGGCAATATATAGTGGCCATATATATTTTACTTCTGCTTTCACATGGTTTGTTTTTTTCTCAGTATGACAAGCCTAGCGTCCCAGCTAAAAAGACTTGCAGAAGTAAACTTGCTGGTTATCAACTAGCTGCCGGTTTGATACTAATGAAAGTGGTCATGTTACAACACAGCTTAACATGGTTATTAGGATTGACTACTTTGCTCCAAATCCAACCTTCTATACCTATACCGTCTGAGTTTTTCAACAGGTTTCTCTACTCACCCTTACAAACTGGCTGCTGACCACTCCAGGTAAGAGACTCCTTACACTGCCTGGTCTCCGGGCCCACAAGCTCATAGCCCGAGTCACAAAGGAAATGAACTTCATGACCTGGAAACAGAACCTTTCCCAACTTCTTGCCATTGAGTGGAGTATCCAGTTTGGGACAGGTACCTGTGGGAAAACAAGATTATGTACATGTTGGTATCTATTTATTCTGGCAAAAGAGTGCTACAAAACATCCACTGAGCAACGGACCTGGATACTTATGCACCTACTAATCATTAAAGGCACCTACCATTGTTGTGTTTGGCAGGCTGACGGGCAGCGCTGTTCTGGAGCAGACCAAGTTTCTTCCTCAGGGTGCGGAGACTCTGGAGGTAGGAAGCCTCATGGGCTGAGAGAAGTTTGTGGGCTTGGCGGAGAGAGTTTTGAAGCTCTTGTGTACCAGGGCATTCCTGCACATACATACAGTACATGAAATAAAATCCACAGGATCTGTCTAAAATGTTTACGTTCTTATATTGTCAAAAACCTTTACATCTTTGAATTGAATATCAAGAACCTTTTCTCCTTTGTACATGGTAAAGTTTGTTGAACCAGGTACCTATTGACAGTTTAGTGCAGAAAGACAATTTATTCCTGATCATTTCGAAATCTTCTATTGTAGGCATAAGACCGTGACTACTTTCACTTAGCCTTGGCTTTAGGAAGGATTGCTAACCACGCAAATGAGGGGAGCATGTGGTTTTATTTTGGAGAAGTTGTCCAGTTGTGAAAGATGCAGTGTTTTGGCTCAGTGATTTGCATGACGTCACCTGTAAGAGGTGCCGCACTTTAAGCTGAGGTTGTGGGTGAAAACTGTGAAAGGCTGGATTGTACTTGCAGGGTGAATGAACAGAGTGTATGCAGGCTTTAACATGCTTCCAATGAACAAGAAAATCTCAAAGCTTGCAGTAATAGGGCAGTCTTGATCCTGGAAGGCAGTCTTTGTTTCACGGTATGATTTTAATTCCTACCAGGATTATGTCCAGTGAGCACAACCATTAGGTTCCGTCAGGGGCTAATAGCCTAATGTAGATAAATCGCCAGATTGTAAATGATTTGTAAGGAATCTGAAAGCAATCAGTACTGCCAGTTGCAATACTGAGTGGGGAGAAATGTCACAGGCTTGTTTCCTTATGGGCCAGCGGTGATTTGCCAGATCCTCTGTTATGTTCTGCCAAATGTTCAAGGCTGACTTAGATATTTCCACATTACATAATGTTATGTAAGAAACGTAATGTGTATTTTTTTGGGCAGGAAACACAGATGATATTATTTCTTTCATGATCTGGGTATTGCTGGGGAGAGCAAGTGTACGGTATTAATAAATGCTTCCCACAGCTCCTGGAATTTATATTTATCATCATTTAGCAATAAATGTGGCTAATTTCTCAGATGTTCCCTGACTTAAAGTAGTTCAGGTCAACCATAACCACTTCATGAAGCACCCAAATCAATCAGAACATAGGAGGTTTCTTTTCATTGGTTGCCACCAAGGGGATGGGCGCTGTTTTTTTTCAAGCTCTGGTTCTCATTTTCTTTCATGTTTTCAGAGAAACCAATTAGTGTTTTCATCTTGCAGGCCTTATGTAAGAAAGACAAATATTTGCATATACTGTGAAAACACCTGGCTAGTTGATTACGAAGTCGAGAGTTGATGCACATCACTGTTGAGCAGGCAGCTATGAGAGAGGCTCTGCACTTTCACTGAGTTTCTTTTTTAGGGCTTCAGCAAAATATTTCGTCTTGTTTATCCATGTTTGCCTCTGAGGCATGTGCATCATAGCAGGAAAAAACATTACTAAACATTCAATATAGCTCTTGGTGTTTTTATTTGGAACTGAAGTATGGCTCTAATTATTGTTATACTTCCATGTTAGGCAGAAAAATAGAGATACAAACACTGTTTTATTACAACATTCCAGAAGTACTAAGTAAATATTAGAGCACATTCCGTTCCATGACCTTTATGAAGTGGATTCATATAAATTAAAAAACTTTTAAATTAAACACTCAATAGATAATATAAATGATGGAAATAGATTCTCTCTCTCTCTCTCTCTCTCTCTCTCACACACACACACACACACACACCAAGGTATGCATACACCTTCATAGCTCTGACCTGCAACCACTTCCTGCTGAAGCATATTTATAAGTTCTCATTTATGAAATTCACTTACTTAATAAAAAATGCTTGGAATCACTGATTTTCACATAGAACTTTAATGTACTGTAATATCTCACACAGCCATAACTTTTTTCTATTGTTCACTATGACATAACCTTGAAAAAGTGCATACTTTGCTATTATAACAGACAAATTAATTGCTTATAGGCGAATACGTTTACTGTTTTTCCACGACAGCAAACACCACTTACAGTAAATTAAGCATCAATAAAAGTACGAAATAAAAAAGTTTCTGGGAATGTAGTTCAAATAGTAGTTTTTTTTCACTACCGTACTCGACGTCCGAAAAAAATATTCTGGTTTTTTTTGTTTGTTTGTTTGTTTAGATTTAATGGTTTAGATTTATTTCCACTCACCTGACATCGGATGGTGTGAATCTGACACATCCACACAATTAACAACACGACAGCTCGACTCATATCCCTGTTTAAAATCGACGCGTTGCTCAAAACTATCCAGCAAATAACACGAGCGATGGACGAAACTCGGCGGGTCCCGTGACGTGACGTCCCCTGCCTTTAAAACTACTTTAAAACTCACAAGAAAACGGCGAAAATCCACAAAACATAGCACAGTATAGAGAACTTGGGTGAGATTTAGGAGCCATCAAAATGAGACTAGTGCCTAGTGGAGAGAACATTTTTGTAACCGGGTACCGAAGCCTAATGTTTTCCTTCTTTTCCTTTTTTTCGCTTTGGAAAGCGCACGCCAAATTCTCCCCTCATAAAAGCCACTCAGTTCGTGCGGACTATTTGTTAACTTGGTGCAATATAAAATCCGCTTGTCAACAACATTTCAGCGTGTGTCGGTACAATGGGTCTCTTTAATGTGTGAAATAACTTGTCACCCGTTAGGAGCGCGGCCTCCGGTGCGGTAAATAGAGAACCGTAATGTGAGAGTGTGATACGGGACCACCGCCGCGGCTTAATGCGGGCCTGGTCCACATCACAACTGCGATGCTACTGCTGAGGGCATAGAGGATCAAAGACCCACCTACACACACTCTCTCTCTTTCTCTCTGGAGTGATGAGTGTTTTTTGATTGTTTGTTTGTTTTTTGCACGTTTCAGTTTATGAATCACAATCAAAAACGGGATTTTTAAGTCTTAACTTAAGACAACGGAAATATATCCTAGTTGATATGTTCGTACATAAAGCCGCTTAAATGGAACTAACCCTGGACTCCCGAAAATGCGCGCGAGGTGATTTAGATCACTTTATTGAATGTAGCAGTCTGCCCTCTGCAGGGAGAACTTTTCACAAACATGTTTCTGCTTCACACAAATTGATTTTACTCATTCGTTTGTTTGTTTTTTACACTAATACGTTACAAATATGTCGATTTTGCAATCCACAGTTCTCAAAAATAGACCAAAATCCAACCCAGGTTTTGCAAACAGATCCCTATTTGAATTTAGATGATGGACTGAAATTCAAATTTAGTCATTATTTATGCATTTCTCCATTCATTACTGAAAATTCATTCAACAGCATTGCAACAGATTTTTTTTTCTTAAAAAAAAAAAAAAATTATTAAACATGGTACATGTGTGTGCGACTATGTGTCCTGTTGTAATGGTGTCCTTGTTTGTATTGTTATGGTGTCTGTTTTTTCCCCTTTTTTCTGATTGATTGCCTGCTTGCCTTTAATTGCCACCTTGGGGGATGAATAAAGTATTTTGAATTGAATTGAATTGAGCACAGTCCTAGTCGATGTGGGTCAAAATTCCTGAGCTGAATTCAACATAATTGTATCTGTTTAGCAATGCAATATAAAGCCAGTAATAAAAATAGCCTTTGACTACTATAATAAAGAGAGCCAGACCTGGATCAAGGTTATTAGCAGGAGCTTCTTCTAAATCTAAGAAGGAAGGAAGATGGAAGAGGTTTTATTTCAATGTTTAATATGGAATTATCATGTTAAGTTAGGTTTACAAAATAATTTATATATTAATAAAAACTGAAATATATATCTTTTGCCTGACATATTTTCAAAAGCAGAGCCCTGGCCTTCCCTTCACTATGTGAATCATGCTAACTCCAGATGCTCAGGCAGTCATGGACTTTCTCTAATGTTGACAACATTTCATAGAGGGTTTGATGTGCCTAACCCGGAAATTCCTTTTGTCATCTGTCTAAAAACATTGTCATCGTTCAGCTTTTAGCTGCAGGCCATGACAACAGTACATGACTATGACCTAATTTAATATAAATGCAGAGCATACAATCCTACATTTTAATGATTAATCCGGTTTTGGACACAAAATTTTAACACCCTGACCACACACACTCACACTCACACTGAGACTCCAATATTATCTGTATCTAAATATAGTAATAATAATAAATACAACAACAATCTTAGACTAATTTTAAATAAACGTTATAAATTCTAGAAACCACTTCCCCTTGCGATGACTAGTCCAGTTACTGCATTTACAAATCAAATAATAAAATAATGTTAATATCTAGGATCATGGTAACCGCATTCGCTTCAGAAACAAAACTAGAACATTTATTCCTAACGCTCTTATAACTGTTTTGTATTTGCACAAACATTAGCGTTGATAAGGAAGTTTTCTGAAGAGAGAGAGAAAGAGAGAGTGGGGGAGAGGGAGAGAGAGGGAGAGAGAGAGAGAGAGAGAGAGAGAGAGAGAGAGAGAGAGAGTGTGTTACACTTACACTTGGTGTTGAAGAGCTGCTTCTTTGGCACAAATCAGCACAACAGCCATGAGATCTTCGGCAGGGCCGCCGTGTTCAGCTCCGTTACTCTTACTTACTCTTCTCATTTTAAACACATGCGCGAGGCGGACTGGCCCCGTGAAGCGCGCGAGCGCCGAGTCACCTGCGAGGGGTGAGTTCAATTTACAACTCGACTTTAACAAAGAGACGAATGACAGGCAATTTATGACCAAGTCAAGTATTTAATCTGACTGTTAATATGTATTTGATATTTAGGTTTTACAATGCTTTAGGGTTTAATGCTATACACATACAGGTTTTATCGATAGCCAACGATAGCATCTCTGTAACTTGTTACTGACTGTTTGAAAAGGTAGAATCCTACAATAATAGCTAAATGACAAAGACATATCTGTTTAAAAACAACATAATTTCAGGTAATCCCACCAATAGTCAACATGACAGATAAGGTTTTATATTACCTTATATTTATTAAATATTAATGTCTTTTTTCTCAATTTGAATTGATTTGTCTTTTTACTCACAAATGCAGAAGAACATTAAAGCCACTCTCTCGCTCAGATTCTGTACATTTTCTGGTTTAGTTCGTGGCAAATATTGAAGCACAGATTGAAATGCAAATATTACTTAGCCAATTTTGCAGTATACTTCATGGTGTTTTTGATGATAAAAGTGTGCTTTGAACTGCTATTATATTATAATAGGAATAATTTATAAGTAATTAGTTAATTTGTGCTTTGTGCCATATTCGCAAGTAAGACTTGAAATACTGAGATTGTAATAGGACCTGACTGCTGAAACAGATTGCATTCAGATTGATTTAAAGACTTTCCTTTAGGCCATTCTTCTAGGTATAACATGGTAGGCCACAAATAGTTAAGCTAAGGATTGCTATGAAATTATGAATATTAACTTTATTTAAACAATAGTGTACTTAAGCCTGCATATGCTCATACCTTTGTGCAGATTTTCTGTACTAGAATTTGATTATGGCACTGATGTCATCTAGACATTTAAATTTATTTCTTTGTTTTGATGCTGCACAGAAATTTTCAACACTGTAACAGCCAACATATTTGTAATATTGGTAACATGACCACATATTGTGCTTTTTATCAAGCTGTCATCATCTCAAACTGTTTGACCTTCACCCTGCACACCTTACTCTTGAATTTGGTCACCATGGAGATTTGCTGCGGTGCTCGAATAATTATGCCACTTTTTTATTCCAGGGTTTGGGGTGAAGGAGCATTTTCAAATAGTTACCCAACACAATAGACTGCGTAGTCGGGTCAGCCCCATGGCTGCAAACATGCAGAAAATGGTAAGTGTCCTTTTGTTTGCTGATGTATTATTAATGTACTGGCCCATCAGCAGGGTCTGCCTGCCTCCTACAAGCCTTGCCCACTGAGTCTTAATCCCCTCTTACCGTCAGGGAAAGTATTCGAAGTGGTCCCACTTAATGGGAAGTGCTTTGTTTCCTCTAAAATCATTCTGTCAGCCTATAGATGTACCAAAAGATTAAGCACTTTTTTGATTTAATTAAACATTTGTTAAAAGTGTTGGATACCGTTGTCCTTAGTTAGGGTTTAACCACACCATATATTGGTTGCAATGTTGGTGAGGTAGAAAAAATTTGAAAGTTTCCAGTGTACAGCTTAAAATGCTCAGAAGAAAGTTTTTTTTAGTTTGCAGATGGTGTCTATTCTTTTAGTAGGGCATCAGGGTCACTTGAATTAGATATCTCTACTCTTTCCCAGAATCCTTCTCCTTCTGGCTTCATCTTTGGGTTGAAGCCAAAACTCACTATTAGTGAGTGGGTTAATGGATCCCAGAGTAGATGGTGTCAACTCATACCTCACCCTGACAAAACAACCAAAGTATTCCAGAGTAAGATGCACTTTGTAAATGGATTATCTGTGGAAACAGTCCATACAATGAGAAAATATTGACCTTGAACGCTTATCCCTGCACTAGTGTCACAGCGTGTCTCCTCTTAGGGAAAAAAACACCTTGCAGGCATTTGAAATGTGACCTCAAAGACAAATTGGAACCCTTTCCGTGGCAATGCTTATTTCAAAGATAGGATATCCTATGTTGAAACAGTGATATCCCAAACAGTGGTATTTCACACACTAGGCATCTGTGTGCACAATCACAGTGACATCGTAAGCACAGCTGTTGTGTGAGGGCAGACTGGGGCGCTAATCCTGATGTCCATGCCCCCTGTTTGGAGTGGATCTGCACTTATGGGCCTCCTCAGGCTTAGAGGACTTGCTAGACAGAATACAAATGACCAGCCCACATAATTGAGTCATTGTGGACAGCTCATGTCAGAGGTTGAGCTACAGTATACAAGCCACATCTGCTCTCACATTCAGTAGCGAAGACTACTTCAATTTATTGGGGAGTCTTATTTCCCTGCTGACAGTCACTGTGGAGAACACACTGGACCATTAATTTTACAGTGGCTTTTGTAGAAGAAATTTGAATAGCTGTACCTTTTTTGTGTGATTGCAAAGTTGGTTGTCTTGAATCAGCTTAATTTAAAGGCATATAATAATAATATCAATGTTGTGCAAAATGACCTTTAATGTGCTGTCGGTGAGCAGTAGATCACTGTCAAATACAGAAATTCATTTTTCCCTTTCTTTCTTTTTCCCTTACTTTCTTTTTTAAAAGGCGACATCTTACACATAAAAATGCTTTTGCAATGTAAATATGTGAATATATCAAGAAACTACATATATTGTTATTTTACATCAGAGTATTTCATGTTGGACTCTTTGTATAGTTCCTATCACATAAAGAAAATTAGACTCTGTTGTCATCTTTCTGTATTTTCAATTCAAGTCTTGAGCATTTCAGGTAATTTCTTCAAAGCTTAACCATGAAGTTCCTGGAGAGCTGAAGAGGTATATTAAAGTGCTTTAGTGATAAATTTGAAAAGGCTTTGGGCTGAGGCGGCTTTGTGATTATCGTTCAGGAATATTTGTGCAGGAATCCATAAGTGCAGTTTGATTGTCTGTGGCTGTAAAGAGATTAGAGTCTCACACTGAAGCTCTTAAGCCCTCCTTTCAGAGAGAGATAAGATTCCCTAATTTCATAAAGTTTCTCAAATGATGGTCCTTTTTTTCACAGTGACCCCTCCTATGGTTCTTGAAATGAATGGAGCATTTAGAGTGATGGAGAGTGTGACTGAAAAAGAAGATTTTAGGGTGGGTGTGTGTGTATTTGGGGGGTGGATCGCTCTTTCAAACTTCAGCTGCAAAATAATGAAAGCAAGACCATTGCCTTGGATTCGTCTACGGTTTGAAATGGTACATGGAAAGAAGAGACTATGCTGTCTGTGCATGCCTGGGTCTGTGCACACATCTAACTTTTTAAAGCAGAGTTTGTACACAGTGAAATATTCCTTGAAATTCAAGTTTGCAGTTCCAGACTGATAGATTTTGACACGCGAAGTGGCATTGAGGTAAATATTTTATAACGTGGAAGGCACTTTTGCCACCCTGTTCACTGTGATCTGTCTCTCTGTCTTAAAAAGCCAAAGGGAACAGTGACTCTGCATGTTGCTAATTAGTCTGCACCACAAAAGGCTGCCATATTTCCAGAGCAATTCAGGATATATTCCCTGATTTGTGGAATACTGCTTCATCTTGCTGGACGGGTGGCGAATGCTGCATAAATTGTCATGACTTGACATGTAACCTTATAGAGACACCTGTGAGTCTGTTATTTCTTTCTTTGAAAACATATCCAACTGTCTATCCATCCCAAAATCACTCAGGAGGAAATCACTCAGGCCTATTTGGTTGGCTTCATTCTTTTACAGTGGGAGAGGGAATTGTGTTTTTTAGCACTCAAGCATTTACAGGCTCCCACTGTGAGCAGAGCTAAATGTACATTGCCAGTCCATAAGGAGCTCTGTCTCTAGAGAGGAGCCCGTGGGGTGACAGAGAGCTGGCAGCATCTCCAGGACTTATTGGGAGGGAGTGTGGAAGGATGTGTCGGAATGGGGAGGGGCTGCATCTGAAGCAGATCTGCTGATGGCCTGTCTAAGCTTCTCCTCCCTCCCTCTCTCTGTCTCTGTCTCTCTCTTTCTCTGTTGCATGAGTGGGAACAGAGTAGCTTGGGTGACTTGGTCATCAGTTTGTGCCAGGGAGTGCTGACTGCAGTCTCCACCCCTCAGCTCCCTTTTCCTTCCTTAGCCCTTGAATCTCAGGGTGGCTGAAATGGGACCCGTTATTGGGGGGCCTGCTGTGAAACCACATCTGTGGAAACTGCCCCCTCCTCCCCCCATCGATTTCATGCTAGGCTTTGGAGTAGTGACACCCGTTTCCATGGGAACAACCTTCTGCCGCCCAGCCGTGTCACGACCACATAGACACTCTGCCGCCTTTCTAGGGTCGTGCAACGAGATCAGGTCAAGCAGATTAGCTGGAGACTACAGTGGCTTTAATTCTGGAGTTCACTGATCAAGTTAAATAAAAAACAACACAGGGTTGGTGCGAAGCAGGATGAGGTGATGCTCAGAGTCAGAGCTTTGTTCACAACACTGTCAGTGGCTTTTATTCAGAGGATATGTGGGTGGTTGTGTGGGACACATTCACTGGCAATATGTCATCTCAGGCCAGCAATGAGTCACTTTTTCGCTCATGATGCAGAATGTTGTTTCTTCTCTCAAGTGAGTGAGTCCTTGCCAAAAATAGTGGATATATCTCGAAACTTTAAACAAACAGACAATTTGGGCCATAACACACACTGAAACAGCTCAATGTAATATCATCGTGTGAATAATATGGATCACAGTTTAAAAATGTCTTTCTATCTTTATGTTTAATACTTAGTCCCTGTTATTAAAGGATAACTCTCTATGGCGGCCCTTCAAAATAGGCAAATTTAGCTAAATGTTCATCAGTTCATAATTTGTATTCCCGATATGTTAGTCCTGACCTCTGTCGTTCTTGACAAGTCAGTCTGACTCAGTATTACCTCAAGGTTCTCCAGTTTCACCACCTCCCTTCCTCTGACCCGCTCAGCCCAGGAAGAGGAATCCCACATCTCGCGGCTACTCAGTTTTCCCAGTTTTACAGTTCAGGGCTCCTGTTCATAGAACACAGATCAGTATCTGAGGCACTTCATTTCAAAAGCACTAAGGATTTCATTTGTCTTGAGGAAATTCAACGATGGCTCTGAGTGATGCCTGATGAGTGATGATCTATATACATTAAACCCTCATGCGGACAGGGAAATGCAGCAACATAACCCATATTATATTGTGAATATAATATATGTATCCTATCATTATAAACTGACACCAAGACGTAGGTGTTATTACATTTGCGTTGGCCTATAGGACTAATTTCAGCTTCTGTGATTTATCTTTAATACTCACTCTCAACGTATCTTTAAAGTGTTTTGTCAAAGTCAAATTTCACACTTACATGGGCCTCCCGGAATTTAGTCTAAAATAACACGGCAGTTTGACCCGTCTTTAGATGGATACATCCCCATTACAGTGTGCTGTAACATAATGACCTCATTTTCCTGGCCTGCTGTTAATGCCTCATAAGGGGCAGATAAATGAGATACATGTTATACCATCACCCCTGAGACTTCAACATGCTCATGGGCTCTGTAAGCTGTCCCAAATGCTTCTGCACTCCATCAAGACGTAGGAGCCTCTAAATATCCTGCAGATCACCTTTCATCAAAGTTCATATTAAAGGTTAAAGATAGATGGTGCTGATCTGAATTGAGTAACATGTTTTGTATGTTAGATTAGGTATATTAAGGATGAATCTTTCTCTTTCTTCATTGAATAAAAATCTAATTGGGCCATTTAATATTTGTATATATTTATATTTTTATTCTTTTTCAGGAATGGAGTGATGCACTCACTGAATTTGCACAGGAAAAGGCTGAGTCTTGCATAAAGGACAATGTGGGACTGGATGAAGACAGGAAGCACATTGGGTGGAATATCTATCACTCTGCCCATGGCGAGGATTCCTATCCCGAAATAATCAATTCTTGGTTTCAAGAGGGCCAGAACTACATATACCAAAGTGGAGAATGCAGGGGCAATGGCACCTGCAAACATTACACACAGGTAATGTGGACAGCAAAATAATTTCTCTCTACATATGTGATGGTCTAAGGTATAAGATGCCCTCTGTTAAACAAAACCTTTAAATAAAATATGAAGTTACAGTATGTATGTCTGACTGATACTGACTTTTGTTATTTACATTTATAGTATTTATTAGACACTCATATCTAGAGTAACTTGCATTTTGTAAGTAAATGGAGCGTCGCCAAGGTGTAGCCCTGGGCTTGGGCCTTGCTCAAGGACCAGAGAACTGTAAATGGGGAAAGTTAAGTAGTTGAGAGGAATTCCTCTTGGCTGTAGTGTTGGTGTTAGGAAAGAGACAAGACCTGAACCCACAAACTCTTGCTCCATAATCGTGTATCGTACCGCTAGACCATCAATACATTATTATTTCTTTTCTCAGAAATGAAAGATGCATATGTAGAATGCTCAGCATTTAATGATCTCTCTCATTGCTGTACTACAACATTGCCCATAGTGCTTTGTGTGTCTCTGCCTGTCCAGCTGGTGTGGGCCACTTCCAGTAAGCTGGGCTGTGCCCGTCATGTTTGCGACAGTGGAGCAGTGCAATGGGACGTCTTTGTCTGTGCTTATTCCCCTGGGTAAGAGTGCCTGCTGTTTGTCATGTTCTTTGTTCATTTGGTATGCATGTGTCCATGTTTCTGTGGCCGTCTGCAGTCTTTTGAAACTAATAAAAGCTCTCTTACTCTTTGTGCATGTGTGTGTACACAGGGGAAACTGGGAGGTGAATGGCAGGCAGGTGGTGCCCTATAAAGCGGGGGTTTACTGCTCTCTATGCACCTCCTCCATGTCTGGGTGCTTCCGGCTCTGGGACCACGTTGGTGGCTTGTGCGGTGAGAGAACTGTGTAATCCAGTGTAGGTCACTGTCTATTGCATGGTGATCCACCTAAAAATCTCAGTTGTGCTTGCACTACACAACCTAACACCAGTTCCATAAAATAAATAAATAAATGAAAACTTCAGTTACCTTCTGTACTTCTGTAAAGAAAAATTGTGTTTTCTATCAGGAACTTGGCGTGTTAGGGGTTGTTTTAGAAGGTGCATACAATGTGGCCAAAAAGGAACAGTAGCTCTTTGTTAGGCCTGTTTTTAATGAGATATGTTGACATTCTTTGTTAAACAAACCCTGGAATTGCCATGGAATTTTAAGTAAGAAATATTTTAGAAAATTGTGCTTGTTGTTAATTAATTAAAAACATGTCACCATTTCTGCTGTACAATAGTCTTGTCCTCTCAGTTTTGGATTATTTTACAGTCTAAGCTGTGTGCATTTTTTTTCTTTCAGAGACACCCCGAAATCCATGTCGTATGAACTGTGGCCAGCATGGGCAGCTGAATGCCTCTTCGTGTCAGTGTCACTGTGCTGTGGGCTTTACAGGCCGATTCTGCCAGGGTAACTGGTCCTTCCTTTCAGCATCGTGGTCACGGTGCCACCCTGGTGCTCTTTCGGAGTTGTACCCGATGCTCCTGGCCGACAGGCTCGTCCTTTCGGTGCCACCCTCTCTTTACCTCTCACCATCTCCCATTTTACTGGAACCGACTTGCTCTTATGCATGCATTCTGCCAATGTGTTTCAGTGCGCTGCAGTGTGCAGTGTGTACATGGGCGTTACAAAGAGGATGAATGCTCATGCCTGTGCGATGTGGGATATGGAGGAGCTGAATGTGCTGGTAAGCACGTTCTTGGCATGATTTATCTGCTCAGCTTTGCTCATTTGCTAAGCCACTGGCTATCACCTCAACTGAGACTGTATTTTAATATGTACAGTGTGCACTGATCCCTACTTTGCCAAGCAAAATCTCTCTCATTTTATGTTGGAGCCAAAATACATCACCTGTGGAGGCTGCTTGCTTATTCCGCCTCCTCTGCTGTTCCGCAGAGAAGCTGAACTTTCCTTACCATAGCTGTGACATGCAGATCGATGGCAAGTGCTTCATGGTGTCTTCCGAAGCAGAGACATACTACATGGCCAAGCAGCGCTGTCAGGTTAGAAATATTACACATGGATGGATCTTATCATCTATACACCTGTGACTTTCCGAGGTACACTGAAAAAAGACTTTCTAGACCACAGCAGAAAAATGGTTTCTTACTGCAGCTTTTTCTCAACTAAAACATTTCCTGTGATTTCGTTTTGCAAGATAAATGAAATGCACTTATTAATTTGAGGAAAACAGAAAAATTTTGATGACAAGTTGACACCATTTTTTATAGTGATCTAGAGCTTCACTTGTATCATTATTTCAGGTGTATTCATACTGGGTACTTTATTAATAACATCTGTCTTGTATTTCACCTGTGGTGATCCTGGTGTACAGAGACTGCACTCCATCTGTTGCAACACACAGTCTGTGGTAGTCCTCTACTAACCCTTCATCAGTGGCTAGTTTTTGACCAATGTAAATGTTTTTAGCTCTATTTAATGCGTTATTAGCTCATTTGTAGGCATACTGATGTACCAGCACAAAACCCAATACAATGTCACCTAATATTTGATCCACCAGGTTCTGGGGTCACTAATTGTGTAGTGATCAATAGAGTGGGCCTATAAGCTGGGTAATAATGTAATATTTAATTAAATGACAAAGTGAATATAAGATCAAGGTATATGAGGACATTAACACAAGCTTTTAGTGCACCTCTTCCCCTCTAAGCCTATATGACCAGGCTGTGTGTTTGTCTTGTCAGGAAAGAGGTGGCATTCTGGCTCAAGTACCCAATCAAAAGGTTCAGGACATTATGGCTTTTTACCTCAGCCAGCTGGAGAACACCAACGAAGTCACCGATCCTGACTTTGAGACTCGAAACTTTTGGATAGGTGAGGAGGTTTCTGTCTAACAGATCTGAACAGAGCATTTTATTTCTATGCAACTGAACTACAAATGTGTGTTTTCTGTGCGTAATTACCGTAATTATTTGTGCTGATATTTTGCATATCCTGTCTAAAATGCATTTGTAAAAATAATTATGCTTTGCTTATTGATGATATAGGCTTTTCTGTTCATTTCCGAAACAGGTTTGACATATAAACCACTGAGAGACACATTTCGCTGGGATACAGGAGAAAGCCCCTCGTTTAACAGCTTTGCATTTGGACAGCCAGACAATCAGGGGTAAGAAACTACACCATGCTGTAGCTCTAGAGACACACTGTCGAATTGGTGGTGCAGTGCTCATATTTAACCACTAGGTGTCCCCCTATTCTCTCTCTGACTTTAGATTTGGAAACTGTGTGGAGCTGCAAGCATCCAGCGCCTTCAACTGGAATGACCAACGCTGCAAGACCCGCAACAGATACATCTGTCAATTTGGTGAGAACTTTAATTTTCATTTATGATTTTCAGATTTTTTCGTTGAAACTAAGAAATACATAATTATTTTAGAATATGGCTATTATCTTAAATGATAATTGTAAAAGATATACAAATTTACACTTTGTCATTAACATTACAATTGTACATTGGAGGTCAATTTGGACATTCTTATCACTCACTTTGTGCATGTGTATCACAACACTTTGTCCCTCATCAGCTGGATGGATCTGACGGTTCAGTCTCCCCTACTCAGATCAGTACCAGCTAGATAAGTTCTCCATGACAACCGAATTATGCTGAAGAAAATAGGAACAAACTGTTCCTGACAACCAAAGGGGTAAAAGCAGGACTGTCCCTGAGGCAGGCCCTCCGCAAGCTCTTTAGTGATCAATTCGGATGTGCTAAAGTGAAGCATATAAAAAGCAAAGACAGCATATAAACCCAAGTGGCGTTTTAGCTGCTCTTTTGCTCTCCCCTTTATGAGACCTTGGGTTTATGAGTGAAAACATTGGCTGTACCACCATAGCATCTTAATGACACTCAGCCCACGTCTATGACATTTATCAAAAAGTGCTTTTTGGGATCAATACAATATGTTATATATAATACTATATACTTCCCAAACGCTGACAGACACTGTTAGAATATCCTTCAGGACGCTCTGGCTCTTTCTGCATGCTGCAATTAGAACCTGAGTGGCTTTTATCTTGTTCGGTTTTGATCTGTTTTGTTTTACTTTGTTTTGTGCAGCAGTTATTGATTAATGAGGGTGACTTAATGCAGTCATTGTTGCCTCAGTGACACTTTAACAACATGTTGTTGGAAAGCTCTTAATCTTAAGAGAGCTGATCGACAGAAAACGATCGTCTGGGGCTACCAGAGCATTCAGGGCACACACACATACCTGGGAAAAATGTTTTAAACACACACACATGCGAGCACACACACACTCTCACACACACACACACACAAACAATCTAACACTCTACGAGAGAATTCAATGGAGCAACAAATTGTGGGAAGAAAAGAGTCTGACTGGGATTAATTGCTTTTGGTCTGTCTGTATCCACCCCCTGCCACTCTGATGGAGGTGCTGTGTTCACATACAGTGTTAATTGGCATTACAGTGACGGGTGGTAAACAGGGCATTTCCAACTATATAGAGCAGCTGAGTCCAGACACCAGTGATTCACAGACTCTTATGCTCCCACACTACAAGTTTTTCTCTTCATTTAGAGCCTCTGATTCCATTTCTGTTGGATTTATAGAGCTGTACAGATGGTTAACACTATTAGTAGGAACAGTGGGGAACGGTTTGTGTTGGAGAACTCTATGGTTATACCTCAACAGGAAGTTTGTACTTTCGCCTTTTTGCACAGCATACTCTTTTTCCAGCACATCTAAAAATCTAAACACGACTACTGTTACTTTTACTTTCTGTACCATGAGTTTATGGTGTTAAATAATGTATTTGAAAAACGTAAACATTTGCTTTTGTTTACTAAGGTTAAGGCTAGGGTTAGTTGTAATATTTAAATCCATGTCCATGTAAGTACCTCCAAGATAAGTGTGTGTACTATGTTTTTATGAATTGTGGGGACTTTTTGGGGACTTTTTTGCATCCTAAAATCACTTTATTACGTTTTTTATGGCTTTGTGAGGACATTTGAGAAGTTCCCATGAGGAAAAATGACTTTATAGAAAATGTGCATGTTTTTTTGAGAAACTAAAAGAGGTAAAATATGTGCATTTGGTTACTGAGGTTAAGTTTAAGGTTAGGGTTAGGATTATCTGTAGAATGATATACATCTGTGTCCGTGTGTGCATGCGTGTGTGTGTTACCTAAACAATTTATGGGAACGGTACACATACAGACTCGGGACAGAACTTCTTTTTGGGACTAGAAATGGCATCCCATTTCAGTTTTTGCTAAGATATACAGTATAATATATATTGAAATAAATGTAAGAAAGTGTAGCAAACTTTTCTTTACTAGCTTATGGTTAGAGTTAGGTTCAGAGGCTGACATAGGGTCATTTAGCTATAGTAAAACATGGAGTGTGGAATGTTCCTAAAAGCCTAGTGAAGTAAACATGGATTCGTGCGTGTGTGTGTGTTTGCACATGTATCAATGTGTGTGTTTATCCTCAGGTCCGGAACACATTGCCCTGTGGGAGTTTGGCGGATGAGGGCCATGAGTGTTTCATGACTGCAGTAGAAGGCTACTGACTGATGCTGCTGAATTGGATTACGGGTTACAAGCACAAGTGCACAATTCTTGTTCGATGTAGCCAAGTCCTCTGTGGATTTTTTATGTCCCTCTTCACCCCCGTCTCTTCATGTAGCCAGAGTTCTGGCTGGAGATTGAGGTACCTTGTATTGAGGTAATGCACCGAGGAACAAATATTGATTGAAACAGTAACAGTCATAGTGAAGCCTAATCCAGTTTTTCAGAACAGCTGCAGTCGCTACAAAATGCTCCTGAGTTTGTGTATCTGTTCTTCTGCATGAGTGTTACTGTCCCAACTCGGTTCAGCTTTACCATACCTTCATCCGCCCCATCTGCTCCTCTGTACATATTAATGCACTGATAAACATATGGCAGATTTGCCAGACTGTCTCTGTGTTCTGTATTACTTATGCCATGCATTCTCCCTGTACACACACACACACACTTGTACGTACTATCCACAGGTCTATATACTGTATATTCTAGCTACACTGATCCAACTATGTTGCACTGATCATGTCAGTCTTCTCCGAACAAATAAGCAGCTTTCAGTCCAGTGTAGATGTGTGTAATTGTGTTTAACTCCCACAGTCCCCTCCAGATCTCAGCCACACATTATGAAGAAGTCCTTGATTGATCCCTTGCATCCTTGTGCAATTGCCTGGTGGTTGGGATTAGAGTGTATCATGTTCATCCTCTCTCTCTCTCTCTCTCTCTCTCCTTTTCTTCTTCTACTTCTTACTTGCTGTAACTCGGAGCTGACTCCTTCTACGGACATGCAACCTTTGTTATTCTCATGTACCAGAAGCCGTGTTATATTTATTAGTAGGAACTGTGTTCATTAAATGTTCTGTTTTTAAGAGGGTAGCAAAAAGAGTTTTATTGGTGTACAGTATTATTGGTGCACTGAAGTTAGTCTCTGTTTAGTTTGGTTCTCTATTGCTGTGCACTGTAAACCTGCAGAATGACTACTACTTTTTGTACTTGGTTTAAATGACCAGTGGTGCTGATCAAATAAAAAAGAAACATTTCCATCTTTCTGTTTGGAAAACTCTTGCGTTATACATATGTGCTTATGCTTGTTGAAAATCGTATCTATGCTATGGACTTGGAAAAAAAAGGTCTGAGTGTGTTCATATTTTAATGCAGTCTTTGAGAATCCAATATCAGGTGCTCCCCCAACATTGTTTATGGGAAATGAAATCCACGCTGGGTTGACCTGAGTTGCAGGGTTGTGCTGTGGTTACACACTGCAGAGAAAATGAGGACTAATGATAACTCCAGATACACGCAGCTATACAGAGATGGACATGGAGTTCTATTCAGTCATGGACATCTATTTAAACAAAATAAAATCCAGGGCGGAAATTGAGTGTAGAGTTTGTTGGTGTATATGTGTGGTAGATGTGGGATATAGATGCGGGTGATAGAATAAATAAGTTCATGGGTTCAAATCCTATCTCCAGGATTATCACCATTGGGTCCCTGATTGAGACCCTTAACCCCAAGTTGCTCAAGAGAGACTATCCCTAAAATTAGGAAATGGAAATCATTCTTGATAAAGCTGTCTGCTAAATGATGCATTTGCAATATAAATGGGCAAGATTATCTTCTTCATGTCAAATGCTTTGTTTAATGAGCAAGTTCTGTTGAAAAATTCAAAGTAAAAACTTTGATTAAACTAGGCTTAAGTGTTACATTAGTCATTAACCTCACAAAACATTTTCATCATGTACAGTTATTTACACAAATATAGTTCATGTGAAACATGATCTCTGAACCCTGCAAAATCTAAAACCAAAAGTGTGTGCACGATTGTGTGCAAGTGTGTTTGTGTGTCTGTCTGCAACCCCTCTGAGCGCATGCTGAAAGCCTTAATCGGCTGGGCGGGTGGGAAGTGAGAGCTCGTAAATCACCACTCTCATTACTGGGGGCCTTCCATATGGCCTTAAACTACCACTGTAATCCTGCTGCCACTCACCTGCCCATGACACCTCCAAGTGTGAATCTGCTACATCATTACCACTATATTTAAAGACCTGAGCTGTGTAAATGGGTGTGTCTGGTTGTTTTATGCACGTGATGAATGTGTGTATGTATGTGTCTATTTCTCTATTTTTCTGCAGCCCTTATGGAGCGGAAATGTCTGCCATAATTTATGCGCAGCAGTTATTTCTTCTCAAGCCTTTTTCTTCTAAGTTGATTCTGTGCAGCACAGATAATAAAAACAAATTCACTTGACATGAGTCTACCCCTCTCTTTCTAGCCTCTCTTCTACCCCAGACCAAAATCAATTACACTCCATAGACCAATAATCTAGTGCCTCCTCCCTTAGTGAGCCCTTATCTTCCTCTCAATGCTCGATAGAAAATAACAAATTACTGCAGATAATTCCGGAGTCTGCACGTGCTGCTTGCTGCTTCTGCGTCGGACTGGTGGCTTTGCTGTGTGTGGCTGGTTTTGGTACACTGCATCATGCCAAGATCCTTCTCTCATCCTCTATAGATTCCCCTTCCCTCATCTCTCTCTCTTTCTCTCACTCTCTCTTCTACATGCCACTGAGAGCTTCAAGAGGATGGAAATATGTGTTGAGAATATTTATTTGCGATGATAGTATTATCAAAGACTGTTATGTCATGTCTGAGATCCAAATAGAACAGACAAAGCAGGATAAAACTTAAAACACAAAACAAAGTTGACAAGGAAAACAGGAATGACCATGGTTACTAAAATACACCTGGATCAACTTCTCCACTAGAATGACTTTCAGTAGTTTAAAATAATGCAATACCATAAGACGTTTTAGGGATGAAAATTATACCTAGAGATTTTACTGCATAAAAGCATTATTGTAAAAGCATCAATTGCAGAAATGAATAGAATAAAATGGATTTAACAGAAAATGCAGTGTAAGACTGAAAGAACAGTCAGTAAAAAGGTAAAAAGAAAACAGTGAAACTGAATAAAAAATGGGTATTTGATTAACAGGGCATTCTTTTTAGATCACATCCTTTATTTACCAGAATATGTTGAAAATGAGTAAGTCTTACAAAAAGGAAACAAGCAGTGGAGATGCTTATGAATAGACATGAAATACCATCGAGGGGTTACAGACCGTCAAAGAAAGCTTTGTAGAACAATGAGCACAAATTTGAACATTTTATGTTTGTAAAGTTATGGCAGATGAAGAGTTCACACGAAAGATAGTCCTATTTTTTATTCCTCTCTATATAGCATATAGTAATATTTGCATGGGGAAATAAACACTTATTCCACAGGTAAACCATCTAAACCTAATTGCTGGGTAGATTTAGCATTTTTCAAGTGCTGTATGTAACAAGGTTTGCACTTAATACTAAAATGTTCAATTAAAAATAACAGGTATCATAATTAATCATATTCAGAAAAATGATCTTTCACTTTGTGTGCAATACAATGGGCAATAAATCATCAAAAGAGGTAACAATGCACCTCACACTTTATTGTGTCTGTATTTTATATGTGGAGTTCCCCTTTTACAAGCCTACTTGACTAACAGACATATTAGTCATGCTGTGTATTTGGGAGCTTTAGCTGGAGATTTCTCAGTTTAATGTGGCAGACTTGCATGGAATGGAAAAGGATTTTACATGCCGCAGAGCATGAGATACTTTAAGGATATGGTTCACTGCTCTGCTGGTAAACTTGAGTTTATTAATTCACTGAGCGTGCTCACACCTTGGTATTTTGGGTCTGTACTCTTTATGGACTTAGTTTCAAGTTTAAGCATGAAATAGCACAGGATACCATATACTGTAATATAGCACCCTGTAACTGTGTGGATGTGTGTTTAAAGTAAATTATATTGTTTCTTGATTGTAAATGTTTCCATATGTGTGTACGCTGGCATTTGTCATGGCATTTGGAGACTCTGTGCCTTCACTCTGCGCCTAAGAAGCTCCTGATGCCAGCAGAAGTAGAAGGGCCAATGTCACAGTGGTCGGTTGCTGGGGCTGTGCTGGCCTCCTGATAAGGTGCAGTCAAAGACGGATTGGGAATGAAAAGCACTGGAGGCTGGGACAGTGGAATTAGCTCCTATTGTCATGGTAATGACAGTGATATTTTTCACCTCCAACAGACATGGACCCGGCATTGTGCGGCAAACAGGAATGCAATTTCTCAGCCAGCAGCGATCAGAAAAGGGAATGACAATTACAATCCTCTTTGAGAAAGAAAGTCTTTAAATGACTTTTCATTCAGGCGAGGCGAAGGGGCTGCGAACCAATTAAAGTGTGTGTGCAGCTTCAGGGGAGAGGGCTGCATCCCAATGACCCGGTGCTGTTATTTAACCCACATAAAGAATGTTTGCACACACTCAGTCACTCTCTCACACACAAACGCACACTCACAAACCAACACACATGCATGCAAGTATGCAGACATACTCTTTCTCTCTCAATCTCATCATTCCAGAAGTAAAATAAGGTCAAAGCAACTAACAACCTTACAATAAATATACGGTAGACAGGACTTTCATTTTTTCTTTCTAAAGAACTTTCATTTTTATTCTATATTGCCTTGTTTTTATGCCTGTTGATGAACAACATATGTCTTTCAGTTCAGTTATTTTTTAAAGTAGCGTACATTCAGCTGAGTCACTATCGATGTGCCAGATTACTGTCTTTAATCAACCCACATTCAACCCACTCTAACTGGTCCCAGTCTGCCATGACTGTGGCGTCTCCAGCAGATTAATGAAGTGTAAATTTTCAGACAGCTCCACTGACTCAGAGAGTTTTGAAACTTGATAAAGAAACAGGGATTATCTGTGCTCAGTGTGATATGTTATGATTAAAGGCACAAGACAGGTTTGCGCTTCCAGACAAGCTTTAGATAGCTCTCCTGTCTGTTTTTAACACATTTTATCAGTTTGAATTTAAATGGAAAAGAAAAATGTTCTGCTGCACTGCAGCAAAATTTTTATAAAAAAACAAAATGATAGATTTGGAGTTGGAGAGCGATGAGGGATTCCATTTGGTTTGGTAAAACCAGTGGCAGATAATGACAGACAACAATCGAGGCAATTACTCAAGGAACGGGAGATAAGTGTGGTCTCCATGAGACGCCGGTTTTCCCCCAGTAATGGTTCATTTATTCAGGAGCTGCTCATTCCCCATGCTGTGGTATCTTGAGGAAGAGCATGCAAAAGGCTGCAATCAGTACTCAATTAGAGTGTTTTGCATTTCAATGGTAATGAGGATACTAGGCAATGTGTCTGCAATGGTGAAAAAGAGAGAGGAGGAGGCATAAAATAGGAGGAAAAATAGAAGAGGAGGAAAGACAGAGAGTAAAATGCATTATAGTGGCAATTGTAATGGGCTGAAACAGAAGGAATTGGTTAGAGTTATGTTCATGGTTTCTTACAAAGGAACACTTGAAAGAAAAAATAAAGCAAAAAAGTCAGTCAATCTATTGTCTTAAATGGGTTCAGGAGTGTGAGGTTATGATGACCTTTCAGTTTTTAGAAACCATTTGGGCAAGAAAAATAAATCTGATGCAACTGTAACATATTTATATGACCATCAGATTTTTTTCTATTATTTCAAACAATGTTTTAAATGTCTGGACGGGTGCTTGTTGATTTAACAGAAACTGCATTATAAACTGTATTCGATAACTACTATTATAGATTTGCTGGGTTGTCTTCTACCCCACATTTCTAATAAATGTCACCATGTTGTAGCACTATGATATATCTATATTCTTTATTTGTTGTGTATGAGGGTCTCCAGGGCTAAGTGTCCAGGGTCCTTGGCTATAACTCATAAGGATTTAAACCATGTTGAGGGTTTTAAAGGCTGGTGTAGCAAGGCTGGATTTTGATTTAAAGTGAACAGAAATCCCGCAATTCATGGAACCTCATTTATTCCATGTACAGCAATGTCCAAACTCTCTCATCCAAGTCTTGTGATTTCAATTGAAACTATTAACACCCACATTTCCAACTGAAAATTGAAAATTAATCAACACCCACATTTCCAAATTTAAATGAAGAGAATGTTTTGCCAGAACCAATATTTGAATGCATTCATTGGGGGCTGTGAATAGACAGAATATTGTTCTATCATTATACTAATCTCCCAATGTCCTTGCTACTTTATCATTTGCTTGCCTCCCCTGTCCATCTCTCCCCCACCCCCTTCCTTCTCTCCACTTCTCTCTTCCTCTCTCCACTCTGTGCCGAACATATTTGGATGCAAGATGAACTATGATAAGAGTTAATGAGAAAATGCTATTGTGCTGAGAAAGAATGGAGAGAGGGAGAGCTAGAGAATGGCTCTGGCTTGCCAACAAAACACTAGAGCTTCCTCTCCAGGAAATGGGAAATAGAAGAGGGGCAGAGGAGGAGAAGAAAGTCAAGGGGACACATGAGGAGAGACATCAAGAAAGACAAAGCAAAGAGATATTTCAGAGGGGATGAGACTAGGTGTGGATAGAAGAAAATTGGAATCATAAGCAGGCTTATCTGTTCTGATGAATATTCGCCTCCCACTCAGAAACTCAGGAACATACCTGAGTGCACCACCCTTATAGCCCCTGCGAACAAGATGCTAATTACACCTATATGAGATTCGGAGTGCACGTTAATGAGCTCTGTGAAATTAACATGCATTTATGTTCAACTAGGTCTCTTCAGACGATGTCAGGGGAGCTTTTGATTCGAGATTGCAGTTAAGGCATTGCTTCAGGTATGATTGGAATTACAGAAAAGAGTGCAGGTGAGGCTAGAGACACGGAGACAAGAGACAAGTCCTGAGGGGGGCAAATCTGCGCAGATGCTTCACATATGTTGTGGCACCCAGAGTGCAAACAGAGTTGCGTGTTTCTGGACGTAAAAAGGGGGGGAAGACTAAAAAGGGAAAGATACCAAGGAGAGGGTGATAAATGGATGAACTAGAAGGAAGAGGAGAAGAGGGGGGCTCTCAAGGACATCATATCTTAATTGAAAATGACAGCTTCAATTAAAAATGTAATCATTTCACCCGTTTTCTAATTAAAATGGAGGCGGCTGATAGTTTTGTCTCATTAACTTCAAAGAGCTCAACAGTGCAATGGCTGGCTGGGCTTCCTTTCAATTTTTGTCCTCTTTTCTTTTTGGTTACATGCTGTGATTCGTTTAGCTGAATGGGTATGAGAAAGATAGAAAAAGAGGCTCACACCCTCAAAACAGCCAGGCAGCATCTGATGATCTCCTTTAAAAGACCTCCACAAAGTGTGTGTATTCGTGTGTTACAGAGAGCCTGGGGATGGTGGGAAAAAGGAATCAGAGGAGGATGAGGAGAAACCCTCCCTTCATCCAGTGATCAGACTCGTCTCTATAGCACATGGAGAGAGGTGTGATTAGTGTGCAGGGTTTGAATGCTTTGATAGTGGGGCCCTGTCTGAAGCACATACCCCCTGTTACATGCACTTTGAGATTAATCACCATTGACAAAAGTGTAAAAGGTCTGTCCGAGCACACTAGAGGATCACTCAGCCAAATGCCTTTGAACAGCATTTAAACTCATTACAACAAGGAGGATGAGTCAGGCTGCCATGTTACCCGTTTTTGGTGCTTCCAATTCATTTTTGAATTCCATCAGAAAAGTGAAAAGGAGTTATTACACAAAGCAAGCTGGACTGACATAGAAACTAATGCAAGCACATGAGAAATGCCAACTTCTTTATTTATTGCTGCTCTTTGCTTTTTTTTTTAATTCCAATTTCATAATAGTCAACCAAGTTAATTGATTTTGTGGCAGCACATACTACCAAATATTGACCTTCCACTGGTTCCTCAGTTCCAACTTTTTAATCTGTCTTTGTTGTATTTATTCTGATAGGACATTAACACTTTCTCCTTTAAACATACCTAACATGTAGATTGTAGCTATGCTAATTCTAATGTTAAAAGTCTCTGACAAGACCGGATTTTGTTGGAAATTATAAAACTTCAGAAAGCTTGTAATAATGACTCATTTTTATAATTATAGTGACATCCAGGGGCGGAACGGCCGTTGGGAACACCGGGAGATTTCCTGCGGGGCCAGTGATGTTTCTGGGTGAGCTGCTGCGTACAGACTATTTCAGATTCTCATAAATGCATGCAAGTTTTTAGAAATCCATCTGGGGAAATGGTAGAGCCTCCACTACACATTTAATTCAAATTAAACTGCATGTTTCCATCTAGGCCGTGGTAAAATGCAAGCTTTGCTTTGTGAAAAATTAAGTATAAACTGCATTTAACTATTTTATAAAGGAGAGGTAGGGTAGGTAGGGTGGTGCAGGCAAGAAGTGATAAAAAAATGTGCTGGAGGAAGATGCTCGGATTGTGTGACAACAGTAAACATTTTATTTAGAACAGGTGAGAAAAGCTGTCGCACACTAACTTTACAACTCTGCCTGGGGTCAGGATTTGGGTTGCAGTAGGTGAGAGAAAAAGCCAGTGTAACAGACTTGGTTATGTTTTAGATGAGCTGGGACATTATGAATGTATTTAAGCCCTTGGGTATTTCCATAAAAGGCACAATATATTCTCGCACTCTTGCTAGCATACACATTGCCATTTAAGGGAAACGCTGAGGGCAAATATGTTCAATCTGGCTTTAGTATGTCATGTACTTACTAAAGATACTATCTGTTCAGAAAACCAGGTGAACCAATTATTAGACCCAATCTGCTGTGAGTTTTAAATGGTAGGAACATTTAGCCTGATGGGCTTAGCAGGTAAATTTCACACTGTTCTCCCTCCTCAGCCGACACATAACCAAGTCTGTTTCACTAGCTAACGAGTGTGGTTTGGCACTATGATGTCTCATACTGCCATAAATGTCTAATTGAAAAGCTTTTGAGAGGTACAAGGCAGTTATTATTGACCCGTGATTAAAAAGAAAGTAGGATTAGTGCCATAGACACACACACACAAAGCTGACATACATAGTATTCACTGCTTTACATCTTAATTGTACATTCTACTTCCTTGAAGGTCACCTGTTTACACTTACAGACCCTGAATTCTTTAAAGATAAAAAAGCTTGCACTGTCTTCCATTTCACAACAAAAGAACATAATCATAGTTACTTGGGGCAAAGGATGTACTTCATCTTTAAAGTCACAGACCTTTTCATTACCTTCTACTGCCAGTATTTGTCAAAGCAGACTGCATGGTTTTGTGTTAAATTGTGTGCACCTGTTAACAAAAGGCACGGCTGAAACAGGAGGATATCAACATACCTCTGTTCCAGTGTTGGGGAGTAACGAGATACATGTAACGGCGTTACGTAATCTAATTACAAAATAAATGTAACAGTAATCCATTACAGTTACTGGAGAAAAATGTGCAATTCAATTACAGTTACTTATGAAAATACTCATAATTACAGTTTGAGTTACATCTGAATACTGTCAGCAAACCCTTGCATTAAACATTAAATAATATTATTTTTTACTGTTTCGCGCGTTTTCCTTATACAAACATCCTCCTTTGCCGTTTCCCTCCACCGCGGACAGTTTGATACTACTCTAAACCTTCTGATAGGCTCTCCCATCACGTCTGCATTTGCAGCGCCATCACTTCTGTTAGTACTTGCCTGTGCATGCAGCGATCTGAATTTCAGTTGCCAACCTACCAGCAATGTCACATAAAAATGCATTCCATAGCTGGAAATTTAGAAAACATTTCCGATATGTCACGGCAAAGGGCACAAATTTAACTGTGCAATGTAATGCTTGTTTGCCAACTGTCAAGATGTTGTCCACATCGAAAACCCACGTCTAGGGACGTGCACAGGAATTTTAAGGGGCCATTGCTTTGACCTGAAAAAAGGGCACCCCCTCCCCCGAAAAAAAAAATCACACAGACTGTATGGAGAACTGAAAATATACCATTTCTTTGTTAATCAAATCTTTATTAATATACCTTTCTCCAAATTTACTTTAAAGGAGAATCCTCCCACTGGGGGCCATTTCAGTAAAAATCTTGAGGACCTCTTCCTTGTCCATTTCCACTTCCCTTTCTATGCCAAGCAAGAGGTCAGACAGCCGCTTGAATAGCTTGATGGCCAAGTAACTAGTCTGAGAATGAGTCTGTAACGTTAACGTTACTGCCATATGCATTTCTCTCTACCTTACATGAAGCGTTTCGGGTAGCGTTTTAAAAAAAAATACGCGCAGTTTGCCACCGTTCAGTAGGTGCGCAATGCAGGGGAATGGGCCGTTCGGGGAGCTGCGCTAAGTTGTGAAGCTGTTGAGTTGCCACTGTATGTGACTGAGCTTCCTGACGAAAAAAAGATGCGCAAGTCATATATATATTATATATATATATATATATATATATATATATATATATATATATATATATATATATATATATATATATATATATATATAAAATATTTTTTTTTTCTAGGAGAGGGCAACTTGATCCAAATAGGGCAGGCGGGCAGTTGCCGAGCAACCTTGAACCTACTCTGTGCGTCCCTGTCCATGTCCCAACCTCAAGAAACATCTAAAAGTGAGGCGCTGCTTACTATAACTACAAACAGGTATTAAGCTAAACAGGGAAGCCAAGACTACAGCCATGAGACATACAAGAGACCACCTGTATCTTCATCGTTCCTACGCTTTTAATGTGCCCAAATGAAGATGTTTAGCTCCATATTTCGTTTCCCAACGTTACGCCAGCTATTATAGATAGTTAGCTAAGGAGGTCTTTGAGCCATATATGCTACACTTCCCTCCCATTGGCAGTAAAATGTAACGTACCATTCTCCAGTAATAGGCTAAGTATTGTGTTCATTAATTTATGTTAGGTCTGATATTAGCAATCCTGATTTGCTATATGTCACTGACAATTCACTAGCTAACTAGCTAGTACAGAATACTCATTCAAAAATAAGAAAAGTAATTAAAAGTAACCGAAAAGTAATTAGTTACATTACTTTGTTAAAGTAATTGAAATAGTTACACTACTATTAAATTTTAAACAGGGTAACTTGTAACTGTAACAAATTACATTTGCAGATAACCTTCCCAACACTGTTCTGTTCTAATAACATATTGCAGGTTGCAGAGTATTTTTTCTTTGTGCTGATGTGATGTGATGCAAAATGCGGGTTTTCAGATATGATTCAATATTACAGAAGATGATATGAGTAAGGTAAAGTGCTGTTATGACTGCAGGAAACTAAGACTTTCTATAGAACTACAGGCAATAATATAGAAAAACAGACTTTGAGAAGTCCAGGAAAAGTTTCACGCTCATGTATAGAGGTAAAGACATTCTAATATTCTTGGACACTGATTGAGAGATTAATAAAGGTAGATACCTGTGATTTGGAAAGTGTCTGTCCCCCTGGGCTTAGAACACATTGCTGATGTGAACATTGTTGTATGTGTTCTGTGTGCATTAAAACTTTCTTGTTTTGTATTGTTAGAAGCATATTTATTGTGTGCTGTGTCATTGCATTTTGTGACTCATATTATTTATCTTCTGTCCTCCAGTCTATGTCCCACCTTCATTGTGTCTGATTGGATGATCTGTATTAGTTCTTTGCCAGTCACACCCTCTCCCTTCCCATTGGTTGTCCTTGATTGGTTGTTTTGTGATCACTGTATTGGTTCCCCTTTGTCTCATTGGTCCAGCCCTTGTTTGTGTATAGTATTTAAGCCAGTCTTTCCCATTGTTTTCTGTTGGTCCACCCTCATTACCCTCTGATGTCGATTGTGTTCCTCTGTTGTACATAGCCCTTATCCGTTTTATGGCCTTGTGCAGTTTATGTTTGCCTGTGTTTTGGTGTGTCTGTGGGTTTGGTTTGTGGCCTCGTGCGGTTTTTGTTCTTTGTGTTTTTATTATTTGTGTTCACCGTGACCTCGCCTCATGTCATGCGGCACTCCCCCAGCGTGTTCCGAATGTTGTTAGCCCAACCCAGAGTCTGGCTTCTCTAATCGAGCTGGGGGATACCTTGCCCTGTAAGCGTCACGGGAGGCTGCCTCCCGCGTGCTTCCAGTCAGACCCTGGCGGGAGAGGAGGAAAGCGCCAGAAGAAGAGGGCTCAACTTGCGCCGACTCCCCTCAATCCATGGGGGTCTCATCCTTGGGCGATCCCCCGGCTCCTCCTCCTCAGACCCTCCTGGTGGGCTTCCTCTCCGGTGACGTCGCCCCTGACTCCGCCCACTTGACTCCTGGCTCCACCCCTGACTCCGCCCACCTGACTCCTGGCTCCGCCCCTGACTCCGCCCACTTGACTCTGGCTCACCCTGACTCCGCCCACTTGGCGCCTGGCTCCGCCCCTGGCTCCGCCCACTGTACTAGACTTTCCCTGGCGTTTTCCTCCCTCTGTGCCTCCATTGGCTCCTTCTCCACTCAACTTGAATCCCGTTTTCCGCCCGCCACCCACTGTTCCCTCTCCCCTTGACCTGCTCGCTGCCCTCACTGACCAGGTTCCCTCACCAGTCCTGCCACACTGTCTGACAGCCTCCTTTTTTTGGGCCCAGAGTTGCCTCCACCATGCTGTCCCCAGACCCCGCTGACCCCCGATTGAACCTGACCGTCCATGACATTCAGGTCCCCTGACTGTCCCCAAAGAGTCCAACCAGCAGGGTCGCTGCCGAGAGAGCCTTGCAGTCCACGCTTGAGTGCCCACAATACGTCAGCGCGGGCTCACGCCCTGGAAGGCCCATGTCCGGAAGCACCCGCAGCCCAGGCCCCACGCCGGGCGCCCGCCCGTGCTGGAGGTGCCCGCGGTTACGTCGTCCGTCAGGTTCCGCCTGCAACAGCTGGTTCAGGGGTGAAACGCACCCATCACGCCCGAGCCCTGCTGCGGCGCTTTCACGCCCGAGCCCTGCTGCGGCGCTCCGCGCCCGGCCCTGCGGCGGGCGCTCACGCCCGGCCTGCAGCGAGGCGCTCACGCCGAGCCCTGCAGCCGGGCGCTCACCGAGCCCCTGCTGCCGGGCGCTCGCGAAACCCCTGCTGCGGGCGCTCCGCGAAGCCCTGCTGCCGAGGCGCTCACGCCGAGCCCTGCTGCGGGGCGCTCACGCCCGAAACTGCGTTGCGGGGCGCTCACGCCGAAACCGTTGCGAGGCGTACGTTGCGGTATCGCGTTGCGGTAGCTCCGCGCCAGTACGTTGCGGGCGTATCCGGTGCGTTGCGAGGCGCTCCGCCAGGCCGTTGCCGAGGCCTCCCGCCTTGACCCGCGTTGCGAGGCGCTCCTCGAGCAGTCTGCTGAAGGCGCTCCCTCCGAGCCGTCTGCGATGAGGCGCTCCTCGAGCCAGTCTGCGATGGGCTCATGCCATGAGGCCACCCGGACTGTCTGCGCCTCCCGGCCGGGGCTGTCTGCCGCCCTCGGGCCACCGAGACTCGCGTCTGCGCCCTGGGGCCACGAGACTGCGTCTGCCGCCCTCGAGCCACCGAATTGTGTCTGCTCCCCGAGCCGCCCTGGCGTACGCCACTCCCGAAGAGCCGCTGGCCGTGCCTGCTCCCGAAGGCCGCTTGGCCGTGCCTGCTTTCTCCAAAAGGAGCAGCTCGGCCCGTGCCTGCTTCTCGAAGGGCCGCCCAGGCCGTGCCGGCTCCACCGCTCGAAGCGACCGTCCGGCGCGCCCAACACCAGCGACCGCCCAGCGCGCCCAACACCAGCGGCCAGCTCTGCTTCCACCAGCGAGACAGCCCAGCGCTCCCCAGCACCCGGGCGACCGCCAGCGCTCCCAGCACCAGGCGACCGCCCAGCGCTCCCCCAGCACCCAGCGACAGCCAGCTCCCCCAGCACCAGGCGACGCCCAGCTCCCAGCACCAGGCGACAGCCAGTGGCTCCCCTAACACCAGGCGACCGCCCGGCGCTCCCCCAACACCAGGCGACCGCCAGCTCCCCAGCACACCAGGCGACCATGGCTCCCCCAACACCAGAGCCGCCCAGTGCCCAGCATTCAAGGAGACGCCCGGCTCTCCCCAGCATCAAGGCCTCCGGCTTGGAGCACCGCCCGTCCAGTGGCGCCCTGCCTCCTGCCCGCCCGTCCAGGTCGGCGCCCTGCTCCCTGCGGCCGTCAATCGGCCGCCCTGCTCCTGCGGCCGTCCAGTCGGCCGCCCTGCTCCTGCGGCCGTCCAGTAAACGCCTGCTCCTGCGGCAGTCCAGTCGGCCGCCCTGCTCCTGCCCGGCAGTCAGTCGCCGCCCTCTCTTCCGCCGTCCAGTCGCCCTGCTCCCCTCTACCGCTTCGCCCGTCGTGATTGCATTGCAGCCGCCCGGTGCCGCAGACCCCCCGCCCAAGTGTGTTTCCCCGTGTTCGGCCACAAGACAAATGCTCCTTGGGCCCCCCTGCATGTGGCTGCAGGGCCCTTGTCTGCTCCTGGTCCCACCACAGGACCCCTGTCCTGCGTCATGATTCCGTTACAGGCCCCCGAGGACCGACATGGGGGCGCTCAGGAGGCGCTTAGAGGGTTCTGTCGCAGCTCCCCCTGGACTTGGAACATTGTGATGTGTATTTTCTGTTTAGTGTTGTATGTGTTCTGTGTCGTCCATTTGTGTTTGTATTGTTACGTACATGTTTATTGTGTGCTGTATACGGCCATTTGTGACTCTGTATTCCATTATATTGTGTGTACTGTCTTCTGTCACTCAGTCTATATCCCCACCTTCGCATTGGCCTCTGATTGGATGATCACTGTGTGTTGGTTCTTTGTAGTACACCCCTCTCTCCTTCCCATTGGTTGTCCTTCAGTTAGTTGTTTTGTGATCCTTTCATCATTGGTTCCCCTTTGTCTCATTGGTCCAGCCCTTGTTTGTGTGTGTATAGTGTTTAAGCCCAGTCTTTCCCATTGTTTCTGTTGGTCCACCCTCCCACATTACCCTCCTGATGTGGGTGTGTTGTTCCTCTGTTGTACATAAGCCCTTATCCGTTTGCCCAGCCCTTGTGCCAGTTTATGTTTGCCTGTGTTTAGTGTCTGTTTGATTGTTTGGTTTTAGTTTGTGGCCCTCGTGCGGTTTTGTTCTTTGTGTTTTTATTATTTGGTCGTAAATGTACTGCACGTGACCTACCCTCATGTCATGCCAAGCACTCCCCACTTGTGTGGAGGTTATATTTAATGTAAGGATAATTTTTGTCTGACTTACTTATTTTAATGTTTCATTTAGAGGGATTGGGCTGGTTTATATTATGTCACTCCAGACTTAAATATAGTCACCCTGAAGAGAAGAATCACAGAAAGTAATACTATGGGAAAAAATACAATGGGAAAACAAGAAGAGAGCTTTACAATGAGCATTGCTTCTGCAACCAATCCTGTCAGTAAAACGTGGAAACAAAACTGCCTCAAGAGTTTTTTCGCATAAAGTTGGCATAAAATATTTAATGTGTCTAAGGGAGATCTGTTAATAATGTAAGTTAGGGCAAATCAATAAATACACATCATTCTGTTTCCAGTTAACATTTCTGAAAACGTTCTTCCTTTACATTTAATAAATATTATCTGCTCAGACTCCGACACGGTCAGCAGTGAAATTCTGTAACATTGATTTAAACAGAGACTCTGCCGACCTTTCATATCTTAATGATGCAGAATGTGAAGATCAAAACATGTTTGTTTTCTGCATTTGTTGGCTGTAAAGAAAACTGTTTCATATTTGCAGGCACTTTGTAGATTCAATAGGGTGTCTGCGCATACTGACAGTCTACAAGAGAAGAGCTCCAAAGATTTCCGTTTTCTCTCTCTCTCTGACAGCGGCTTCCTGCTAAAACAAAAGCTCCTTTCTCATGTGAATATTACAGTGCTGCCTCTTCTCACGCCAGCACAGTCAGGGGTATGAGGCAGTCTTTGGCACTTTACTTTTTTTAAGTCACACATATGCTTTAAATTGAGAAAAAAGATTGAAAGCTACTCTGTGATATTGAAATGAGGCTGGTGTTTAGACCCCAGTCAGGATAGTTTGAGGCTGCTTTGTCCAGGCGCTGCTGTGCAGCTCTGCTCCGAATGCCTGAATGCTGCGATGAATGGCCTTAAAAAGCTTAGAGGAAGCATCAGCATAGAGGAAGCAATCCGAGACAAGGACAGTAGAAAGAAGAATGAAATGGCTACCATTACGGGTGTATTTTTGTCAATGATTTATAAGTATGCACTACACTAAAGTCACAAGTAATAATCCTTGCAAATATTTAGTTATTCAGAGTCTGTGTTTGTTGGGAGGGTAAGTTTTTCTCCTCCCAGTGAGAAACTTAACACCTGTTGACCTACGACAGGGTTGAAAGTTAACTTTTGGTGAATATTTATTCTCTGTATGTGAGTTGGCCTTTGTGTTACCTGAGGTTAGTTGATGATGATTCAAAGGAGTCAGAGGCTGCAGGGCTTCTTTTCATACAGTATGTGCTAGACATTTCTCTCTCTCTCTCTCTCTCTCTCTCTGCTCTCTCTCTCTCTCTCTCTCTCTCCTCTCTGGAAATGATGCACAGTGCACATATCAGCAGATACAGTTTTTCTTGCAGAAGACATTTCTTTTGTATTCATGTTATGTGCTGGTAAATTTCTATCCGTCACACATCAATGCTGTTTGCACCACACATTCTTCACAGTCTCTACCTACGCTGAAACCTTAATGAATTTAGGAATCTTAGATCTGAATATGATCATGTTTACAGCATTTATACATATATGTACTTACAGACACAGACAACCTTCAGGACACACACACACACACACACACACACACATGTCCAGCTGTATCATCAGATATGCTCCATCCCATTCTGCTGTGAGTACAGCATGTTTTCAAGCAGAGAGCCAAAATCAATGGGCTGCAAACAGGATTACTGGAGTGGGATTTGAACCTGATTAGAAGACTTTAAGGGTGACATCTCACCTGCCTCTGACTAAAGAGGCAGCACACACACACACATTTAAACTTGGCCAACAGAACCACCTTAGAAGTGGAGGGAGCGTGAGACAGGACACACACTCTGGTCCTAGATCATTCAGAAGCCTTCTTTTATCCCTCTATCATGCTGACATTCTACCCACATCAACTGATCCTTCAGTCACTCTTCTTTCCTATGATGTCTTTTTATATATATATATACACAGTACATATACAGTACTGTGCAAAAGTTTACACCAGGCAGGTGTGAAAAAATGCTGTAAACAAGAATGCTTTCAGAAATATAAATAATGATTGTTTATTTTTATCAATTTACAAATGCAAGTGAAGCGAACAAAGAAAAATCTAAATCAAATCAATATTTGGTGTTACTACCTTTTGCCTTCAAACCAGCATCAATTCTTATAGGTACACTTGCTCAAAGTCAGGGATTTTGTAGGATTATAGTCATTATATTATTTTGTAGTCATTATATTATTTTGTAGGATTATAGGATTATAGATCTGTGGTTAGTTCTCCAAGATGTTTGGGACAACCTACCAGCCGAGTTCCTTCAAAAACTGTGTGCAAGTGTACCTAGAATTGATGCTGTTTTGAAGGCAAAGGGTGGTCACACCAAATATTGATTTGATTTAGATTTCTCTTTTGTTCATTCACTGCATTTTTGTTGATTGAGGAAAATAAATCATTTAACACTTCCATTTTTGAAAGCATTCTTTGTTGGCAGCATTTTTTCACACCTGCCTAAAACTTTTGCACAGTACTGTGTATATATATATATATATATATATATATATTATATATATATATATATATATATATATGTAGTTTTTTTCTCCTCCCCCTCTATTTCTCTCCCTCTCCCATCCTAGGCAGGATCTGCCAGTTGTAGCACAGGCACGCAGCGTCCGACCTTGACTGTGCCATGTTTGGGAGGGCACAGTGAGTGGATCGTTAGCCTGTGACGAGTGTTGCATTAAAAAATGGGGAGGCTGTATAAAAATGAACCTTTTCTATAAAACCAGGCAAGTGGAAAGACTCAGCTCCCCTGCATTAGACTGACCTTGAGGGAGCACTTCACAAAGTGAGAATGCTCCTTCTCCTTTGCAGCAGAAGGTTATACATTGCACTTACATTGTTTTCATAGTCTCATCTCTCTTCACTTATCATCTGTGAGAGTTAAGTGGAGAAGTTGACTGGTTGAATGTAACAAAAAATACAACTAAACGCTTCATTGAGTAAAATTCAGTCAGCTATGCTTTTCCTAAAAATCTTTTTTATGTTATACAATAAAGCATCCAGTGCTGCTGTGGTCAGAAGGTATAAAAACCCACTTGTAGAACAATAGAACAGAGAACTTTTTGTTTCATGAGTTTGAAGCCCAGCACAGCAATTTTCAGTACAATCATGAAGTCACATAAATTTTTAATAACACTGTACGGAACAAAACTCAATTTACAGACCAATCCACATATTTGTTGGATGAGGAGAAATCTTATCTGAGAGTTAAACAGCTTTACCTAATTTTCTTTGGTTAGATGCTGAATAAACCCATAACCATTCTGCCCAAGCAATCTCTCAAGGGAAATAACAGCAGATGTTTCTCTTATTGTCAAGACTTAATGATAATTGCTATATAATGATGAGAGCAAATTGGACCTATAAGATGCCAGACCTCCACACACTTATAAAAGAAAAGAAAATTTCTTGCTTATTATATTTGTCTGTTGCAACACCCCTTCACTCATTATCCACATTCTGCAAGAGATAGAGAGATAGAGTAGCAACACAGAAAAAAATCAGACCATTATGTCTTCAGCATGGACTGAAACATTTTTAAAAGTTTTTGTGTTTTGACCTAATTTTATATGAACCAATGTTCCTAGTTTCAAACCTGCACTTATGTGTTTAATTGCTAAATAATGACAAGGTGAATGGCGTCCGTTGCTGCCTAATGGTTTTGTAGTAATTGCAGTTCACGCTTAATTGTTTACCCTTGTTTACCCTTTCTGCGCGTCTGGACAATCTATGTACTCATGATGTCTCACTCTTGGGAAATGGATGGACTGTGTCGATGTTATCGTTTTTTTAACCCAGAGGAGGAACAAGGCCTTGGGGTGAGGTGGGAAAGAATGAGATGATTAATGGCTGTTTTTGTAAGGTGTGCTGTCACAGTTCCACAGCAAATTTGTATTCACACACATTATGTGAGGAAGCGCCTGTGATAGGAGGGACTTGGGATAAAATAGCGAAATAGGGTGTCATTTAATTTCCATGCCAAGACAAAATGACATGTTGCACCTGACTCTCGAAGAATTCTGGGCTGTATTCAAGTTTTAAACTGTACAAAATAGTATTTGTAGTTCTATGAGTTGTGAGTTGAAACTAAGGACACAGTATGAGGTCGGTGTCAAGGTCAATAAGAAATTTGATCTAAATGTCCATTTATCTGTGACAGAAGTTACAGTTCACATACCTTTAAGTGTAAGTGCATATGACTGGTTTGCTGATGTATTGCCCTATGCGGTGGACAGCAGTCTGATGTGTTCATGATTCATGGATATGAGGTCTGCTTGCTGCCAGCACATTTTTAACTGGAGCTGCCCTGGTTGTGCTCAAGTCGTGTCCTGTCGGGCCACGGTTAGCTGATCCTCAGGTAGTGGAAAAACCTCTCCATCTGGACACCGGGCGCTTTGACCAAGTGGCATCCCTTTTATCCATGCCAGCTCAGACAGATGGGCGCCCGTGGCTCTGCCCCAGCCACTGATTCGGTGTCCACTCAAATTTGTGGCACTGCTTGGGACATAATTGGGCTCTTTTGCTGAACTAAGCCAGCCAAAAGAGAGGGCATGCATGAGAGGTGGGGGGCCCAGAGAGGACAGAGAGAAAATTAAATTAAAGAGAAAGGCAGTCGATGATAATTTATGGGCTGTGTTTTTCTTCCAAAGCATGCACCTTGTTTCAATGCAGTGGTGCATTTAGAGGGGAGATTAATATGTCAGGATGGGGTAATAGATTTGTGTGTGGGGGAGCATGGGGTGTTTCTCTCTGTGTGTTGGCTGGGAAGGTTTCTCCATGTGTCTGGGTGCAGGGGGTTTCTGGCTAAAGGCTGACAGCCTCCCAGATTGAATGTGATTTCTCTCTAGATGAGAATGGATGCTTCCAGTCCAGACAGACCAGTCAATCCCCATTGGCCTCTCTTAACCCCTTTCCTCTTCACCTTTTTTGTCATAGAGACACTTCTCTCCCTGATACAGTGCTGTTTTCATCTCTCTCCCTCTCACTTCACACCCACTGAAGTGACTGTCCTCCCCCTCAGTGGCTGTCTTCAGACCCCTCCTTCTCTTTGTTATTTTTCTTTGCTGTGTCAAGTCAGCTCACACTGTATCTGTCCAGTCTCTACTGCTTTTCATCTCAGTTATTCTTAGAACTCTCTTTCTTGACCTTGCCATCTGTTTTTCTCTTCCTCTGTGATCTTCCACCATTACTCCGTCTGTGTACTTCAGTGTCTGATCACACATCTGCTTTTGCAGTCCGATCACCTCTCGACCCGTTCTTACTTCTACCCTAGCCTTGCTCTGACCATAGCCTCCAAGCAAATTACTTCCCCCCCCCCTCCAACCCTTCAATGCTCTCTTTCCCCTTAATAACAAGAAGGGTCAGAGCAGGCAGATTTATTAGGAAAAGTTCCAGCTGAGTGCCCTTGTTCCCTTCCCATTTAATTCTGCTGTCAGGTGCATTAGGATCATTGTCAGAAGTCTGGAAATGCACGTAACGATGTTCCAAGCGAATGTCATGGACCGGGAGGTACTCATTCCAAGGTCTTAGAGCAGTAATTACCATCTCTGCTGCAGGGCTTCTGGGGAAGACAGCTTGGCTCTGGCACCATACAGAATTTGCTGTTTCTATTCAAAGTGGCTGAGAAAATGGGCGGGAAAGAGAAATCATAGAACTTGTTTATTGATTATAGTTGGACAGTAGAATATTTATAACCCCATGTCGACTGAACAGCTGACTGATTGCTTGATGAAGGATGTGATGGCCGTGTTGATGAGAGCTCCTCTCCCTTGCTGGTTAAGACTTAATGAGTTTTTGGCTGTTCAGCTCCCCTGCTCTTGAACACTGTTCACATGCTACACTATTTGCTTTCTGCTTGATTAAGATGCCAAACAGATTTGTAGGAATCATGACAGTCCCTGTGTGTGGTTGTTTGGCTGCTGGGTATGTTCTCACAGGTGTACCGCCTGATTAAAATTCCACGTTATTCTTTCATCTCTGATGCTGGCATTATTCCACTTAATAAAGGCTTTCTGTTTAACAATATTTGAAAATGGGCAATGAGCAATGCTTTGGCTGATGTGAACACTTGCCTGTTGATTACTGCTTTTTGGTATGTCGAGGCTCTCTATTTGAAGGGGCCACTCTAGTTCATGCTGGGTAATTACATAGCGTGAGATGGCTCTTTCACAGGCAAAGATGGGGTTTTACTTACACTTATATTCAGATCATTGATTTCATAGCCATGCACTTCATCATCAAGAGTTGAAAAAGCACAGTACCGGCCATATTCATGTCCCCACTGTCAGAACTGAAAAGTTAAATGAAATTTTTTGGCATGGTGCCCAGAACCAAATGTTGCTGCCCACACATCTGAGATTTGCACCTTCCATGGTCTACAAATACTACTGGAGTTGCATTTTCTTTGCTCAGTCAGTTCTCCCTTTCAGAGTGCATTTGGTAATTACTGTATAAAAATCATTTTGGAGCATTAAATTTGTCCTTACACTTAACTGAGTTCATGCACAGTTTGTCAACTACTCTCTAATGCTTTTATTATTTGTCAGTATTTGGCCAGAGGATGCTGTTTACCAGACGTTGTTTGGCGGTATTTTTCCTCTAAACTCTACCAGTGACATTACAGTTTTGTAGCAATGTACCGTATGAGTGCAGACAAGCAGTTTCCATATATCAGTATAAGTACTAATTTGAGAATTTGCCTTCCCAAAGTATTCAGTCAAAATCCTTATTCAAAACAACAGTCTTGCTGTGAACAAAAGACAGAAATGGACTGACACAAATTGTGCATGTCATGAATCAGCTATAGTCTAAAGCTGCTCACTTAGCAGCAATTACTGTGGCAAGACTGACATTTTCACTAGGTTTGAAAATTGCAGTCAGTACCACATTTTTCAGTTTGAATAATGTTAATAGAATGTTTAATTGAATAATTTCAAACTGGGCCCGAAGATGAAAAAATCAAGAAATTACTGAATATATGAGATGACAAATGTAACTTCACACAGGTGTGTTGCATAATTTAATCAGGCAGTTAGCATCCTGCTGAGCAATGTGAAATTATAAAATGCTTATGCGGAGACATATCTGACCTTGATTTTGTATCAAGAGGGCACAAGAAAAGTTCATTATTGAGACCTGGATTGCAGGAGTAACAGTCACAAAGACTGCTCAGAGTGCTCATGGTTTAGTAAGAGCAGCAAGATACCTGTTATCCACATCTATATGTGACCCTCCACGGCAAAACCAGTCGCTTGTCGCAACGGAGGTTTCCTGAAAAACTTACCCTTTTCATCCTATAAATGTGACTTTCTTGAGGTGAGGAATTCAATTCCAGCAGAATGTTAACTTTCGGTTTTGCCCGCTCTACTTCAATGTTTACGGTAAATCCACTCATTGACTAGCAAGTCTCCTGAGTTCAGTTAACCTAACGCAGGCAGGCTATCCGTGTGGCTTTGAATGCAGCGTAGGCTACCATAAATACAAACATAGCCGCGACCGCACCAAGCGTCTGTGAGTGCTACGTCGATAGTCAACTTCAAAGGCAGATTTCTCCGTTTCTCACTTGGCGTGACAGGAGAAACCAGACTCCTTTGAATGTTGATATCTCAGTCATATGTCGTCCGATTCATTCGATATAGGTATCGTTTTGAAGGTTAATTTATGCCCTTTCATGAATAATAACACAATTTTGAAAATTTGCGACAAGCGACTGGTTTTGCCGTGCAGAGTCACATATCTAATATACAGCAGTAAGTAGGTAAAACGTGTAGAAATGTGCAATAACTATGGTGTACTTGTGTGCATTAATGCAACAAGTCAGTACAAACAACAACAACTTAATGCACTGTGTGATAAGAGTGTGTATGCAAAAAGAGTCCATGAACAACTACATAAAGATGGTTATTATATGATTATATGGTTATTAACTGTCATGGCTCCTCTGGACTTGTGCCTCTTGGACAGTGCCCCCTCAGACCCGGTAAAGCAGCTGTAGCTGCCGCTATGTAAGTTCTTTTGTTTAGTTCTGTTTTCTGGGTTCATTTTCGGTGTCATTCCTGTTGTGTCTAGTCCACCTTGTGTGTCCTCGGTTAGTCTTAGCTTTCCCCGTTAGCTTGCTCCCCACTTCCGGGTTCTCGCTGTCTTCACTTCGTGCCCTCACAAGTAGTTCACTCTCTTTTTAGTACTTACCCCACGTCCGTATGTGTTGTCTGCACTGCGTGATCCGTACCTAGTAGGGTAGTGTCTGTTTAGAGCACACCCGCGGTTATTATTACTTTCACCTGCGTCTCGTTTGCCTTCAGTTTGGGATTGGTGCAAGCACTCGTTTGTTCAGTTGTGTGGCTTTATTTAACCCAGTTCAACCCATGCCTCCCTGAGTTTGTATCCCTCGTGACGTGTGAGTTCCGGTCAGACTGCCATTTCTCCTAAGGAGTCCGGATCGTCCGTTTTCGCCTTGTGGGTTTTGGAGTTTCAGTCAAGCGCTCCTTCTGTTTCCCCACGGAGGATTTCCCCAGTTCTGAGTGCCGTTCGCTGGGACCACGAGCCTCCCCGTTATTTTAGTACTTTCTCTCTCGTCCTAGTTTTACCCCTGCATTTTTTCACGTCTCTTTGTCTACGTGTTTTGCCCCTGTTTTTGCCCTGCCTGTGTTTTCCAAATAAACCCCTTTTTTGACACCTGCAACAGTGTCCTCACCTCCTTCCTTCAAACCGCACCATGACAATAATAGTTTTGATTTGAAAAACCAATGCACATATGAGACTTCAGTGGTGCATGAAACACAAGCATTTTTTTTGAAAGAGGTGGAATTATATGTCCAAATGAGTCATCCATCACTATATTCTTAGATGTAAAAAAAAAAACTGAACTGAGTCTTTGACGCAGTTAGTGCTGTTGTGCTGGGTAGCAATTGCTGCCAAAATTTGTTAATGCCATGTTGACCATATCTATAAAAATATTCACATTTTTTACTAAATGTGCAGTGGTTTGATAATCAAATACAAAAATGGAGGATATAAAATGTTTATACAGTAGCCTTCTATAACAGAATTTGTGTGTATGTGATGCAAACTATGGCTGGGCTTAATAGTAGTGATGGTGTTGAAAGACCACCAGAAGCTTCCCTTCATCTCTGAATTTAAAAAAGAATCCCTGCTGGGTAATGATTTAGTAAACTGAGTACATACATGTCATGTGCAAATGTTTAGTATCCAGCTGGGTTCTTTAATGTGGCAATCAATACTGGCTGGACATTAATTACATATCCTAAAATGATGCAATAAATAAACAACCTCAAAATACATTAAGAGGAAAGGCGAGGAAACATTTTATTATATTCAAGTTTGTCTAGGACAACACTGATACATCAGTTAATTAAATAATCCCTTTAAAAAAGAAACAGTGAATAATTCAACATCTATCAGAGCTGACAGGGGCAGAAAAAATTTCCCCTCCTTAAATATGACTATTGCTTTTGAACTATGCTTAAATAGGAATCTAAACTATAGTAGGTCATTTCAGTACACTGAAAATGAAACTTAAATAGAAATCCTGTTCAGATATTTCCTTTATTTAATTTGTTTATGCCTAGTTTTCTTATAAGAATTGGTTTATGTGCAGAGCATGCTAGGAGGTTTACACGCACGTCTTCCTTGGCACGCGGGAGAAGTGATAGTGCTGCATCACTATTAAACAACATAATCAAACTGATTAACGACTGTCCACAGGGACCACCAATAACAAACCCATAAATCAACAGAGCTTACAGTCTCCTTGCATTATTGGCTGCGATGATCAGAAGCTAATGAGTGTAAATGTATAAACCCTACGCTTTTGATTTATGCTGATGGACTGATCCATAAGTATTCAGAGGCGATTATCACTTGGCATGGTGGCTTACAGGCATGTATGCTTTGTTTAAACTGCCTACTCTGAAGGGACTCTTTCAGTGATTGAATTTTTATATGATTTGATAAATTCATAGTTAATTAACCTTTGGAAATCAGCACAGGCTCGACCACACCCACGTGTAATCTCTCGCCAGACCTAATTACTCCAGGCCTGTGGGACAGCGACTGCTTGCTTTTTTGCAGTCTTTTGGTCTATTTTCTTGTAATTTTTTTGTGAATTCACCTCTGTGTTTTAGAATGCTTTCTTTAGTCATCTTCAGATTTGTCAGTGTATGTATAACATTTTGCTACGGATTAGTGTTTCAGTTGTTGCTTCTCTGGACTCTGGAAGTGAAAATGATTTAATTTGGCCTTTAAGTTTATTTTATAGTTTAATTTGACTCTTTTGTGTGTATACCTATTGGCTGTAGATAGATACAGCATGAATATGGCAGCTGGACCTGATACCAGAAGCCCACTGTTTTCTTTAGAACCTCTCTGCAATGTTTCTCTAGTTAGAGATAAGCCTTAATTAATGCTTCTTCTCACAGAGAAGAGAGTCTATCACACACACTTGCATGCACGAGTGCTCTCTCACACACGCGTGTGCACACACATATTCGTTGCGCATTACTATCTTTGTGAGGTCCTTCCGTAGACTCCCATAATGACTAGATGTATATAATTTTACACCTAACCCTAACCTTAACTTCAGTAACCAAAAGCACATTTTTTAACTCTTTTAGTTAAAAATAAAAATAAAATAAAACTTCTATAAAGTCATTTTTCTTCATGGGGACCTCTCAAATTTCCCCGCAAAGCTCCAAAAAACCTAATAAATGTGATTTAAGGGGGCAAAAAGCCATAAATACCCCCCCCTCCACACACACACATGTTAATGGTGTTTTGAATGTTAGTGCTATATCCTTACTGATACAAAAAGAGTATTTACACTATATGTGTATTTTTGGAGCTAAACATCGAAGCTGTATTTCCAACTATTAAGTATATTAAGTATTTGTTTATTCTAGATTCATTTGGCAAAATTGGTTTTTATGATGTTCCTTAAGTTCTTTAAGTAGCACCTTATATCATTTTCAGTGTTTTGAAGAATCCTGTATGTTAAAATATGACCATAATGGCTACTGATCCTGTGCCTAAGCTACTGTTTTACTTGTGCTGTGTGTAGAAACTATTGTTATTTCTAAATGCAATTTCTAATAATTTATACAATTTATACAAAGTAACTAATAACTTGACTCAGTTAAGTTTTACCTAACACGGCATTTGGAGAGGTTATTACATATTGCACATAATGAACACAGGTACAAAGATACAAACACTATTTACACTAAATTTCTCATGATCACTTCATGGTAAGTGGTTGTGCAAAGAACCAATGGGTAAAAGGGTCGTTGTAGAACCAAAGAAGTTTCCCCATTGGCATCACTGTAGAGAACCACTTTTGTTTCTATTATTCTTAAGGGTGTGAAGTAAAATTATTAGATGCAAGTCGGCGCCCTTTACAACTTCCACAAGACTTTCTCCATTTGATGCAGATGTAAATAAAATGTCCAAAGGTTGCCATGCTCCTCTTCTAATCCCGTCATTCTCCTTTCTGTCTCTCTCTTTTTCATGTCTTGTTTCTATCATTGTTGCTAAGCAGACCTGCTATGGGCTTTTGCAGTGACTGCTCTTAGATTTTTGCCTCATAAGTTACACACACACACACACACACACACACTTTGGGATAGTTTCCCTAACCTTTCCATGTGTGACAGGCTTTCGTATGCTTACCTGGGCTGAATTTCTAAGCCGTGAGACCTGGCGCTTAGCAAATGATGATGTCCACAACAATCTTTGAGAAACCCAGCAGCAATCTCTCTCTCTCTTTCTCTCTCTCCATTCCCTGTTGCCTGCCACCCGGTGGTATGACCCACTGCTCCCGCTGTCTCCTCCCACTGCAGTGGGGGAGTTGGTACAGCCCGCCGGTAAAGCTCAGGCAGTGCTGTCATTGATTCAGTAGTAACAGAACAGGCTGCTGAGAGGAGAAGTGGCACAGAGAGAGAGGAAGAGAGAGCGGGAGAGTGGGAGTGAGAAACAGAGAGCACAGTGTCTGTATGAGGTAAAAAGAAAAGGAGTAGAAGCAGGTCAGTCTTAAGAGAGAAACAAAGGGAAAGCAGCTAATCAGCTCCCAGTCTCCAGCTCGCTGCAGCAAGTGAGCCCTCTTTGTCTGGCCATCCCTGATATGACCCTTTTCAAGAGTGAACATCGCAGCCCACAATGTGAGTATGGAACTGGACTGAATTGCTCAGTTGCTCTTCTCTGTCATATCTTTTATACTCCTTTTCTGTTGCTCTTTCCCACTACACCTTGGTGCCCTCACACTCCCTTTATTTTCTCTCCAGAGAGAGAACTGGGTGATGAAGTGTGTACGGTGTAGTGTGGCGGCTGAACAGTGGATGTAGTGAATGGGACTGTAGTTATCACTGTGTGATGCTGCTTGAGAACTGATGGCTTTATAAGACTTGAGAGAGATGAGCGCATGTGTCTTGTGCCACATATTACTTTATTACATTCTTGTGGATAGGACTGGATATCCTGTTGTATTTACATGAAGTAAACATCTTCTTGTTGGCATACAGCCAAAACTGTGCAGTTATGATATAAGCCTAATGTGTGTGTATTAGTATATATGTGTCCATGCAGGGGATAAGGGCCAACAGAGAAATGGACAATGTTTAACCTGTGTGTATGTATATATATATACACACACATACTTGTATATATGTGTATACTTGTGTATATACATACATATATGTATATATATATATATATATATATATATGTATGTGTGTGTGTATGTATATAATTTTCTGTCTATTGATGCCTGACAAAGACACTGATCTCAAGCCTACCATTATACAGAACTAAGTCTAACTGTCTAACTTCTAGAGTTCAAATATATCATACAGTTCAAGTCTTTCTGACACCAACTCTAGCCTGAATTTCTTTCTAAAATAAATTCCACAAATATACTATTTCCTGTAAACAACTGTTACAAAATGCTGTGTGTTTTAGTCACAGTAAATGTGGGGACATAAATGCAACTTGGAATTCTAATGGCAAAAAACCT